>CM018692.1:73937861-74345411 GCA_009363875.1 Mikania micrantha
TTGGTTTTCTAGCAAACAGTCTGAAGACTGTTTGGACACATTATACATACTTGATGTTAGTTTGGGTTGCAACTATCCATGTATTTTCATTCATTGTTTATATATATATATATGCCTTACAATGTTGATTCATTATTTACAAATGTTAAACCTATTGTTCTCACCAACTACTTTTGTAGTTGACAGTTACTTTTCACGTGTTTCAGGTAATCAGGTTTATATCATTCTCATGGACAACTAAGGGGACCATTTTAAGATAGAACAAGATGAAGAAACATGCTAGGATGGATTTAGAAACACATTAAAATCCTGATTGTTTAATTGTCTTCTTTGAAGTCTTATTTTGTAAACTATATTTTGGGTCTGTAGTCGTCATTCTTTTGATAGATAGATAGAATGTCTGTAACTAACAATGGTCTAAACTTTATGAAACTTAGTAATGCATTTTGGTTGTTCTTATTAAATACTTGTGCATGATTCAACCATTGATCGTCACCGCGCCGTGGATTCCGCACGCGGCGCAGGGGGTGTGACAGAACTAATACCAAAGCTTTGACCATGTGTCTAAAGTATTTGTTCCTAGTTAAACAGCCTCTCCGGGTCTTTGTTTCAACAATTGGTATCAGAGCCTTGTCCTTAGTCTTGGTTTAACCGTCAAGACTAAAACTCAAGGCTCTCCTCGATATCTTGTTGTTTAGTTTTATGTGTTTAGTTTCTTCTGTCTTTCTACTTTATAAAATCTGCAGGAGTTTGGATTTGAACAAAGCTGTGTTCAAAAACCATTCTAACAAACTACTTTGAGAATTCATCACTCTTTGATTTATTCATGACTGTTTGTAAACCTATGGCAGAAAAATTCACCTTAGACCCTCATAACACCGGCTCTGCCACGAAGCCACCAATCTTGGTATGGCATCAATATAACATATAGCAAAAAGGATGTTACATTTCTTGTCCAACAATCATACCGGATGTTGAAGTCTGTGATGTTCGGACCTCATAAACCAATGTTCTTGGACATATAGAATGGAGACCATGTCCCTAAGGATCCTCGGAACTACACCGAAGAAGACTTCCAGAAGTTAGAGCTTGATGCCAAGGCACATGCTCAACTGGCTATGGCCCTCCTGAATGAAATATATTCTGGTCTTCTTCACCACGAGTCTGCTAAAGACTTGTGGGATGCTATAAAAGAGCAATTCGGTGGTACCGACGATGTTGTGGCCAATAAGGGAGATATTGGCTCAACAGTATGAGACATTCTGCCAACTAAATAATGAGTCACTGACTCAGCAGTTTGAAAGGTTCACTTCTCTCTTAAGTGAACAAAAATTAGATGGTCAATTGTACCCCCTATCTCTGTTCTTAATCGTTTCTTGAGATCTCTTCCTAATAAATGGGAAACTTATTCCATATTCATGAGATCTTCGCCAGACTTCGGCAAACTCTCACTTACCCAACTCCATGGTAAGTTGCTCACTTTTGAGCGGGAGAATGACCAAAACCAAAAACTAATAAAGTCTGGTAAATCAACTGAAGAGTACCTTCATGGAACACAACTCTTCTTAGTCATAAGTCTGAGACAAATGATCAGAGTTATGATGAGTACATTGACATAACTAGTGGCATCACCTCTTCTTCTTGTGATGACCATTCTTCTATTTCTGATCATCTATGCTTTATCATGGATGATCTCCATCAGATTCTAAATGATGACTTGGAGGAGATGGACATTCTTCATCAACTTGCCCTCTTGAGCATAAGAACTAACAAGTTCTACAAGAGGACAGGAAGAAAATTTCTTGATATTCATGGGAAAACTAGGATTGGCCTAAATAAGGCTAAGGTCTAATGCTATAGGTGTCATGGCTCTGGACACTTTGCCAGGGAATTCAAAAATGCTCCCAACTGTAACTCTTCACCGTATGTGACTTTCCCAAACACACATTCACATACTTCTACAGCACCTTTTTCTTCTTCTTCTTCTTCACATTTTAAAAGGCACAACAACTCTCATGAGATAGTTCACATTGTACAAAACTCTCCCTCTACCAATGTACAATTTGTACAAGCTGCCAATGGTAGTGTGTACCAGCTCACTCCTGCCCCTCGTCAGATTGTTGCACCATCTCCTTCACAAATAAATGCACCAGGCCCTGCTGTCCAGTCTTTTTCTTCCAGTCAACCGGCTCTTTTCACCCAAGAGTACGTGGACTGGAGCAGCTTGCCTAAAGATGTAGGCTATGCCCTCATCACTTCTGAACCAATAGCATTTGATCTCATGGCTGTTGGTGAAGATCCTACTCCTTCTGATCAACCTGAAGCAGACACTTCTGATGCGCAGGTATCCTCTTCTACTCTCGAAAAACTGTGCACCGATGCGTGCATTGATGCTTTTGCATAAATAAAGAAAGCCAACATGTTCCCTGAACAACAAAATCAGGAGTTGGAGCAACTGCCAGCTAATAAAAATTCAGAATTAGAAAAGTTAATAAAAAATAAAGATAGCCAAATTTCTATCTCAGAACTGAAAAATCTAACCTACAAGCTCTATTTAATTTGCAAAATGAAAATTTGCAGCTTGTAGCGATGAACTGTCTCAAACCATAGTCAGATGCGAAAAGTGTGTAGAATACTGCAAAGGATTCAAAATGCTTCTGGGTAAGCAAGTTCACAGCAAGGCTAAGTTTGGAATCAGGTACAACCACACTAGTCCTCCAGAGGACTATGCCTCGATTGACAATAAAGTAAATGAACTGATTCTGAACCTATCTCCCCTACCTTTCTCCGTGATGAATTCCAGCCATAAAGATCACACCTCCAAGAGTGTATCAACACAGAAAATTTCCAACGTTTGTATATCCCACAGATGCTAATGCGGAAAAACTGGAAGAGACACACATGGAAAGTGATCATAACAATAATTCTTCTAAACAAACTGAGATTGCTCCAACCATGAGCTCTACTTGAAGTTTAGAAGGTACAACTCTTCTTGAAACCTCTGATAACCCTGTGGGCCATCTTGACGAAGGAAAGAGGCCCATGGTTGCTATCAGATTCCCTCCTTCTCATCCACACCCACCTTATCTAATAATGAAGGCAAATAAGCCATTCATTCCTAACTATTCTTCACTATCTCCGGCTTGTCTGAAGTGTTTCAAGTACAATCACACCACTGAAAACTGCTGGACAAAAACTCCTTTGGAGAATGCTAGAGATAGAATGAATGCTGAAAAATTGAAAGCTGAACAGGCTTCTTCATCTAAAGGGAATGTCCCCAATAAGATTAAAAAGTCCAAGAAAGCTAATAGACCATCAGCTAACAATGCATAAGATCTAACACCCATTCATCTCTTCGCTTGTCTTCTCCTATACCTGCTTCCCCCGATCCGTCCATTCTTGGTACACCACCTTCTTATCCCATGGTGACTCCTGCTTCCTATTCTCCTGCCGCTGTGAACCCTTTTTCCGTGGATTCACAAATCATCTTGCATCAAAATCAGCAATAGCTAATGATGCAGAAGTTGATGAATAACACTCAGCAAAACAAATAAGCATCTAAAATGTTCTCCTCTTTCTTCTAAAAATAAATAATGACCCATATCTAACCTATTGCATTTGATCCTCATGTGCAGAGACCTTCTTCAAACCAAAATAATCTATGGTATGTGGACAGTGGAGGCTCTAGGCACATGACAGGATGCAAATCCATTTTGAAATAACTTCATTCCAAAGAATGGAGGATCTGTTTCCTTTGGAAATAATGCAAAGGGTTGGATAGTAGGGTCTGGTTCTGTCCTAAGTGGAAAACTGCACTTCTATGATGTAAGCTTAGTTGAAAACCTCAAGTTCAATCTCTTAAGTGTTTCTCAATTAGCGGACAAGAATTTAGTTCATTTTCACCAAGGACATCTGTAAAATTCTTTCTCCTGAAATAAATTCAAAAAAAGATCTTAATTGATCAACATACTCTGCATATGGCTAAAAGAAGTGGAAATGTCTATGTTGTAGACATGACTATTGATTCTCAAACATCTTCTACATGTTTGATAGCCAAAGCATCATCTTTTGAAACTGCTCTTTGGCACAGAAGATTCAGTCACCTTAACCACCAAACTCTTCATAAGCTTTCTACCCTTTTTTTAGTAAGAGGATTGCCTTGCAAAAAATTTCTACTAGTGATCAAATAGCGGACATATTTACCAAACCTTTGGACTCTTCAACTTTCTCTAAGTTTGTGCCAAATTTGGGAATGATAAATATGAGCTAATAAACATGGTTAAGAATATGTTTCTTAAACCTTACAATAAATATATGAAAGGATAATTCACAAGAATTATCCTAACAACATATATTTGAAAAAAACTGATAAAGCGACCTTGGTCTCTCTTAGTGGTTATCCCAAAACACGGATAGGACAAGTGGTTATGCTAGCCACTGCTTCATATCTATCCGCGATTATAACCATCAGTTGTTACACTTTAAACTGTCTGTGGTTTCTACCCCTTCCGAGGTCGCCGTTCCTTCCGAGACTTTTAACCTTCTCACTTATCCATGGTTACATTTCTTTCGAGGATAAGGCTCTTCCGAAGTTAAAAATCTCTTCCGTGGTTAAAATCTTCTCTCTGTAGGTATCAAATTCTTGATACTTACGCTTGATTGACCGTCACTAATCACTCTGCAAGATTAAACTCCCTACAATCAATTGAAGTGACCCTCATTAATTGTTCTCACGACTCGATAATATCTTCTCGTTTTACCTTTCTACCCTTCTCTTCTCTAATGACCACTGATCTTATTTATATACGTGGTTATCTTCTTCAGTTCTTTCATAATCACTTGAAGAAGTCTCTTGATCTTCTTTTGATCAAGAAAACCTTTCCTTCAAATTCAAACTTTTTGAATGCTGCTTATGGCGAAGGACAACTGCTTGTCAGGCATGTCGCTTGGCACGACGCACTTACACTGATTCCGTCTGAGCTTGATGCTCATGATGATGGTGCAACGGCATCGGACTAGGCTTCGTTCCTTACAAAGCTTTATATGTATATCAGGGTGTGCATGAACATACTCATTTGTCATTTTTCTTTCTCTCTCTTGCTCTCAGGGTTTTTCAACAGGTAATAACCCTAAGGTAAAACTTTTGGTAAGTTATAAGTAGTGGAGGTTTTTATTTCTGAAACCGCACTTGTTTGAAACAGTTCCACTTCCTTGTATTCACGCTTGGCTGTTTTTCGTTCATCGTCGCAAAAATGGCTTCTGAAAATTTGAAAATCAAGCCGATTCACAATCTCGGAGCCTTCCTTGTTAAGTCTTCTGAGTATCCTCACTATAACGAAGTAATCAAAATTCTGGTAAACTCCTTCATCCATACTGCTCTAATCATAAATCCTCCTTTCTAAGAAGTTTCCCTAAACCAGTTTTGGGCAAACTCGGCCTTGGTGTCGAAGGATGACTCTGTTAAAAGCATCACTTCGCTGGTCGCTGGTCAACAAGTCACCCTCACCCCCTATAAAATAAGTGTTGCCCTAAATCTGCACGACACTGAGGCACCCACCACTATTTCTTTAAAACTTCTTCATAATGCTTTTGTTCAGTGTGATTATCAGGGTGACCTGAAAAACAGGACCTTGTACAAAGCTTTCTTCTACCCTAAGTACAAGTTTCTGTATCACACCATTTTACAATGTCTTTCTCAAAAAATGACTAGTTGGGGAGAAATGTCGTATGAAATGCAATATTTCATGTATGTTGTTCCGCCCTACGAAAAAGTCAACTTGTCACAAATAATTTTTGATAATCTGGTACATCACCAGAAGAGCCCCAAATTTTTATTGTATCCTAGATTTGTGATGGCTTGTCTTTTTGCTGATCTTAATAATGTTTTTCATATCGCTCCTCTTTCTACTGTCAAGAGCATTGACAAACAAGTGTTCACTAGGTTGAACACTGGGGCTAGACACATGGATGACACTGAGGAAACACCCATCCTTGGCGAACCCACATCCACCTCTTCTTCCACACCTGTAAAGGTACCAGCGAATAGAAAAACTTCTACCAAAGCCTCTAAACCGAAAAAGCTCAAAAAGACTGTTCAAGAAGATGAGATCCCTGAACATGTCTCGGTCCCCACAGGACAATTGGATATATTTGTTCCATCCTCATAGATTCGTCAAGAATCTCTACCCCATCCAGCTCCTCATCAATCCTCTCAACAGGATGATGTTGTACACCAAAGGGAACCCTCTCTAACCACTGAGATGTCACTTGACACTCAGATGGCAGTCCATTCTCCCAAGGACACCTCTGCTTCTTCTCCACAAAAAGCCCCTCACTCTCCTACCCATGTTCTCCGTGAGATTGATTCTCTCTTTGAGCAACTTGGTTCTCCTCCACCTTCACCAATACAGGAACAGCGACATCAAACCTTTGCTCAAACACATCAATCTCCTACCCATGGAGAAGAGGATGAGATCAGGGTGTCCAGTCCATCTAGACATCATGATCATATATCTGGAGCATCCATCTCACTTGAGAACCCAGTGGGATCTCATCTAAATGGATCAGGCAATAAGACTCCCGGTATGGCAACAGCCCATGAAGTTCTTGAAACTAAAGCTGGAAATCCCCAGAACCAAGAAAAAGGGGTCCATGACATACCTGAGATGGACTCAGGTCATGATAAAACTGGCTCACTAGTCAGAGATTCGGATGATATCCGTAAAAGGATGGAAGAATCAGATCTTAAATTAAAGGATTTGACGGATTCTGTTGCTCATATTCAGGCTGATATGACCAAACTCACTGAGTTAGTCACAACAGTCTTGAATAACCAAGTCCTGCAACCCAAATCCATTCCAATGCAGGCACCTTCACTTAAAGGTACCTCACACATTCCACCTACTTCCACTGCCCCCACCTTTTCAAACCCAGCTTTTCAAGTGGTGTTAAACCCACTTCTTACTGCCCATCTCACCACCCTACTTAAAAACTTTACCACAGATTTCCTCACAACTCAAAAAATACAACTGGATCTACTGAAAATTTCAGTAGATTCCAAAGTCTCCTTTCTACAACATGAGGTATCTAACCATACTCGTTTTCTAGAATCTCTTACATGGATTGCTCCTCCTTCTCCCTGGTTCAAAGAACACGATGATGAAGCCAAAAAGAGGAAGAATGAACGGCTCTTGTCTACAGCCCAAACTGCCAAGAGAGCAGAAGACAAAACTAAGGAAAGGAGGATCAAGGAAATAAGATATAAAAATCAGGAGGCACTCCTCAAAGCAGCATTGGATCAACAGTTTTAGACTGAAGATGCTAGGGCTAGCTCTGAGCAGAAACAAAGGGAAGCTGAAGCTCAAATAAACACCGGAACATCTGGAGTATCCAGGAAACCCAAACCCTCCAAATCAGCTCCCGCAGAGCCAATTAAACCGTTGCCCCCTCTTCTTTTGCCTCAACTACTCAGGACATACAAATTCCAACTGGTTCTGTCCAATCTGTGCATAACCCCATCTTCCCTAAACAGATCTCTCCCACCATATCCATCCCTTCTTCACCCACACACACAAATAAAGAAAACTCACCTACCCTTTCTCCAAATTCGGCCTCTCAAACCCTCCTAGAACTATCTTCACATACCTCCCTTCCTACTACTCTCAATGCCTCAAAAATTGGCCAAAAACCAGACCCAATAATCAATTAGTGTTTCTCAAGAAGACAAAAGTGTATGGCCAGAAAAACCAAAACCCCCAATAACAAACCTCATAATCCTCTAAACCCTGCTCAAGAACCTAACTCAGACTTAAATTATGATCAGCCCATTGCCTCTCTTATTTCAAGAAAGAGAAGGCTCATATTGGCTGATAATGATGAGTCTGACCTGCCCAAAACCACCACAGCTCCCTCACCAATAAAGTCAGCAGATGCTGAGAAATCACAAACTTCTCCAATAAAGGAATCATATTCTCCTGTAAAGACTTTTCCCTCTGATAAAGACCTTCATGAGACAAAACATAAAGAAACGAAGAAGGAAAATTAGATCCTAACCAGTCTAGAACCCCCTAGTCTCTCAGGAGATGAGCTGGCAAATACCTATTAGGAACAAATTGCCTTGTTGGATCAGCAGGAAGATAAAGCCTATCAGGCTGAGAGGCAGCAGTTGATCAAGTTTCTTCTGGATGAAGGAAGTACAAAGTTGAAAACTTCAGCAACTGGGATATTACTAGCCTTATAAATGAAGCTGAGGTTTTATCCAAAAGAATAAAGGCTGACATCAAGAAGGAAAAGAAAATTGAGCAGAGAAGAAGAATAAAACACATCCTCATCCAAAATCAATAGGGACCAAAGAACACAATAACAAGATGGAGAGATGATGTTATCTTTGATGAATGGTCAAAGTTTAAAAGAGAGAACAGTGATCATCCTGAGCTTTGGAAAGAAGTCACTTCACCCTCTCCCATTATAGTGACTCAGCTCAAGGATGCCAATCCAAGCACCATGCTTGATCAGCTACTCAATGCACCTATGGGAAGCCTAGGTGTTGGGTCTGCAGAATCTCCATCTGCTGTCAAATTCCGACCCTGGGTTGATGTTGATAAGGAAATTCTTCCTGATCTTCTGAGGCATTATGAGCCTCATCAGCATGTTGTAGTAAAGAAGGTACTTGATTCAAATGATCAAGTGAAAAGAAGAGAAATAACTCACTGGCCGGCTGGAGCTCCTCTTCCTTTGGGTCTACCTTCTAAATCCCAGCCTCCTCAGATCAAAAACTCCAGAACCAGAATAAAAAGATGATTCTATGACTCTGTCTCGAAGAGCGTGATCATTGAAAGATATAATGGCTCAAGAACATTCTTCTCAAATTGGGATGAAATTCTTACTCTACCAAATAATGATCTGAAGGAAATGCAGCAAAAGAATCTGGATAATACTGATACAGAATATGAAGTTCTGAACTATGTTCGAACTCTCAGAAATAAAATTGGTCTGGATTTAAAAAAAAAATAAATGGTTTTGGCTTCATCAGTCCAGAGGGAGATTGTTGGAAAATAAGGACTGATGAACAAAACCACTGAAGCCAGACAAATAAATAAACCGCGGATTGACCAACCATGGATACTTCTCTTCCGATTGAAGAACTGTATCAACATCGGAAGATCAACAGCGGAAGATTCGCCAAAAAGAACTACCGCTGAACTTCTCTACATCGGAAGACATTAGCTGACCATGATACCTTCGAAAGACAACCATTGCATCGGAAGACATAAAATGATTCGGAAGACAATCTCCTATTCCGAAATAACTGATTGTTTAATCAGATTCCGATGAACATCTTCCGAAAGAATAACCACTGAGCCTCAGCACAACCCCCTCAACCTCAGAAAACCTGAGGACACCTAAAGACTCTTGTTTTCATTGTTGTTGACTTTGTATCTGTACTAGTCTGATGATTCATTGTCTGTAACAGTGTCAGCTATTTGTCTTATTATTTCTTGTCTTGTATCTCTGAATGTTGGGTATTTAAGTCCCAACATTCTCTAAGTAAAATGAATTAATTCCCCCAAAATTCCTTGTGTTTTCTTTCTGTTCTTCTCTAGCAAGAAACTAAACAACAAAAATAAATTTGTGCAAAACTTAAAAGGGAGCTAATACCAAAGCTTTGACCAAGTGTCTAAAGTATTTGTTCCTGGTTAAACAGCCTCTTCAGGTCTTTGTTTAAGTACCAATTACACCACGTGTAATTTCATGTGGTTCACTAATTGATGTCATGTTTAAGGATTGCATGAAATCTTCATTATCATTCTTGTCGATCGTAGGATCCTCTTAGAGAGTATCCAAATTTGGTTAATGATTGAAACTTTGTATGATTACTTGCCTGTTAGGGCAATCTGTAGATATCTAACAATAATGACTGGATGTTTAAAGTGGGGAAATGAATTATGCGATGGTGTCTTACCATTAACATTCCCCTAATCCAAATGTACTTTAATTTCATCACTTAGTTTAAAGTGTGAAATTTTGATCATCATAACGTATGTTTATAGCATTGGTAAATCATTGCCATTGTCATGTGTTAAGGTGACTAAGCTTAAACGGTTGTTTAAATCAAGTCATTGTATTGAAAGTTTGGCATAGTATTTCAAATGTGTAGTGGGCACTAGACGGCAAGTCTAGGTATGATGCAACACTATTAAGAACTAGCTTGCCCCAAGGACAAAAGAAGGTTTGCGTAGTTTTAAATTCGTAATTTATTCCTCATGGAAGGATATCAAGTAATGTGTGTTTATTTATTTTGTTTTGACGTTCTAAAACAGGATTGAGTTTAACGATTCAGTCATTGATTGCAAGAAATGTACACAATAGACATTGTGTCTAGTCATGCATGGTTTGTGACACTCGCGTCACTAGTTTGTCTTTAATTGAGTTTTGATAATGCAAATGTTAAATGAATCAAAGGATCGATGTTAATCTCATTGATTCGATTGATAAAGAGTGTATTACTGGTACTCAAATTTGAAGTTAAATTATGAGAATAGCAAGACACGAGGTGTCACCTTAACTATTGAGAATAACTTCATAAGAAAGAATATCTTTCTTGATATTGCTATTTAACAATACATGGGTAACCCATATTTATAGTTACATGATTGTGTGAAACAACGCACACGAATTTACGTAATAATTACTTTTGCATTCGGCGCCGATTAAGGTTATCCTTCAAAAGAAGGTTCAATTCATGTTTATTGCATTGTTTGAGAGGAATATAGCACAAAGATTTGTCTGATATAAGAGAGACAGTTAATTGGAGTTTCGCAGAATGCTTTGAAAAGGAATTAATTACCATAAGGCATCATGCCATTAGGATTTATAATTTTTTCATATCATTTGATTGAAATATGGTGCCAATTATCCAATGAGATTTAAAATTCTCTAGCATTAATGGATATGTCTAAGTTTTTAGGAATAGTTACCGTAGTCATGGACTAAGGTGTGAGGAGTTTAATGAGATCAATACGATCAATTAAATAAGTTAGCATGCTAGAATCTGTCCTGCGATTATTAGAATTGTCATATCCTTCTTGTGAAAGGCTATTGAACTTTATTGTTATAGCCTCATTGGCAATCTGTTTTTCTATGAACTTATTAATTTAGCTAACTGCCAAAATATATGGGTGTTCATTTATATTGAAAGAATCAACATTTGTAACTTGCGAAATTAAGCTTATCATTACCAAAGAGCTCTACAGTAGTGCCTTGCGAGATCGTAGCTCGTTCATCTAAGATGGAAAAGCACTTGGTTGAAAGCCTAGCAACGAGAAAAAAGAGATAGACTAGAAATGACATCTGTTATGTTAATGACACCAAAAGGATATTAAATGAATGGAATTGGGATATGAATGGAATATAATGAAATAGAGCCACTTTAAGGTTCCCTATGAAATGAGGCATGGAGGGGAGCCACTACGAATAAGTTCCGGGATCCCTGGGGAAGAGGATCAAGTTGGCCCTTGCGAACAGCTTGATGCACTATCTCCCTTCAAACCTTTGAGCGAAATACGGCAAAAGGAAGGAAAATCCATGGACCGAAAAACACCTTCCTTTTTTGAACCCATTTTTCAAGATATAGACTATAAAGTCGAAATCAGAAAATTCAATTTTAGAGTTCGAAGAGCTTTAAAAAAAATAAAAAAAAAAGAAGCCAAAGCATTTTTATTTGTAAAACAAATACTAAAAGAACTTTTAAAAGGAAAGGAAATTGTATTATTTATATCGAGAGAAATATATGAATCAAATGAAACTGAAATTAAAACACTAATTATCATAATAAAGTTTCTTAGAATTCACAAGCAACATAATTCATAGTTACATAGTATAAAGTGTAACTATCAAATACCTTGCTTGATCACTCTAGGTATCACCAGTCATGAGTCATAATGTGTTTTATTATTGTCTATCATTTGTTTGTTGTTCCCTCTGTGTAATCACTTCTTATCATATAGTGTTGTTGATTCCTTCAATCTTTCCCACTCATCAATTCAATGAATTGCCCAAGTCGATCCATTCGTCATGTCTTTTCAATGAACTATCCTTCAACAGGTAAGCAATATTGTGTTTGATCGATCTCATGTTAATACAAATTTAAGATTTCAAAACCCAGAAACGCTTACTCAGTCCGAAAACATTGTGGACTTTATCGAGTTTTACATACCATGTTTAGTTTGTGATGTTATGTTTCAACTTAGTTCACCAATATAGTATATATGTGTTGGTGATGAAAACTTGTTAAATGTTACAGCAACTCAATATTTTATCAACTTAACTTGTAAGTTGCGTCAAAGTTGTTTTCAGAGTAGTGGTGCATCAAGTTTATGATGCTAAATAAGAATAGTATGCCATAACAATAGCAATATGTGCAATCCAGTCAATCCCTACAATGGTGTCCCTCAATATATGTTGTGTAACATTAGTAAGGATCTAGTTGCTATAAGTTGTAAATTATGCTCAAGCAAATATCAGCTTCCGATTTGGTTGTGGTTCCAACATTCAATGTTTTTATAGTGTTTATAATATATATGGTATACCTCAGCCAACCCACAACACTACCGATAACTTAAATGTGTAACTGCCACCAACAGAAATTCAACTTAGTGAAACTCTATTATGGGGATCCCAACTTAAAGTTTTCATTGCTTAACACATCGACTAGCATCAATTGAATTCGGTGTTGTCCTTCAGGGAAAAGTAGTTTCCCGAACAAAATGTATTAGTATCAAGTTGGCTCTTACTAAAGTTTTCTATAATCCCATCAATTTAAAGCTTACGATTATAGTCTAGGTATCATTAAAGGAAACCTAATTCTTTATAACCAATGTATCTAATACCAATCTGTCACACCCCCGCCGTCGGCGGAAACATGGGAGAGGTGACGAAACCGTATATCAAGAACTCGTTTAATATGAGAGAATGTTAATCCTTCTGCTTAAGTGTAAAGTCCATATATAGCCTTAGATTAGTACCTGAAATACATGCAAAGAATAAGTGTCAACTAAAAAGTTGGTGATTTCGTAGGTTTTATGTCTTGATCAAACAGTTGAAATAATAGTGATTGTCATTCAAAGAACAAGTAAAATGTTTCAATCAAAATTTTGTAGCTTCGCAATCTAAAAATGTTATGCTGTCAGGATAATATGTAAATCATAAGTTTGATTTTTTGCAATCTACATGAGTCTATAACCCATACCTATCGGCTTCTTGTATTCGCTTTTCTTGCTAATGTCTTATCACGAAACATTAGTTCTTGGTGAAAATATACCACTCACCTAACCATGGAGTTGTGGTTGGCGCTACCAAACCATGAATGGAGGTTTGTCAAACCCCGCTAGTACTAACTTATATTAATCCATCGGCTCGAAACCCTGAGTTAAATGGTTATGTAGGATACTGGGGATTTAGTGTGATAAATTCTTTTCTCATGCAATATTCATTTGTTGTCTCATGCAACATACCTCGAGAAGTATGTGCATGGATATAGTAAAAGAATTCTTGTATCATAATAAAACTCAAGTATTGTAGCATGTATTTCCCCCAAATACGTAAAAATGAAAAGGGGGCTACAAATACTCACAGTGCGTATAGCAATGAAACCCATATCCATGTGTTGTGATGACCAAGTCTGAGTGACCATATATAGCACATTAGTGCTGGCCAACTCTAAATGTTGACATAGTATAGCATTTCTCAATCAAGTGAAATATGAGATCATGTTCGCAGATCAATCGTGTATCAATAACTAACATCAGCAATCTTGTTTCTTGTGCCTATGTGACATAACAGTCATATGTGATATAATGTATCCTCACTTGTGTTAATTTGAATAACCAAGGGCTTTTGTTCACATACGTTATTTTTATGTTATTAATGTTTATCTTTTAATACTCGATTATTTTTTCTTGAAATTAATATGCAAAAAATATGTATATATAAATCTTAATTCTCAACCTGATAATTGTTAATATATATATATATATACACACTAGTAGAGAACCCGCGCGATGCGGCGGTGGCAGCGACAATGGCAATATACATGCAGGGTTCGTTTATGATTAATTTATCAATGTTCTCACGGCATAGATATTAGAAAACCCATATGAGTATTGCATATATGCTATATGTCATATATACTGCCATACATTACATATATGTACCGTAAAGTTGATGAGTTTTCTAACCATTCTTAAATAGAATGACTATAAAATAAGTTTTTAAACTTAAAAGCAACTGATAGTATCCACAAAGGATGACTGGCAACACAAAACCACTAAAAAGGTGGCTATTCAAGTAACGTAACATTCTACACCTATAAACTTTGGTTTAAAGTTAGGGAAGGCACTAACCAAAACCAAAGTACAACTATCAAGTGCAAATCATGATAACACTGTTGCTTGTAATTTGGTCGGTTAAACCATGTCAATTTAGTTATTCACCTTTGGCTGAGCACCATCAAGTCTTGGCTAAGTGGCAAGCTTCACAACACCACCAACCACTTGCTTTCATTGTGCTAAGTTTGACTTCTCGAGTGGTTGCATTTGACCATCCTATAGTTCCGCATGTGGCTTCCATTTTGCAATCTTCATTACTTTTCAATTACTTGTGTTTTGGCTTGTTGGTGGTTAGAGCAAACAGTCATGCAGCTGCCATTGGGCTTGATAATGACCTCACAGGTGAACCTGATTGTTCCCTATCGGGTGTATGTTGCACCTGACCGAGGGATGCGTTATCAACAGTAATGGTGCCTGTTTTGGGAGAAACTAATTTGTTCCTCTTCATGTTCTCTTGGTCCTTCAACATAAAATCATGAGAAATAAGAATATAAGTCACATCTTAAATAAGCTAGCTATAAATACAAATTTATTAGAAAAAAAAAGAAATCTGAATCGAGTCAGCCTGAACCAAATAATCGCAAGGGTTGACCCATTACCAACTTGACCAACCCAAAAAAAAAGACAACCAGGTATATAACGGAACTAACTGCAACCGTAACAGAAGTAAGGAATGGTATGCCTTCCCACTATTGCTTAAATCTTGTAGGCAAACCTTCATGTTCAGACAAGTAACGAATGGTATTCTTAGTTTTGTATACTGGAATTTGAATGTCATATGCTAGGACTTGTAGAACCTCTCCACCAACGCTTGTTGAGATTGACTGTGGATCAACATCTGCATGTGCAGAGTCATCCTCTACAATAAATAAATGAAACAATTATAAGAAAAATACAAACAACAATGGTAAGAACAAAGATCATCAACAATAATAATTTCAATTTAATATAATAACAAAAACAACAGTTATAATTTCAATTAATCCATGCAAGTTCATAAATAAGTATATCATCAAACAACATCAAGCTACCATCTTCCTCCTCGTCATCTTTAGAATCAGCATCTCGGACATAATCAACCCCAAAATAAGCTTTTGACTTGTTTTTGGACAAAAAATTATTGACAACAACATGTTGTGGCGTTGAATTCTAACTAGTGCATTATTTACTAACTTGCCATTGCTCATGAGACAGACATGTCTCATGAAAGCTCACGACTAATGACTGACCCATAGTAAGCCATTTGCAAATCACATACATATCTCGAGTTCATTAGCAATAAAAAATTAGCCATAAAAAACTACATAAAAATTGATCAGTCATATCGTTATCATGATTGCAATAAACATGTGATCAACATATTATGAATGTAATATATAAGTGTTCAAGATGGATTGCAACAACCTGGGTAACATCATGAGATTGCTTATGGAATCAAGGGTATTTGACATCATTATAGAACAATTTCTCAAAAAAATAAAAGAACCTTTGACATTAATATATAATTTTGTATATCCAAATTTATATTTACGTTGACCAAATCATGGAATGGTTGGCTTTCTACTTGATTATGAGTTTTCCAAGTCCCAGAGCTGACAGAGCATGAGTAGAGTAGCATAATCAAAAGAATTTTTTTTATTTGCACGTGGCTCACACTTGAGTTCAATAACACCACAATCTGGAATAGTTAATTTTATTCAAGAATCAAAGCTATTAAACACATTTCTTTTATCAATTCCTTCACCAATTTCAGTTATAGTTATGCAAAGAAAAATAATCAAATTATAAGATGGTTAACTCAAATAAATTTAAAAGAAAATAGATTTTTAAAGGAAGAGCAATTTTCACACAAAATTTATATACCATAGTGATTGTTTGTTTACAAAATTACAATGCTACTGTGATTGTTGAAGATATGATAGGATCACAAGTTACACTAAAGAATTACCATTGTTTTCATCTATGGCTTCAATAATTCCTCCATAAGATCATTCGGTCTATTTGCCTTGCATTGCTTCTCATATTGCCTTGCATTGCTGTTCATCAGCCCATATCTTTGGATTAAAAAAGTAAATTCAACCAATTATACAAAATTGGTCGGATTAGGTTATATTTCTTGACAACAGGTCAAGTTAAAACAAAAATTGTATTACGAAGAAAACAGACCAAACGATTTTAAAGTCTTCAAAAGCTATTTATATTTTACAAACCCTTAAAAAATAACTCAAAAAATAGGCAAAGAGCATCAACTTTTTAATTTGCATATGACATTTGAAAAAATAGTTATTTATGAAATACCAAAATTTAAAGAAAAGTATGATGGGTCAACCTGGCAAGGCATGTACACGAAATATGTTGATGCAAAAGGATTCGTATTGATGTACTCTAAAACTTTCTGAGTTTGACACACTCAACCTTTTTTCCACATCCCAAATGCATTGCAATGAATAATTAACCAACTTCCATGTACTAACCATTTAAGTGTAAGCCGATTTGTTATCTTTATCAAGCATTACACATGCTGACAGATCCTCGATAGCAACGTTGAAATCCTAGACCTTCAAATTGACAAATCTTGAAACAAATTTAATATCAAACCATGGAAAGAAAATCTACAGAAAAAAAAGGCGTCTATAGAAAAGATATCTTCAAAGATTAAGCTTAAATTAACCCATGTCAAATATACCCATTTCGTGCATTATATCTGCTTAGTGAAGCTCAAACTCTAGGGACTTGGTCAAATCTATGATAGCCTGTTCAATAACTATATTAGATGCCTGAGACACGCATGACATAAAAAATAAAAGGAATGAACATTTTGTGACAGTGATACACAATTTCTCTTATTTGAAGATGAGGCTTCTTCAAATATTGGTCAAAAGGTGCTCATGTACAAGCTTAAACCGAATGGAAACTACAAAAATCACTAATACGAGCAAGAAAAATAGCAGAACATAGAAGACATCCATGGCAAAAACCAAAACCTAGCAGAACATAGAAGACAACCTCAAGTGACCGAATCTTACCGGTCCGCTTAATCCATTGCTACCGTGCAACTGTTTACACCAATGGCGATCGTATCTGCTATCGTTAGTAGCCCCAATGCTACTGGAAAAACTAAACGAAGCGAATGTCACCAACGGGGAAAATCTTACTTAGCCGGAAAACCATCTTTACCTCCTTTTTATCCTTGGATTTGGACCATTGGAGATCGAAATCAACATCATAGTGGCTATTTAACGTGCATTCGACTGCCGCATCACACAGCCGTCATCACCTCTAGCTAGACCCACAACCACCACATTCTTTGACCTGTCAAACACCACCATTGTCCAGCGAAACTCTGCAACCTCCTCGGAACAGGGCTGGATATCATCGCCGCCAGTGATTTGTGTGAAATCCTTGCCACCACCAACCTTTCAAGCGCCAATCTTTCCATCTTTAGGTTCGAAATCTTGGAAAACTCTAGAAGAGAATGTTATAGATCGTGAAATCAGGAGTTCGGATATGAAATTCAGTTGCCCTGCTGCTAGTTTGCTATATTTGGCTGCCTCCTCCCTTGCTCTCTCGTTTGCACATTTAAAGGAAAACAAAAGATAGAGTCTTGAAATTTGAAATTTGAACTACATTAGGGTTTGCAAATATGCTTGTTTGAGGTGTCTGATGTAATTCAAGGCTTAGTTAGTTGTACATTACCCTTTGAAAGTTGTACATTTATTAATTTTAAGACTTTTCACACTCTCTCTCCAATATACATTATATATAGTAATAATATATATATATATATATAACTCTGAAGAGTAGTTAGTTTGTATAATAGGTAGATATAAGCCCTTCATCAAATTTATATATGCCAAAATAATCGGACATCCCAATGAATAGAAATACATATTTGTAATGGTCATTTATTTGGAATCATCTAGGTTGAAAATATATTTTGACCACAAAATTAATTGGTTAATTATTCAAGCTAATCAAAATATTTTACGTATGTATATCAAAATATAGATGCATTTCTATATATTTATAATTGTGTGCTCATCTTTTTGTAAAAGTTGAAAACATTTAGATATGTACATTTGAATTTTATATGTAGTTTTTAAACCATCAAATGCCTTACTTCGAATTTACTTGTCTTTAAAAATTTTAATTCTAAGTATTTACAATATGAAAATCACGTTTCTTATGGTCCCAATTTCTAACACACTTGTCAATAGATATATTTGTGGAATACATTTATATATGTATGTCTTAAGCTTAAAATCATTTAGTTTCCTGAATATCACAATGCACTTGGTTGGTTTACCAATATATAATTATATTGTTGGTAACTTGTTTACTATCATTAGAAATTTGTTATTTTATATCTCAAAACCTCATAATTGTTGAACTAAGATTCATGAAACACGTAGTTCTTAAACTAACCTTTCCTACCCACTTAGTTTTGGTTTATGTATGGTTTGCAACTATGATTTGAAACTTGTTTATTACTATTCGACACTTGTTTAAATATCCAAGCCTCAAACAAGTAAAATTGCTCGATCATATTATTTGATAACCTTTTAGTTGATAATAAATGTACCTGTCTCAAATATTTTTGTTAATGTCACACACTCGATTGGTCAAACAAATTCGTCACTTAGAAGTGTATTTATTTTACCGAATGTTAATTATTATCACTATGTAAAATTATTAGTTGTTTTCGGTTGATTTAGTCATGAGAATCGAAATAATAATGCACGAGTTGGTATTTGCATTATAAAGATTAGCGTGTGGTTATACCTTCCGATTCGGTTCGCATAGGCGAACTCATTCTGAGAATTGGAAGCCTGATTTTGGATCCTAGCTCATCGATGGACTTGGTTTTGCAAACACAAACACCAAAACATTTTTATGAAAGAATTTGAAGCCATATCGACAAAGCAGAAGAAATAAGCTCAAACAGCGAAATCAAACAACTCCTAAAACAAAATGCATCGTAGTAAACCCAACAAAGACGCGATAACCAAAAACATTTATATGAAAAAATTTGAAGTCCTAACAACAAACATAAAAAAAACAAAAAAAAAACAGACATCATAACCAAAAACTGCAAAAAGAAAAGAAATGTGACAAAATTAACCGAATTAATTAAATAGATGTTAGAACCGACCTAATATACTTATTTTTCATTTAAGCATTGCATTGAACCCATGGTGTGAATTAAACAAGGAGACCTAGAAAAGCAACAATTTAAAAATTGAATGAAATCAGAAGATTTAATAGAAAGGGAAATGGCAACTGTAATTTAGGACCTACATCAGTAAATTATAACCATAGGAGCTTAAAGGGGTAACCAAAAATCAGCAACGTAAATGGTGTGTTGGCCAGTTAGAGAAAAAAAAATCTATGCCTGCAAACGCAATGTGTAGCCTATTGTGGACCATGTTACGTAATCTATGTCTACAACATGTGCTCTTCAAAACCAAAATTCAAATTCCTTTCCAAAAGTTCGTCCTACAAGAAACAATTAAGGTGTAATGGAATTAGGGGAAGAGACTTATTCACATCTCCTCAATTGCAAACTACATAACTTGAAGACGATCGATTAATGCAGTAGTCATGGTTGTGTCTGTTGTAGCTCTGATTTTAGGGTTTCCAAGTAGGGTATGGGTTTTAATTTTGAATCAAGAGCAGAGGATTTTAGGATTTCCAGTGTGGGGTTTGAAGTTTGAAAAGTGTTTTAAAACGGAAGGAGATTTCAAACTTAGCAACATATGCATTATGAGTTGTGCATTATCCTTCAAGAGTTATAAAACTCTTAAAATTAAGTGTATTACCATTTTTCTCTCTTATATATATTATAAGTTGTATATATATATATATATGTATATATGTATGTATATTAATAATAATAACAAAAACAACATATATACAAAATGTTTATTTTGTTTTCAAATAAATATCTTTTAATTAAATGTCTTCATTGTATGAATTTAAAAAAAAAATTGTATACTTCTTATATATATATACACACACACACACACATATAGATCAAATAAAAAGTTTATTTTGCCTAAGAATGCTAAAAAGGATTTTTAAAATCTCTAAAACCAACCCAAACGAACTCTGATTGACCTCATTTCGATTGCATTGGAACCGTCTCATCGAACCCTACAATATTTGCTTTTTGGTTTTAGCTTTAAAAGCTAATTTTAGAGTTTGGATTTTAGGGCATGTTTTTTTTACCTTTTAGGTTTTATCTTTAGATTTAGGGTGTTTTTATAATTTTGGTTTTATTATTAAGGTTTATTGGTTATGATTGAAGGTTTAGGTTTTAGAGAATTACAAGCCAGTTCCAATGATGTAAAAATGAATTTAATCGGATTTTGTTTAGGTCGATTTTCGAGTTTTAAAAAATCTTTCTTAGCCTTCTTAGGCAAAAAAGACTTTTTAGGGGAACCTTCCCCTATATATATATATATATATATATATATATATTAGCAACTTGTGATAACTTATATTTATGTTAAATTATAGCATGCTACAAATAATATCAAATTATGAAAATCATTTTAAAAATCATATTTTGCTTCTACAACTTAACTTACAAATGACTTTTATATTTTTTATATATGTTTTATATCTAAACAAAAGTATTTTTAAACTGTTGTTTCAACTTATATAACTTACAAAGATTTAAACATCTATTTTAGTTAAAATACGATATTATTAAACTAATCTATGAAATATTAAACCAAACTGTAACACCCCAAAACTTCAATAAAACCTATTTTACCCATGAGTGGGAAACTGATTTAAATAACTAAAAGAAGAGTGAACGAAGAAGGAAGGGAAACACATATAAACGAGCAACGAAAGAAGAACCGAAAATAAAAACAATGATAAAGATCACAAAAATGGAAGTACACGAAAGTACCCCAAGTTCACGAAGCCAAAGAACACGAAATAAGCTTCGTGAACTCCATTTCGTGAACCCTACCTCGTGGACTTAGCCTATATACAGTAGTGCCTTAGGAAACATGATCACTTTTGGTTGGCATCACTCTCTCCCAAGTACTCGAAGTGGGCAAGTTCGAGAACTTCAAGAAATGGCTTTTGCTCGATCAAAAGGAGAAGGTAACACATGAGAAGCTATAGGAAGGTTCCTCAAATATCGAGTAAGTGATTGGTTTGAGAAATTTACGATTTTAATAAAAAGGGAAACTTATGGATAAAGCTTATACCTTTATGCATAAAGTTCGTTCCTTTTTAGTTTCTAGGTGTTGATAAGACCATTGTGACCTAGAACTAGCCCCACGAGTCTTGGATATTTTTTTGAGATGTTTTATGAAGGAAAGAAGAGTATTCGAAGAGTACACAAAATAGAAGTATCCAAACCTCCCTCCGTGAACCTTAAGTTCGTGAATCGCAGTTCGTGAACCTCGAGTTTGTGAACCTTAATTTGTGATCCTTTGTTCGTTAACTCAAGTTTGTGAACTCCATGGTTTCATGTACATTAAAGATTTCATGAAGTCCAAGGATTTTGTGTACTTGAGATTTCGGGAACTTTGACCAATTCCAAAAACATAGGCATTTCCAAAAACTAGGGCTAGTAAAGTGATCAATGAAGACTTAGAATAAATTCTAAGTGTAGAAATTAAATGTAATGATATGATGTGATGATGTAGGTTCTTGAGTCCTAGCCAAGACTATTCGGTTTAGGAAGATAAGAGCCACACTAATTTCAGGTGAGTTCTAGATGCCTTCTTTTATACAGTTATGTGTAAATATGTTTTGGGCTGACATACATGCTACAATTTTGTTAAATGATGATATGCGATAATATGATAATGATAAGGTAATGAATGCTATGATAATGTTCAAGGATGATGAATGCTATAATGATGAATGATATGATGCTAGTATGACCTGATTATGATTAAAATGTTATGAAGTTAAAATGATATGATGCCAGCATGACCTAATTATGATTCTAGGATGTTATGATGATATGACAGTATGATGTTTTAAGAATTCTATGATGATGATGATGCTCCCATACTCGTTAGAGGGTAAGTATCATGATGCTCCCGTACACATTACGGGGTACGTATGATCGATGCTCCTGTACTCGTTACGGGGTAAGTATGAACAATGCTCCCTTACTTATTACAGGATAAGTATGAACAATGCTCCCATACTCATTATGGGGTAAGTATGATGATGCTCTCGTAATGTTACGGGGAAAGTATGAACGATGCTCCAGTA
This sequence comes from Mikania micrantha, assembly GCA_009363875.1. NCBI lineage: Eukaryota > Viridiplantae > Streptophyta > Magnoliopsida > Asterales > Asteraceae > Mikania > Mikania micrantha. Next base: position 73,960,496 of record CM018692.1, read on the forward strand.
CTTGTACTGGTTAAGTATTGAGCTGTGGAACGCTTCGGCGAGTCAGGTCAACGATATGGAGCCTTGTGCCAGCATAAGCCCACTATTTACACTTAGTAGCAGTGGTTGTATGATGATTATGTGATATGTTTGCACATAAGGAATTTATGATGATTATGTCTTATGGTTACGTATGATGAATGTATGATGAATCCATGATGTTTTCAGTAAATGATGTTTTAACTCACAAATGCTTGTTATGATTTATGAACACTGGAAATCAACAGCGTAAGCTGACTTTTTAGTGTGTATGTCAGGTTGAAGTACATGTAGGAAGGAATGGTGGAGCTCCTAGCACATATTCAGAAGATGAAGTGGTTTTTTTGGCTATCCAGAATGTTTTTGGTACATACATTTATATGTATTTATGTTTCTGAACAAACTATGTTAAATTTCCGCTACATGCTATGAAAGTTTTTAGTTTAAGAACTATGTAACGAGTATGTAAACCCAACTCTGGGAGGTACCTGGGCTCAGGGTCTCTCAAGTTGCTATCAGATCCATAGTTTGAGAGATCTTGGCAGCCCAAATGCCTAAGATTAAGCTAAGAATGGGATTAAGTAATGCGGATTGCCAACCATGGAAGAACGGATGTCACGAGCCGAATGTTACGTAAGAACTAGAAGTAATGAGATAGCGATAGATAAGAAGCTAGGACGGTAGCCAAGGCTGTGCACATTATTGAGATGGGATGGGTTAGAGCCTATAAGTTTGGTAAATGGCTAATAACACCTGATCAACGTCATTAACGATTTTCAACACTTATTTCGTGATAAACAGATTCCTTTATTGACTCACCGTTTGTTGCATCCTGTAGAAAACTAGATTTCATAGAAAAAAGGTAGACCATGAAAGCAAACCTCAAACAACTAAAGAGCCACATGTTGAGATGGAAGGGAACGAGCATGAAGAAGAAAACGAGACCAGCGAACAACCTAAAAATGAAAAGTTCACACTGGTGCCTATCGTGTTAAAGGCTATTTCTGATGAGTTTTACAAGATTATGGATGAGAAGATGCCTGCTATAATAGCAAAAGCATTATAGGATGCGCTAAAAGACAAGTACAAAGGAACCAAGGAAAGCACTAAGGAAGATGAGGAAGTCGTAATCATCGAGGCAAAGAGCAGTGATTCTCAGTAGGGAAAACTTTAAGTGCTATGACTACTAAGCCTTTAAAGGATGCAACCCACCATCCTTTGATGGTAAAAAGGATGTTGTGGCCACATGCCACTGGATATCAGCAATGGAGACTGCCATCTCCATGAGTGAATGCCAAGTCAATCAAGCCTTAAAGTTTGCAGCTCACTATTTTGTCAAGGAGGCACTCCACTGGTGGGATACAATCAAACAATCAAAGAGTGCTGCAGACAAGGAGAATATGAACTGGGATGATCTGAAGAGATTAGTAACCAAGAAGTTTTGCCCTAAGAAAGAGCTTGACAAGGTGGTAAGGGAGTTTTTGTTTCTAAAGACCGAAAGCTTGAACCACTGGCAGTACACTTCGAGATTCAATGAGATGGCAAGTCTTGTTCCTCATCTGGTTGCCACAGAGGAGCGAAGGGTGAAGTTGTACACTGAGGGTTTGCCTCCAAAGGTTAGAATTCAAGTTAAAGCAAACACTCCTAAAATGTTTGGTTCCATAGAGGAGCTTAGTGGGATTGTAACATCACAGTTCTTCTGGTCGTCCGTACAACCGTACATCCGTACGATTGTACTGTTACGACCTGAGATTTTGTAATTATTAATATTGATACATTATTTGATGATTATCACCGTTACTGGTATACATGCTTAGAACATATTATACGCGTAAACCATGGGAAGTTTAGTTGTAACTCAACTAAACAGAACCAGAGAGTTTATCGCAGTTATATTATTGATGATTATGGATTTGGTTTGGAAATGGAAAGGGGATTTAAGTCGGTTGATGTTAGGTTACTAAACATAGTCAAGGACACATGGTCATGTTTTATCGAAATAGTGGTGGGACGGTGGCTAGGGCAGTTGCGACTGACCCTTACATATGCCCTATACATATGCATATTTCGGTCTATCATGGATGTATCAGTGACTAGGGTTAGTGGGTTTTGGATTGGGAATTAATAATATTAAAGTAAATAAATAATGGGGGTATAATTGGAATTAATTACGCGATGGTGAGGTTACGAAAGTAAGTTAAACGCGGATATTAATTCGGAAATATTAATTTAATAATGTATTCGTGTGGGTGACGATTCACACGAATATAATTATTAAGAATAATATTCTGAAACAATATTCCATAAATCGTAAATCAAATCGAAATACGATACGAGCGTTGGATTCGTAAAGGTGACGATCTTTACGAATACGTACGTAAGTAACGTGTTTCGACGAGATAACTAAATAATATCAAACGATATTAAGTTAATAAATGAAATTTTATAAATATTTATTAGGAAACACGACCTAAAACAAAACCGAATAAATTATTTTATTTGAATAAATAAAGTATCGTAAGTAAAACGAAATCGTTTTACGAAATAAACTATTTAGACCATCTTATTTTAACGAAACCCATTAAGTAAATATTTTATGACTAAACATATTTCACGAGCAAAAACCGGGGATTTATAATTAATATTGCGAAATAAACGAGACCGAACACGCGGAAACGAGAAAGATACAAATGGTGGAAGACTTCACCATTTCTTTCATTTCAACAAATCCTTTCTCTCTCTAGTTCACCTAACAACTCACACAAACCTTCTCTCTAACTTCTCTCTTCGATAACTCCCTCGTTTCTCAATGGATTTTCGAGATCTTGGCGTCTACGCATACGTGTGATCGAGAGGAAGAGGAGGATACGAAGAAACCCTACTTTTGATTGGCATCTCGAGGTAGATCTATGCTTTTATTTTCGGTTTTTTTTAACAAATTTAGTGTGTTGAGTTGCTATCAAGTTTTAACCGAGTTTAGGGTTCCATGGGTGTAAATCGAGTTGTTGTTGAAACATGGGAAGCCATTGATAACCTTAAACCTGCAAAAATTTTGAGAAAGAAGATAATGGGTGGCTGGTTCGCGACACAGCACATACGGCCGAACCTGTGGGCGGGAACCAGGGGTGGCGAACCCTTGTTGCAGCCGAACTTTCCTTCTCCCAACTAGCCACGAACCTTCTTAATGTGGAACGAACCTGCATGAAGGCTACGAACCCTAGCATCTTGGAGGGGCCGAACCTTGGCCGACGAACCCTCCATGTCTGCATGGTGAACGAACCTCCCCTTAACTTAGCCGAACCCTCCTAGTGACGAACATTAAGATGATCTAGTCACGAACCCTAGCCGAAGCCTTGATGGAGCCGAACCCCCTCCTTGTTCCAGCGAACCTATGATTTTCACACTCTAACCTAACGAACCTATGAGGCTATCGAGTTTGGAGTAGCTGAAGCTTGTCATTGCCGAACCTCGGACAACCTAGCACCGAACCTTGGGTAACGAACCTACAGTGACTCACGAACCCTTCTCGTACACGTTAGTCGAAACATAGAGAGACCCGGACCTTTATGACCGAATCTCTCATTTATACATGGCCGAACCCTAGTACATGGGAGCCGAACCTATTGCTTTGGCAATAAGGTTCACTGCCCCTCCCCCTTTTTGGATAATAACAACAAAGTAACAAACTAGGGTAATGGAGGGTTAAAGTCTAAAGGAAATTATAAGTATCCATGCATGCATGAAGGACCCAAACCACCACCTTTTCTAACTTGAAATATAAAGAAGGTAAGTAACACATTCATATATATTGAACTTGAAGGAAAATTAACTTGATGTGTAGATTTTATAAAAATAAAACTAAAGCATCACTAATTCAAGATGAGGTGGTTAGTATATTGATCATGCATGTGAGATTGTACCTATAATATCTCAACAGCTGTATTATTGTAAAATAGTCAACAATAGGAAAATTTAAATCATATTGTTATGACAGTTAGTAATAAATCTTGGGAACAACTTGATGAATTAAGCTAGGAACGCTTGAAAGTGATAAGTATGAACAATTAACTAAAATGAAAACACATTTACTTATAAACATAAATACACGATACTTACAGATCCTTGAGTTGCTTTGAGTTTGCATACGCGAGCGCGCATAATACAATAACTCAGACTCTAAGGACTTCAGGTGAGTTCTCATAACCTCCCTTTCTTTTAAATTGTTTTGTTTTAAAACTTGGAGGTGAAACATGTATACCAACTTAATATTATTTTGATAACACATGGATGATACTTGTTTATCAATATGATATTCATATTATGGAATTATCATTAATTATGGAATTATCATTAATTATGGAATTACATTAATTATAAAAACTCCGTGTGGCATTGCTGATGACCTCGGTTATACGCAATGATCATATGTAATGTCACGTGGGTTACCACATCTGTGTAAACATTGTCATTGACTTTGGTCAATAACAAAGAATACATGTATTGCCACTTGGATTATCATAACTCCGTGAAACATTGCCTTTGACCTCGGTCAATTGCATTGGTTTCATGTATTGTCACGTGGATAGCTTCCACTCCATGGATCATGTTTTTAACTTATGTTAATTACATAATGTCCATGTATAGTCACGGATATTATTTGAGAATATTGATGTTGAGATTGGTTGAATGGTTATGTGTTTGATTATCTATGATTGACTATGACTTGATTGATATGTGGTTATGTGTTGATTGAATGTTTGATTTGTTGAATGGGTGGATGTGTGTTGGATTATCTCATACAGGTACTCTTGTGGATCTTCTCAGATAAACTATAAGTCTGTATACTTATTTTATATAAACCTTTTATAAAACCATTTTAAACTAAGACTTTTAAATTCATTTTATAAAACCTTTTAAGTATAAAAACTTATGATTACTCACCAACTACTTTGTAGTTGACACTTGATTTCTTACATGTTTCAGGAGATGAAGCTAAGTAGGATGAGAAGGATGGTCTCTCATATTTTGGACATCATCATATAGGATCTTGGTCTTAGTTAAGTAACTAAATATATGGCGATTAGAATTTAGTTAGATAGCTAAATCTCTTTTGTAATTGTTGTAACTATTTCATGATGAACATGATTTTTGTGTAATTAATTTGGTTGATTGAATGTTATATGATGATTTGATTTAGATGCCCACGAGCTTTTGAACAATCTACACATCCCTCGTGGCATCCCGACGTTTCCGTCATCGGTCGGGGTGTTACAGATTGGTATCAGAGCCTGGGTTATAGGGAATTATGTTACTAGAAATGGTTGACCTAGTCTATAACCGTAGGATACCCTAGTATGAACTATTTCATACACTAGTTAGTATATTCAGGATTTCATGCTTATGTGTTTATTACATGTTACCTGAACTCCTGTTATACATCTGATATGCATATACTGCTTATTAATTTCTTGCTTACGTGTGCCTTAATGATTCTATAAGGACATGCACGTGGTGTATCGTAAAGGTGGTGGGACGTTGGCTAGGGCAGTTGCGACTGACCCTTACATATGCCCTATATATACCATTTACGGTACATTAGGTGGATGTCAGTATTGAAGAATGTGGGAACTACCCATTTGGGAAATTATCTGTTTAGGAAATAAACTGCTTAGGAATGATCTGCTTTAGGAACTATCTGTTGATTATTGATCACCAGGCAAGGACACACTCGTGGTATACTACAAAGGTGGTGGGACGGTGGCTAGGGCAGTTGCGACTGACCCTTACATATGCCCTATACATATACCATTTGTAGTATATTGAGAGTCTGTCAGTGTCAGGAACTTAGGATATTATTAGGAATTGCTTTAAGGATTATGATGGATGGATTATTGATGGTATGTCTGTTGGAATGGTTTGGGATTGACTCATGGATGATCATACTTGATAAACACTTATAAATTCACTTATGAAACACACAGATTGGACACGTAGGGTGCATAGGATCAACGAACGATTTGAACGATTAGTGATGGAATATGGACTTGGGTGATGATATGGACACTTGATGAGAATAAACTATAGGGAGGATATGAACACTTAGTGACAATAAGAGCACTCAGTGATGATATGGACCCTTATTGATGATTATGGACATTGAAATTTGGTATGGAATTTAGTGAACTTAGACATTAGGGGAACTTTAATGTCAGGTGAACTTAGAAATAGGCGAACCTACATGTCAGGTGAACTTAGACATTAGGCGAACCTAATTGTCCAAGGGAACTAGAGACCACTTCACTCAAAATTATCCTACCTAGGTTTGTGAAGTGAGACTATGGTAAAATACATGATACACCCTAAATGCTAACAAGGGCATAATCGTGGTGCAATGGAACGGTGGTGGGATGGTGTAGGGGAGATTGCGATCTACCTCTGCATATGCCCTACATATAAGCTTGTTGCATTACATCGGGAGGTTGTCAGTGTTGGTATAGGGTGGGGAATGTATAGCACTTAGGAATAGTTAGTTAATATTAGTTATGACCAACTAGGACACTTAGTATAATTCTAGGAAATTTAAAAATTTTTATGAGTTTAATGACAGATAGGAGAGAAATATAGTTCCTATATGTAATCTTAACTGTCTAAATGAACTCATTTGACCATTGTTTGTATAAATTACGTTGTAAACGGTAGTAACATGTTTCTAATTCCTCAGAAACATGCCGCCACGCCGTCACAACGAAGATGACTCGAACAACGGGGATGCTAACAACAATAATGCCAACTCTCGCATACAAGAGTTAGCAACACTTATCTCTGGATTGGTGAATCAACTGACACAATCCAATCAATCTCTCACTCAGAACAGAGGTGGTGAAAACCCGCCAACTTGCACGTTCAAGCACTTCAACTATTGTAACCCACTGAAGTTTACTGGTTCTGAGTCAGCCACTGGTCTGCTGCAGTGGTTCGAGAGTATGGAGAACACTTTCATCAACAGCGACTGCCCCGAGAACCTGAAAGTTCGTTATGCCACTAGTGTTTTCCAAAAGAGAGCACTAACATGGTGGAATGGGGAGAAACGAACTAGGAGAGTTGATGCTGCCTTAGCGCTAACATGGAAAGAGGTTAAGGATCTGATGACCACTGAATTTTGTCCTCGCAGTGAGATGAGGAAACTTGAGACTGAATTCTGGGAACTCAAGCAGGACAACGGGGAGAATGTAATCTATAATACTTAGTTCCATGAGTATAGCCTGCTTGTGCCTCATCTTGTTACACCACTTGAGAGAGCTATTGAGAAGTATATAGGCGGGTTGCCTATGCAGATTCAAGACACCGTCTACGGGAGCAACCCCAAAACGCTTGAGGCTGCGATTCGTTTATCTGCTACACTCACCGATAATCATGTCAAAGCTGGAACACTCACAAGGAAAGGGGCGAAGAAAACTGAAGGGAAATCTACTGCAAAAGAAACAAAGACTGAGGTAAAGACTGAAGCTGCTAGTTCATCTAAAAGCAGCAACAAAAAGAGAAAGACCAGGAATTTCATGGTCACTGCTCCTGCTGCTAAGTCTGCGCAGCAATCATCAAACAACACCACTGCCAGAAATTACACTGGGAATACTCCCCAATGTAATATTTGCAGATATCATCACATGCCAAACTTGCCTTGTCGCGTCTACAACAACTGTGGTAAGTATGGCCACTTTGCTAACGTTTGCCGGAGTGCACAGCAAGCACAAAGGATGCAACCTGCTCCGCTTGCATTGCCCGGTCCGCAAGCCCAACCGATACAAGCTGCACCTGTTTGCAAGGTACCTGCACATGCAAGAGCCTGTTTTGAGTGCGGCGAAGTGGGTCATTTTAGGAATCAATTCCCAAAGTTGACCGGGAATAATCAGAGAGTGGCAAGAGGCCAGGCGTTTCAGCTAAATGCTCCAGCTGCTCAAGCCAATCAGGATGTGGTCAACGGTACATTTCTGATCAACAACTCTTATGCATCTGTCTTATTTGATTCTGGTGCCGATAGGAGTTTCATTTCATATGATTTTGAATGCTTGCTTGGTAGAACATGTACATATTTAGATAAACCGTTTAACGTGGAGGTGGCTGACGGAAACACTATTGATATTGACACTGTTATTATCGGATGTACTGTGAACTTAAATGATCACGTTTTCCCGATTGATCTTATACCTATGCATCTTGGTAGCTTTGATGTTATCATAGGCATGGATTGGTTAGTCACCCACAAAGCGGAGATAGTTGCCATGAAAAATATATTCGTATTCCATTACCTTCGGGTGAAACTTTAAGAGTTTTTGGAGAAACTTCTAGTAAAGGTCTTAAGTTGATGTTGTTGGTTTGGTGAATATAATCTCCAAATGATTAGGATCGAATAAGAAGTTCTACGAACTATTAACTATGTGCGGAATCCATTGTTAATATGTATAAAAGTCAAGAACACAAGCAATTCATTAAACAAATCTTGTATTATCAACAAATGATTACAAGATAACAATTCTCACACAGAGAATTTACAGAGTTTTTCTAACAGACTGTCCAAGGTTCTTCTAGATCTACAAACAAAACAACTATTTATAGATACAAGACCAGCGAACCTTTCATAGGTAGCAGAACCTAAGGTTTGCCAGCCGAACCCTAAGGTTCGCTGGACAAACCATTAGGTTCGCTAGACAAACCTATGAAAACAACCAAAAGTTTCGCCGAACCTTTCAATTCCAATAAGTTCGCCAATATGCTAAGGTTTGTGGGCCAGACAAACCTTAAACATAACTAGCCGAACCTTTATACAATCAAAATAAATACAACTTTTGAATAGCAACTTTTGAATAGCAAACAATTACAAATATGCACTAACAAACTCCCCCTAAATGTTTGCTATCAAAATCTTCATTCTTGATCTGCAGCTTTGTCTTTAACACCGCTTGATTCTCCAACATCTTCAGTCACCACATTATCCACCGCTCGTATAACAACAGAACGTGGAATCTTTGCAAGTCTTTCAGCTTCAATCTTAGCAACCTTTTCATCTTTCTCCTTTTGCAATTGCATCAACTCAGTATAAAGATAATTCACATCATTCCAATTGCAACCAGAATGTATATGCAAAGTAAAACACATTCTTGCAATGGTTTGATACTGAATTGCCATGTCTTTAAAACTCACACCATAATCATGAAATCCATCTTCAGCATATATCTGAGCTGAATCAAGCAAAATAATATCATCTCTTGAACAATTAACAATCCAAATAGGATCAAGCATCCGAATCACCCTCCAATCATCATCCTGCTTCAATACAATCACACCTTCTGAAGTTCTTTCATCATAAAACCAGAATTTGAAATATGGATTCCAATCCTGTTCAACTTTCCTGAGCCTTGGCCTTTTGTACACGGTTGGCTTCACATAACTTTTGAATCTTTCTCTGAACTGAGGAGATAACAAACTCCATCCATGTCTTGCCTCTTTCTTTAACAAACTCTCTAAGATCTCATTATGTCTAGTTTGAATTGGCTTTATCATCTTTAATTGTGAAAGATTTTTACATTCAAATGCTGGAAGAGTCATCAGATCCGAAGCTTTACCAAAATATTGACAACCATCATATCTTTTAACAACATAGCATCCTTTACCTGGTAAACTTCCTGAAATATCATGATAATAACCATAACTGATAATATTTCCAATCATTTTAGATGTAGAGCCAATCTTGAATTTCTTGACTTGTTTGGACAAATTCTCTGGATCTTTGTCTTCTATACTGTCTTTCATTATCTTGAATACATGAAGATTATCAATTATGTACTTAGTCTCATCTTGAATCTCATTCCATAAATCCATATTTGTCTTCACTCTAATTGGATTCAAAGTATAACTTGACATACTTCCAGCTTCAAAAATTTTCTTCATTGTATTCAAATTCAACAAGTCTTCATCAATAACATCCTTATCAAAATCAGAAAGATCAGTATCTTCATCTTCTTCAAAATCAAATTTCAATTCATCATCATCATCATCAAATAAATTCTGATAATCTTGAACTGAATAACCATCCATAATTTCTCCTTCTTCTCTTTCTTGATAAACTTGAACTTCAACAATATTTCTCTGCAGATCTATATCAGAATGCATTTTAAATAAATCAAGAAAAGTAGGCAAGGAATAAGCAAGAATCCTTTCAGGATATTCTATTGAATCCAAATCTTCAAATTCTACATAAGTACAATCCTTTGCCTTATCTGAAGATACAGAAGTAATCGGAACAGCATCCTTAGCAAGCTTGGAAGGAGAATACACAACTATAGCTCCAGTCACACTATCTAATCCAATATCACTCCCAGCAACTCCACCAGCACCACCATTTGCCCCATCATCACCACCACCACCAAAATCACCAGGATGTTCATCTATATCAGTATCTCCATAGTCAACCTCTTCTTCTTCTTCTTCATCTTCCACCTTCTCTTCCTCTTCATCTACATCAACCACCACTTTCTCAACTTTTGAACTAGAAGCTTCAGACTTTGTAACCTTTGATTCCAAATCTTTGATCTTGAATCTCAACTCAGTATTCTCATTCTTCAATTCAACTATATCTTCAGATTGTAGCTTGATGAAGAAATCCAATTCAGAAATTTTGTCTTGCATCTTCTTTTTCTCTACCATATCCTCCTCTCTCCACTTCATCATCAAAGTCATTTGAGCTTTAATCTCATCAAGCTCAGTAGAAGAAGAATATGGTTTATCAGAAACATCCTGTTCCTTTTCCTTTCTATACTCTTCAAATTCCTTTGTCAAAGCAGATAATCTTCTTTTAATCTCTGAATCATCATAATCAGTAAAGTTGATGTCTCCCAAATCATCAAGTCCTGAAAACAAATCATCTCTGGGAAGATCATCATGTTGAGTAGAAGTCTCTGGTACTGAAACAGTAACTGTAGTAGCCTCAACAAAAGAAGATATGAAAGTAGCCACATTTACAAACTCTGGAGTTTGTAAAGTAGAAGTGTGAATAGTAGAAGTTGAAACTGAAGAAGTAACAACAGGAGAAATAGAAGTAGGAGCTAAAGTAGAAATCACAGGTGAAGACACAATGGTCTTAGCAGTCTTAGTCTTTTTCTTGTCATAAGGCCCTCTCTTGGCCATTCTCTTTATCTTCTTTGGCTTCGAAGACTCAGGCTCATCAGGTATAAAGATAGGATCATTTTTTTCTTCCCTTTCTTCTGCAGCCTTTCAACAAACTTCCTCTTAAGTCTTCTCACCATTTGGTTCCCTTCCTGAACCATCTCATACTCTGACTTTGTGTCAGAAGATTCACTTTCATCATCATTAGCAACAACAGTCTCTGTCTGCATCTCAGACATATCAACTTCCAATGGTTCCTGAGAACTCTGTTCTTGTGATGATTTGGCTTGAGAACTAGATTGAGATGATTGACCAGGAGTCTTCCTTGGTTGTTGTCTTGGTGGAGGTGGAGGTGGTGCTTGATTATCATCAGCTGCAACATCTTCATTATCAGATTCTGACTCATCATGTCTCCAAGCATCATTCTCAGGCGCAACATAATTTGCCCTGGCACAATGACCTATAAGATCTTTCTCCAAGACAGCATATGTTTGAGTCATATGTTTTCAGGCAAACTTGAATCAGTCATATGTTTGAGTTTCAGAAGATCTCCTACTTCTCTGGGTAGCATGTCTTCAGGCAATCTCTCATCAATAAGCATTTGTACGAACCTAGGATACATGTAGAATCTATCCTTAGCCTTCGTCACATTGTCGCACATATATCGAAAGATCATGCTAGAGAAATTGAACGGTTTGTTCAATATAAGAGTAACCATGGCAGATCGCATATAATCCCTCAACTCATCAAACGTGCCTTTCCTCATGCTAAGGCAGTTGTCACACCCCCACCTCCGCGTCACCGGACGACGTCATCCTTAAAGGTAGCGGAAGCATAGCGGCGAAGTCTCGAAGGTGAGGGGTGACTTACTTGATCCGGTATCATAACACACATAGTTAAGAAAAGCACTAATTACAAATCACGACAAATATTTATTACATGTCCTGAATATCCGTTCACAACTTAAGTTCCTTCTATTACATCCCAAGTCCTAATTACATGGTGCGTGCACAGTTGTTTCCTCACCGTTGGTACTGATTACCTGTAAAAGATTTAAAGTTTAAAATATCAGTATAAAACTGGTGAGTTCATAAATAAGACTCGATACAATATGATATGATAGTAAAGTCAATGGTACACATTAACATAAGTGAATAATCATGTGACCCGTATCCAGATCCTTTCTGACAGTCCAGTCTAGAAAATAACCGAAGTTAAACTCCGTGCCTCTAACTCAATGTCTCACTACATCAAGTCGATACCAGGAATGGTGACAAGCATTCACACAAGGGTAGACGCTATCTATCCATGAATGGGGTTGTCAGCCCGATAGTACTATCTTTGTTCACACATTCGGCCCCACATGGGTTAACCAGATACAGTTGGTTTTGAGGACTTTTGTTGCACACAGAAAATAGTCAAAATCCCATGACACCCACATGCAAGCCGGTATTGCAATTGTTACTAAACATATCACACGTTTGATAAAGATTTCATAATAGTCACCCCGATGTTAAGAAAACAGTAAAAGAAAAGGGGTTGTATGAAACTCACCTGAAGTTTATGAAAAGATAAATCACACGAACGGTGGCTAAAAATGCTAATCTGCATTAGTTTATTTATAATTAATTATTTGTGTTTTAACTTGCTGATTAGATCTGTTTGAACGTTCAATGTCACCGACATTGTAATGAAAAGTCATCGAACTAACATTAGATGTTTAATTAATTATTTAGTCTAATATTATACAATGTACTATAATGTAGGTACCTATACTCGTTTAGGTACCTTGTGTTAAGTTGATGACTCATTGAATTAGCCGTAATAATCTCCGACTAATTAGTTAGGTAATGCTGTTGATTATATTACTTAAACAGTCCCTAGATGAAATCTCGGCTTAGGAATGATTAATTCTTGTCACTAATTATCCATGTATCACAAAACATAACAATATGACATTTGAATAGGTTAAACAATCATGTTTAACATATTAATCCGTCTGTTATCATAAAACCAGACAGTTATTCCAATTGATAGGGTAATAACTGTGATTAGTTTGAAACACTTGAGATTAACCTTGCATTTCAAAGATTAACCAAAATAATCACTTACATTGTCATAATCCAATGGTTTAAACCATTAGAAGTATTGTTATGGTTTGGTGAAAACCGGGCATTATAACGGATCAAAACAGGCATTTACCCGTTAACAAGACAAGTTATCCGTCAAAAATCATTCCTAGCTATCATCTAAGCAATAATCAACAATCCTAACTATATCATTACGTTCAAAAACACGATCTAATCAATGAAAATCAAGTCAGAAGGTTAAAAAGGATAGTTACCCAAATCAGACGATTCTACGGACAAAATCACGATCAAGACTGATATACGCGTTCACCGTGTCGAGCTGGACGTTCTGGTGGTGTCAAATATATGTTTTGATGGTTATATGGTCGAAGTCTGAGGTTGCAGAGGGTTTGAAGTCGAGAGAAAAGAAAATAGAAGTCTCTGCATGCTTCTACGATTTATCAAAGCTGTTTGCTGAACCGACCTACTCGTCGCGTACCGCGACGAGTGACCCACCTGTCGTCGCGTATCGCGAGAGATTCCGGATGAATTTTTAATATTTTGACTTGTCGCGTACCGCGACACGACTCCAAGGAGTCGTCGCGTACCGCGAGGGATCCAATTTCAAGATTTTTCTTCGTTTCGCGATTCCGGACAATCCGTAACTCGGTTTCACGCACGGTTTTCTCCCATGTTCCCAATTTCTCGCACACTTTAAACCTGTAATGATTAAAATCATCAATTTAACACAGATTCCTAGAACGACCAAACGTGCTCGTGTTATTGATGACGTAATGTTTACCTACAATTGTCACAGTCTCCTCCTGTTACAGAAATTTCGTCCCGAAATTTGCTTTTAACTCCTACAGTTTGATCGCCTATGTAAACAAATGAGGATACTTCTGTTTCATGCGGTCTTCACGTTCCCAAGTGTACTCTGGCCCTCGTTTAGAATTCCATTTAACTTTTACAATTGGTATTCGACTTCGTTTGAGGGTCTTTTCATTTCGATCCATTATTTCGACTGGTTCTTCCGTGAACTGTAGGTTTTCGGCAATGTGTATCTCATCAAGAGGTATGACTAGTGATTCGTCCAATAGGCACTTTTTCAGATTCGAGACATGAAACACATCATGTATGTTACTAAGTTCTGAGGGTAACTCTAATCTGTATGCTACCATTCCAATCCTTTCAAGAATTGTAAATGGTCCTACAAATCTTGGTGAGAGTTTTCCTCGTTTACCGAATCTGAACATACCTTTCCAGGGAGAGACTTTTAGCATCACTTTATCACCAATCTGGAATTCGAGTGGTCTACGTCGATTATCAGCATAACTCTTCTGTCGATCGCATGCTGCTTTAATTCGCTCCTGAATGAGCGCGATCTTATCAGTCGTTTCCTGGATCAGTTCCGGGCCAATAATCTGACTTTCACCTACTTCTGACCAACACACAGGAGATCGGCATTTGCGCCCGTACAAAGCTTCAAATGGAGCACATTGGATACTGGTATGATAGCTGTTATTATAAGAAAATTCAACCAATGGCAGATGAGTATCCCAGCTACCTCCAAAATCAATTACACAGCTTCAAAGCATGTCTTCTAATGTTTGATTTGTACGTTCAGTCTGCCCATCCGTTTGTGGATGATAAGCTGTGCTCATGTTGATCTGTGTACCCAAGGCATGTTGAAGAGTTTGCCAAAAACGTGACATAAATCGACTATCTCTATCAGAAATAATAGAGATTGGCACTCCATGTCGCATTACGATTTCGTTGATGTAAAGTTTAGCTAGACGGTCCATGGAATAGTCTTCCCGAATTGGTAAGAAATGTGCTGATTTGGTAAGGCGATCTACGATGACCCAAATAGCATCATGGTTATGCGCCGTTCTGGGTAATTTAGTGATGAAATCCATGGAAATTTGTTCCCATTTCCACATAGGGATTTCTGGTTGTTGCAATAGCCCAGATGGTCTTTGATGTTCTGCCTTAACCTTAAGGCACGTTAAGCATTTATTCACATATTCTGCTATTTGTTTCTTCATACCAGGCCACCAGTAGAAGTCTTTGAGATCTTTATACATCTTATCAGCACCTGGATGAATAGAATATTTGGATTTGTGAGCTTCGTCCAAGATAATTGGTCTGATATTACCAAGTACCGGGATCCATGCTCGGTTTTTGAAATATAATATTCCATCCGTTTTGGTTTCAAGTTGTTTATCTAACCCTCGTAATTTCTCAACGGTGTAATTTGTTGTTTGCAAGGCCTGCCGTTGAGTTTCACGTATTTGAGGGTTTAGACTAGTTTGAATCGTCATTTCCAGCGCTTTCACACGTATGGGTTTGACTCTCTCTTTGCGACTTAAAGCATCGGCTACAACATTTGCTTTACCTGGGTGGTAACGGATTTCGCAATCATAGTCGTTCAGAAGTTCCACCCATCGCCTTTGTCGCATATTTAGCATTTTCTGATCTAGAATGTGTTGAAGACTTTTGTGATCTGTATAGACCGTACACTTCGTCCCGTACAAGTAATGTCTCCATATCTTGAGTGCAAACACTACTGCACCAAGTTCTAGATCATGAGTGGTGTAATTTTTCTCGTGTACTTTTAGCTGCCGAGAAGCATAGGCAATCACCTTGTTGTTCTGCATCAGCACACACCCGAGTCCTTGACGTGAGGCATCACAGAAGACTATGAAATTCTCTGTGCCTTCTGGTAGTGCCAGAATAGGTGCATTGCAGAGTTTGTGCTTCAACAGTTGGAATGCCTCCTCCTGTTGAGAGTCCCATATGAACTTTCGATCTTTCTGGGTTAGAGTAGTTAAAGGCAAGGCTATCTTTGAAAAGTTCTTGATGAATCTTCTGTAATAGCCCGCTAACCCTAAGAATTGACGAATCTCTGTTGGGGTTTTCGGTGTCTCCCATTGCTTTACCGCTTCAATCTTGCTGGGATCCACTTGTATACCATTTTCATTTACTACATGCCCAAGAAACTGGACTTCCCGTAACCAGAACTCACATTTGGAAAATTTGGCATAAAGTTTCTCATGTGCTAAAAGTTCCAAGATCAGTTTTAAGTGTTGCCCATGTTCTTGTTGACTGCGGGAGTAAATGAGAATGTCATCAATAAAAACAATCACAAATTTATCCAAGTAAGGTCTACACACACGATTCATCAGATCCATAAATACTGCAGGCGCATTAGTCAGTCCGAAGGGCATTACTAAAAACTCATAATGCCCGTATCGAGTTCGAAAAGCTGTTTTAGAAACATCATCATCATGGATTCGTAGTTGATGATATCCAGATCTGAGATCGATTTTTGAAAAATAGATAGCACCTTGCAATTGATCGAATAGATCATCTATACGGGGTAGTGGATAACGATTTTTGATTGTCAATTTATTGAGTTCCCGATAGTCGATACACATCCTGAGAGTACCGTCCTTCTTTTTCACAAAAAGGATAGGTGCGCCCCAAGGTGAGTAACTCGGTCTAATGAAACCTTTGTCTAAAAGTTCCTGTAATTGACTCGATAGTTCTTGCATTTCCGATGGAGCCAATCGGTAAGGAGCTTTAGCTATAGGTGCTGCTCCTGGTACTAAGTCAATACGAAACTCAACTTGTCTCACTGGGGTAATCCTGATATATCGTCAGGAAAAACTTCAGGATATTCTCGAACTACAGGAATGTCTTCAATACGTTTTTGATGTGGTTTGTTTTCAGTCACGTGAGCTAAAAAGGCTTGACAGCCCTTTCTTAAGCACTTTCGAGCTTGCATACATGATATGATACTCAGTTTCCTGCCAGCCCTTTCACCTTGTATCATAAGTGTATCACCATTTGGTAATGAAATACGAATCATTTATTTTGACATATGACTTCCACTCGATTTTCTGAAAGCCAGTCCATACCAATAACAACATCAAAGCTTCCCAATTCAATAGGAAGAAGATCAATATTAAAAGATGATCGTTTAGATTCAATAAACACCCTTGAATCACATTGTTAGTCATAATTGACTTGCCATTAGCAAGTTCAATGACGTAAGGGTTTGTTAGGTTATCAACGGCCAATCCGAGTAGTGAAGCAAAATCAGAGGAAACAAAACTTTTGTCCGCTCCGGTGTCAAAAAGAACAGATACATAGTGATTGTTAAGAAGAAACGTACCGGTAACGGTGTTGTTATCACGTCGAGCCTCTTCCGCCCCTATCTGGAAGGCTCTTCCTCTTGCTTCATTGCCCTGGTTGGTGTTGTTGGTAGGGCAGTTTTTCATGAAGTGATCCGGGCTTCCACATCTGAAGCACGACCGGTTGATTTGTTGTGGTTGTTGTTGTTGAGTTCCTTGGTTTGGTCGGCGAACAGGGAGATTGCAATATTTGGAGAAATGCCCGACCTTATTACAATTGTTACAAACAGGGCAAGGTCCTACATGATGAAATGGGCACTTAGGACATTTAGGTGCCTGCCCTACATAGGCTTTTCTCTCCAAAGTTGTGGCAATGTACCCCTTTGCCATTTGCACATTCCGGCTGGGTTCTACCGGAGCTCCTGGTTTGCCTTTCCCAACCCATTTTTGTTTCACCCCTTTAACAGTGCTGGGGGTAGTGGTTGCCAGACTGCTGCTTGACTCACCTTTCATTGTCAAGGTACCACTTCTTACTGCCACATCAGTAAGCCTGGTGGTTAAGGTGATAGCATGTTTCAAAGTACGTGGTTCAGCTGCCGTGACCATTCCTTTGATTTGAGGTACCAAACCTTTGATATATTTTTCTATCAAAGCCTGCTCAGTTGGAAACATGTTTGGCAGCAGACATGTCAATTCATGAAATCGATCGGTATATTTCAAACAATCAGCACCGATCATAGAATGGTTCCAAAATTCCTCTTGGAGCTTTTGGATTTCAGTGATGGGACAATATTCTGACAGAATCAAAGTTTTAAACTCGTCCCAAGTCATAGCATCCACAACAGCCGTGGTCAAGGTTTTTGCCTGGGTATTCCACCAGGTCAATGCTGAGTCTGTCAGTGAACAAGCTGCATAAGACACTTTGTGTTCAGCCAAACACTGGCTGATCTTGAGCTTAGTCTCCATGCCCTCAATCCATTTCAAAAGTCCTGACGCTCCTTCCTTCCCCGTAAAAGTAGGGGGATTGCAGGAAGCGAAGTACTTATAAGTGCATCCTCGTTGTGGAGGATCCGGATTGATTGTGTTAGTACTAGTCGTATGGCGGGTTTCAACATGTCCGCCTGTAGCATTATGCTCCGTATGGACTCTACCCGAGCCAGGAGCACGATTTGTTTGATATTGGGCCAACATGCCCGTAAGAACAGCGGATAATTGGTCACATGCTATACGAGCAACGTCCGCTTCATTTAGACTGGGTCCACTCACAGGTGGATCCGGAATGGATTCTTGAGTTCGAGGATTTTTAGCAGAACGACCTCTTCTAGGGGCCATAGTCTGATCACACACAGATAAAGTAAAGTCAAAACAAGAATCCATAGTCGTAATAAAGATAAATGTTGTATAACTACTTCGAGTTTTCCACAGTTATATTGTACACCACTAAGTCAAGTTCATAGTTGCAGTTATACTAGTACGTCTGTTTGTCTTGCCAAACGTATACTAGTATCATTTTATAGTCTACCAAAAATGATACCAATTTAGACATGTTACAACACTGATATGTACTAGTATTACATTATTTCACTATAATGTAGTACCGATATTAATATATTTCTACACGTGTTTGTTATGTACTAGTATTACATTACTTCACCGCAATGTAACACTGATATTGTTATGACTCCACATGAGTCTTGTTATGCACTAGTATTACATTACTTTACCGCAATGTAACACCGATATTGTTATGTTTTCGCACAAGTTTCCTTTTGATATGAATTGCAAAGTTAGCACCGGCTATAATGTAAAGACACAATGTTGCACATACAATTGTTAAAAGAAAACTTTTATTATAACTGTCACAGTTGTACATTAGGATTAGTACAGATACAAGAAAATATCCTAATGCAGTTGTACCCACTATTACAACCTAACCGTCCGAGGCCTATTTTACAAGTCAAAACTTCCTCGGAGTAGTACAGTCCAACCTATTCGATTCCTTTACCGTAGTAAATACAGTAAACATGTGATAATGATGGCCACCGCTGCCATCACTATTGCTACGTCCAACAGTCGTAGCTCCATCCTCATATTGCCTAACCCTACCATCCATCCCCTAACTCTCTCTACCCCACTCCTACACATACCACCTAAAGTCCACTGAAGTCTACCCTCAATCACCTCCCTCCATGCCCTGGCACCTGCCTCCAGGACAGCAACATGTTCAGCTAAACTCTCATAGGCCGTGCGAGTTTCCCACAGAGTGTCACGTGTTTCCTGCAATGAAACACGCGATAACTGAAGATCCAATGTAACCCGTTGCAGCTGAACTCTCATCTCAGCCTGCTGAGATGACTCGCCTTCCTCATGTATGGAATGAGGTACATCCCGAGGTGCTAGTGGTCCTCTCGGAACAGGACCTGTCGAGATGCGGGCTCGTCCCCGCCTTCCTCCAAACCCTGTAAATACTGGTACTTGCTGTGGTGGTGTAGGGCTTTGTGCCCTCCTGATAGCTGGTGAGTCAGCATCTAACAGATGCTGAGGTATAGGTGGTGTAGGTGGTATTGATGGTAAAGTCTGGTGGGACATTTGAGATGACGGCACTGTCTGTGTTGATCCTGAACTTGTTTCCGTGCCAAATGAATCACTTTCTGAGTCCGACATTGCTGTATCGACACACAAGTTCATATTAGTAACGTAAAATAAATAAATAACAACAACATGTATTTGAGTGTTTATATTTGTTAACTATGTTCGGTGCTCTCAGTGTAACTATTCGAGCCTATGGTTATAATCTAGGTTTCTAAGTCCGCCTAAATTCTATAACCTGTGGCTCTGATACCACCCTGTCACACCCCCACCTCCGCGTCACCGGACGACGTCATCCTTAAAGGTAGCGGAAGCATAGCGGCGAAGTCTCGAAGGTGAGGGGTGACTTACTTGATCCGGTATCATAACACACATAGTTAAGAAAAGCACTAATTACAAATCACGACAAATATTTATTACATGTCCTGAATATCCGTTCACAACTTAAGTTCCTTCTATTACATCCCAAGTCCTAATTACATGGTGCGTGCACAGTTGTTTCCTCACCGTTGGTACTGATTACCTGTAAAAGATTTAAAGTTTAAAATATCAGTATAAAACTGGTGAGTTCATAAATAAGACTCGATACAATATGATATGATAGTAAAGTCAATGGTACACATTAACATAAGTGAATAATCATGTGACCCGTATCCAGATCCTTTCTGACAGTCCAGTCTAGAAAATAACCGAAGTTAAACTCCGTGCCTCTAACTCAATGTCTCACTACATCAAGTCGATACCAGGAATGGTGACAAGCATTCACACAAGGGTAGACGCTATCTATCCATGAATGGGGTTGTCAGCCCGATAGTACTATCTTTGTTCACACATTCGGCCCCACATGGGTTAACCAGATACAGTTGGTTTTGAGGACTTTTGTTGCACACAGAAAATAGTCAAAATCCCATGACACCCACATGCAAGCCGGTATTGCAATTGTTACTAAACATATCACACGTTTGATAAAGATTTCATAATAGTCACCCCGATGTTAAGAAAACAGTAAAAGAAAAGGGGTTGTATGAAAACTCACCTGAAGTTTATGAAAAGATAAATCACACGAACGGTGGCTAAAAATGCTAATCTGCATTAGTTTATTTATAATTAATTATTTGTGTTTTAACTTGCTGATTAGATCTGTTTGAACGTTCAATGTCACCGACATTGTAATGAAAAGTCATCGAACTAACATTAGATGTTTAATTAATTATTTAGTCTAATATTATACAATGTACTATAATGTAGGTACCTATACTCGTTTAGGTACCTTGTGTTAAGTTGATGACTCATTGAATTAGCCGTAATAATCTCCGACTAATTAGTTAGGTAATGCTGTTGATTATATTACTTAAACAGTCCCTAGATGAAATCTCGGCTTAGGAATGATTAATTCTTGTCACTAATTATCCATGTATCACAAAACATAACAATATGACATTTGAATAGGTTAAACAATCATGTTTAACATATTAATCCGTCTGTTATCATAAAACCAGACAGTTATTCCAATTGATAGGGTAATAACTGTGATTAGTTTGAAACACTTGAGATTAACCTTGCATTTCAAAGATTAACCAAAATAATCACTTACATTGTCATAATCCAATGGTTTAAACCATTAGAAGTATTGTTATGGTTTGGTGAAAACCGGGCATTATAACGGATCAAAACAGGCATTTACCCGTTAACAAGACAAGTTATCCGTCAAAAATCATTCCTAGCTATCATCTAAGCAATAATCAACAATCCTAACTATATCATTACGTTCAAAAACACGATCTAATCAATGAAAATCAAGTCAGAAGGTTAAAAAGGATAGTTACCCAAATCAGACGATTCTACGGACAAAATCACGATCAAGACTGATATACGCGTTCACCGTGTCGAGCTGGACGTTCTGGTGGTGTCAAATATATGTTTTGATGGTTATATGGTCGAAGTCTGAGGTTGCAGAGGGTTTGAAGTCGAGAGAAAAGAAAATAGAAGTCTCTGCATGCTTCTACGATTTATCAAAGCTGTTTGCTGAACCGACCTACTCGTCGCGTACCGCGACGAGTGACCCACCTGTCGTCGCGTATCGCGAGAGATTCCGGATGAATTTTTAATATTTTGACTTGTCGCGTACCGCGACACGACTCCAAGGAGTCGTCGCGTACCGCGAGGGATCCAATTTCAAGATTTTTCTTCGTTTCGCGATTCCGGACAATCCGTAACTCGGTTTCACGCACGGTTTTCTCCCATGTTCCCAATTTCTCGCACACTTTAAACCTGTAATGATTAAAATCATCAATTTAACACAGATTCCTAGAACGACCAAACGTGCTCGTGTTATTGATGACGTAATGTTTACCTACAATTGTCACAGCAGTGGAGTAGAACATGAGCAAGAAACTCATATTGGAGAGGCAGCTTTCCCTTCTTCACATAAATGGAGTTATAAGCTCCAAAATAACGTATGCGAAGAAAACAACCTTTGATGCACCTCTCAGGAATGAGAGTTACACCTTCAGGTTCACCTCCAAACTGTAGCACTCTTCTTATGTTAGCCTCTGATATACGAATTGCTTGTCCAAGCACATTCGCATCAATGACATAGTCTTCATCAACAGAAATCACTCGAGCTGATCCCCAGAAGCTCTGAATATGAGATCTATATATCTGACATGAATTGGAGTTAGCATAATAAATCCTTGATCTTCTAAGAAACTCGATCATCGGTCTGAAATCTTGACCGTTCTTTGTTGTTGGATCCAGGTAAGCACAAACATTGTGTTTGTCTCCAAATACTAGGTTTGCCATTTCTACAAATAGAAATAAAACAATTAGAAACAAAAATTAATCAAACATTAACAAAAATGAAAAAAAAAATTAAAAAATTTCTAAGTAGATCAGCGAACCTATCCTTCTTAGACGAACCTAATGCTAGGCGAACCTAATTCAGACGAACCTGTTAATCAGACAAACCTTTTGAACGAACCTCTATGTGAACGAACCTTATATCACACGAACCTGTTGGTCAAACGAACCTTGACCAAAAGGTTCGGTTGATTTGAAATTCAGAGGTTCGCCACGAACCTATTAGACTCAAACGAACCTTCAAGGTTCGGCGAACCTTTGTTCATTCACACGAACCTGTTCAACCAGCGAACCATTTCCAGATTTGAAATCAAAATTTCAAAACTTCGAATTTGATGATAAGATTTAACACCCAAGTTCAAAACATGCCGATGAACAACTTTAATAAAGATGGTTTGTTCAATTTTTAGATTTTAACCAGTTTTAAGTCAATTTACAGGTTCGATCAAAAATCTTCTAAAATCGCTCAAATCTCTCAAATTATCCAGTCAAATTCAAAGATATCTACCTATAAATGTTCACAAGATGATTCTGAATCTAATGATAACAATGAAAAATTCCAGGAGGTTCAAGATCGAAAATCGAAAAATTTCTTCTTGAGGGTTCATTGTCTGTGAAACAGATGAAAGTGACGAACCATTTTCGCGAACCCTATATTTATATCTCATGAACCTTTACAGCGAACCATGGTAACGAACCTTTTTCAACGAACCATTTAGCAACGAACCATTCTCAACGAACCATTTCCAGCGAACCTAGCTACACACCTAGCTAGCGAACCTATATGACGAACCTTACCAACGAACCATCTTACCGAACCTTCTCATAATCCATTTACTTGAACACATCCCCGATTTGTGAATAACTAATCAAACATAAATGTTCTCAAACTTATAATTTCAATTTTAACTAATCTAATCATGCAAAAATAAAGCAGAATTTCTTTTTGAAAATAACAAATAGAAGACAATTTGAAATTGTTCAAAATCTTGGAATCAAGGTTGATACTTACGTATTCTCAAATGATCCAGAAAATGAACAAAACAATAATTTAAGATTAAGCTTTTAACAATCAGTTCGATATTTTCATATACGCAGAGATTGTCCAAATCTTAATCAGAACCAAGAAAACAAATTTGAATTGTTTAAAGCTATAACAATCAGGTCGATACGTAAGTATACGCAAAGAATGTTTCAGCTTTAAACTAAAATAAAAGAAAAACAAAAACAGAATTTCTTTTAAAATTTAAACACATGATCAAACTAGTACTTTGACTTTTTGTTCAAGAACATTTTGTCAGAAAAATTACCACTCTTTCAGGACAAAACTTTGTTTAAAATTATCCTGACTAAGTTATAAACCTACTTTCATATCATACTTAATACTTGTAATAATTCATTAATCTTTTAATAACACATACATATATGTTTCCAAATGCAAATAATGTACTATCATTTCTCATTAGAAGATCAAATCAATTTCTCAGTTTTTTAATTTTTTTATGTTTTTGTATTTTTTATTTTTTAATGTTTTTGTATTTTTCAAAATTTTCTCCCCCTAAAAACAAAAACACAAAAGAGAAAATAAAAAATCAGATGTTAATTCAATAAAAATGATTATGAAGGAATTTGATTCTTGATTACCTCACCCATGACCCTGATCCCATTTAATTTAAGTAAATACTCAAATCATTGTTTGTCAAAGGTCTTGGTGAGAAGGTCTGCCCTTTGATCGCTTGTGTGTATCTTCACCACATCAATCAGTTTCTTTTCATAACAGTCACGTATGAAATGAAACCGAATGTCAATATGCTTTGAACGTGAATGATACACTGGATTTTTGGTAATCGCAATCGCAGCCTCATTGTCTACATGAATCGGGGTAGTTAGGAAATTAAGTCCATAGTCTCTCATCTGTTGTTGTATCCACAAGACTTGGGAACAACAACTGGCAGCTGCTACATATTCAGCTTCACATGTAGATGTAGCAACAGATGTCTGTTTCTTACACTGCCAAGAGACTAACCTCTCCCCCAAAAATTGTGCACCTCCAGTTGTAGATTTGGAGTCAGTCTTGCATCCTCCATAATCAGAATCACTATAAGCATGGAAGAAGTAGTTATCATCCTTAGGATACCACAAACCGGTGTTTGGTGTACCCTTCAGATAACATAAAATCCTCTTGACTGCAATCAGATGAGAAACCTTTGGTTTTGATTGATAGCGAGCACAGATACTTGTAGCGAATACAATATCTGGTCTAGAGGCCGTCAAATACATCAAGCTCCCTATCATTCCACGATATAATGTAGCATCAATTAGCTCCCCCTTAATATCCGGCTCAATCCCGTGATTGGGCTGAATGGGCGTGGAAATGGGTTTACAATCAAGCATGCTAAACCGTTTTAGCACATCTTGAATGTATTTAGTCTGATGGATAAAAATACCATCATCAGACTGATCGATTTGTAAACCCAAAAAGAACTTGATGTCAGACATAGCACTCATCTCAAACTTCTCAATCATAACCTGCTTAAATTCTAAACACATCTGCTCATCGGTAGATCCGAAGATGATGTCATCCACATAGATCTGAACAAGGAGAATGTCCTTGCCCTTTTCCCGATAAAACAGAGTTTTGTCAATCTGACCTCTATTGAACCCGTGTTCAATAAGATGAGTCGAGAGGGTCTCATACCAAGCTCGAGGAGCTTGATGAAGACCGTACAGTGCTTTGTCGAGGATATAGACCTGATCCCGGTGGATAGGATCCTCAAAGCCCGGTGGCTGACGAACATACACTGTCTCTTTCAATGAACCATAAAGGAATGCAGACTTAACATCCAATTGAAAGACTTTAAACTTTCTGTGAGCAGCAAAAGATAAAAACAATCTTATCGCTTCAAGCCGCGCCACTGGTGCAAAAACCTCATCATAATCAATTCCCTCTATGTGTTTAAACCCTTGAACAACCAAACGTGCCTTGTTTCAAGCAATCACGCCTCTATCGTCTCGCTTACACTTCAACACCCACCTGGTGCCAATCTTCTTTTCACCTTTTGGCAAATCTACCAAATGCCAAACTCCCAGTTTCTGAAACTGATTAAGCTCCTCTTGCATGGCCTCCACCCAGGCAGGCTCACACAGGGCTTCAGTTACAGACTTAGGCTCAATCTGAGAAACGAATGCAGAATGCATCCATAACTCTTGAGTCCCATGATTACGCTCCAGCTCGACATACAAACTCTCCTCGTTTGCAACTTGCCTTCTCGTCTGTACTCCAACAGACAGGTCTCCAATGATTTGCTTCACAGGGTGGTTCACATGTACTTTAGACACTGGCACTTGTGGGACTCCAACACCATGATCAAGATTTGTGATATTCTGATCTTCATCTTGATCTTGAGAAACTGCATCTTCAAAAATATCCTGATAATCCTCCGATGACCAATCAACATTAACAGCTTTTGAAGTGCCTTCCCCTGTTGAATGAGTATCTTCAGCTGGATGAGAAATTCCTGTATCTTCACAATTTTGTAAATCTTATAACATATGCAAAGAAATTTCATCATCAGTAACAGTAGGAGACAAGTTAAAAGACTCGAAAAGTTTATCATAATCGAATAACCAATTTGGACCTTTGCCTTCTGGTATAGGTGTATGTCGTTGAACATCCACATTATACCAGAGTTCCACAACACCCGTGCGTTTGTTAAACACACGTTTATTTGGAAGACTATAGCCCAGAAAGAAACCTTCTTCAACCTTAGAGTTGAATTTAGCATCTTTCTTGAGCATGGTACAAGGAGCCCCGAAAGGTTCCAAGTGTTCCAAATTTGGTTTCCGATTCTGAAGAAGTTCATAACAAGTCTTGTTATGTCGTTTGACAATCAACACTCTGTTGAGAGTAAAACATGCTGTCGCTACAGCTTCACTCCAGAAAGTAATGGGCAGCTTAGAATCAGCAAGCATCGTATGCCGTGAACATCCACTATCAACAATCCATCGACTGTTGATATGGCCCGTGAATGCCACCTGCATCATAAATTAAAACAAAATATGATTAGTACAAAAAGGGATGACTCCCGCCATTCCGGCGTTGAGTCTCCCTGAACAGCCTCCTGCCGTTCAATCTTGATGAACTACTTGAAGACCCATCTTCCAAGTATTCATCATTTCTCACACCAAAACTATCACCTGACCTGTATCTGGATTTCCAACAAAACTTTGAATTAACATTTTGTTTTGAAAATCCTTTATGAAGAAAATTATCATAAAATTCATCATCAGATGATGATGACCTGTTCAAAACTCTTTTACCTTTTAATTGATTATCAAAAACTTGTTTTTTCTGAAATTTTTCATCCTTAACCCAGACACATTCAGGATCAAATTTCCTAAGAATTTTTATCTCTTCCTCACTAGGCTTTACCCTCCTAGGATTCCCACTGGCATGGATCACACAATTGTCATTAACAGAAGTTTTCTTCTTGACTTTGTGATTTGGACAATTAACAGAAATATGCCCTTTTCCTCCACAGGTGAAACACTGTTGTGTTTCTCGTGGAGTAAAGGTATGAAATCTGTTACAATTATCTATATCACATTCAGCAATGACATGACCCATTTTCCCGCATCTGTAGCATTTCCTTGATGACACTTTCTTTGGCTTTTCATCACACCCCTTAGATGATTCCAAAGACTTGGATGCTACAGATGGAGATAAAACCTTTTTCTTCAAAACAGTGGCTTTAATTTTGTCATTCTTTTGATAAGTCTTTGATTTTCCCTTGTTTCCAACCCCACTCTTGTTAACCTTGTCAACAACTTTGACAAACTTCTTGTCAATCTTCTTAGAAAATTTCTCTGATTTTTGAAAAACTTTGCTTGACTCTCCTTTTTGTGTAGTTGAAGATTCAACAAACACAATTGGCTTGACTGTAGAAGTAGTCTTGACTTTTAGGTTTGATTTAGAAACAATCTTTTGTTTAGCCATTGAATTCCCCGCAGATTTTACTTCAGATTTTGATTTCTGAAAAACTGGACTCTTCTTTTCAACAGATTTTGCCTTTTGATGACCAATCATCCTTAGAGTATCATCTGGATATTCTAAATCAGTAATGTCCTCAATTATAGGAGCATCATTGTCAACAAATTCACTCTCATGATCAGATTCACTCTCCTTTAATGAAATAGGATCAATTTCTAAATCCGGTTCAAGTTGTGGTCTTGGTGCAAAACTAAAAGGAGGTGGAACAGAATGAAAACCAATCCCAGAATTATCACGAGATCTTTGCATAGCCGCAAAATGATCAATGACAAATGCGGAATTCTGATAATTCTCAAGCTTGGCTTTGTTCAACTCAGCTTCAGCTTTTGCAGCCGATAACTCAACTTTCAACTTCTGAACTGAATCCAGATGCACAAAAATAGCGTGGTTATTCTGTAAAACCTTGATTTTTAAATCTTCGTTCTCTTTACTAAGATCAATTATCTTCTTATCAAACGCCTTTTCTTTTGAAATCAATTTCTTGTTTGCTTCTATGCATACTCGAAGATCAGAAGTCAACTGTGAGTTCATCTCTTTGAGTCTATCTATTATCTCATACAAATCACTTTGTACCTCAGTCATCTCATCAATCTTCTCCTTTCCTTTTCCTGATTCTTCTTCCAAAGAAGCCATGAAAGCACCCATAAGATCATCATACTTAATCCCCCAGTCATAGCCCTCATCAGCTTGACTTACCAGCACTTTAGAAGATGATTCTTCAGATTTCTCTTTCTTTTTCTGATAATCTTCCTTAGGCTTGAATGGATTTAGATTGCCTTGCTTCTTGGGATTTTTGCACTCTCTTGCAAAATGACCATGTTCACCACAGTTATAACACTGTGTAGATTTTGGATTAAATCCAAACTTTGTGTTCCGGTCAAAAGTGAATTTCTTCCCTGTTTTCTTCTCATATCTATTAATTCTGCGAATAACACTCGCCAATGCCCACTGTGTATCTATCAACTCCATCTCATCCTCATCAATTTGTGCATAATCTTCGAAAGTCAGATTTGCATTTCCAATTCTCCCAGCCACCTGCTCATCATAAGCACTCACGACACAAGACAAAATAGACATATGATCTTTAACAGCTTCAACTGTCACTTTTCCTAAATTTGTTGTGTTAAGCTGAACTGGAGGTGGTGTAGACTCAGACTTTTTCTCATTGACAGAACAATGTGAGCTAGAACTTGTAGACACTGAAGAACTCTAAGTAGATTCAGAAGTTCTAGACACAAAAGCAGTATGTATCTTCGCAGATGCAGCAGGAGGTGTAGCAACTAAACCACCATACAAGGAAGGGTCTTGAGTGACATTTACCCGTCTTGCTTTACGTTTGTCCTTTATTTCTTGTTCCTTCAGTTTCTGAATAAACTCTACCAATGTCAATCCAGGTAGATTTTCTCTCAATATGAGCACCAAAGAGTTCCATTTTTCAAGTAATGCATCGGCCAAACAACTATCTTCTCATCCTCTGAATACTCAATACCATATTTTCTCACTTCAGTTAACAAGTGTTTGTATCTGGTAATTAAAGCATCCAAAGTTTCATTTCCTATGATATTGAAATTTTCAAACGCCTTTCTGATGTCAGTAGCCTTCATTTTCTTCAGATTGGTATTTCCTTCAACTCTTGCCTTTAATGCATTCCAAAGACTGTAAGCCGTCTTGTGTTGATCAAATTGATGCAAAATTTGATTGGGAATAGCTTGACTCAATAACCAATACACTTTCTTCTCTGAGTCATACTTTTTTCTTTCATCTACATCCAATCTTTCCAAGAGTTGAAACAAATCAGTACCAACTCCTCTTGGTCTCTCATAAGGAGATAAGATTCTTTCCCATAAATTTGTATCCGTGCCATTCAGATGAGTCTCAAATCGTCCTTTCCGACTGTCATAATCAGCTAAATCCAATAGCTTTGGCACTTTATTTGTACTACCCAGTTCATTCTCACTGATTAAAATGTTCTGAAGTTTGGAATTCTGACTTGCCATCGCAGCGTACATGTCAGACATGATTTTAGAAATGTAAGCAGCGAACCTTTTTCTAAAATATCACTAGCCGAACCTCAAACGAACCTCAGCCGAACCTATGGATAAAATTTTGTCTTAGCCGAACCTTAGCCGAACCTTCAGACGAACCTCAGCCGAACCTATGGACTAATATTCGTCTTTTGAGCAGCGAACCTTTAAGCAACGAACCTTGAACTCACGAACCTTTGCACAGACAAACCAAGAAACTGGCGAACCTTTAGTTCAAACGAACCCTCAGCCGAACTATACACAGTAAACAGCGAACCTCTGCCGAACTATCACCCAAACTTGCCGAACCTTGACAAAAGTTTTTGCCGAACCTTCACCGAACAATAGCCGAACCTCTGCCGAACCTTCAGCGAACTATCAAACGAACCCTCTGAGAAACCTTCTAGCAGCGAACCTTTGTCTTCAGCAAGTCACAGGTTCGTCCCACGAACCTGTAGCGCAGATTTTGAAATTTTTGAGCGGGAAACCTTCCAAAACTTCAAAAAATCCTCCCAAATGTCTACCAAAACACCTCCAAAACTTCAATTGTTGTAATTCAACAACAATTGATGATAAACACAGTCACAAATCACCAGAAAATCAATCAAGAAGAAAGTAGAAAGTAGCCATTGATGAACTTCATATCTTCAAATCTTCAATTGCTTGAAATCCTTGAATTTGTAGTGTAGAACTTCACCAAACTCTCTGATACCACTGTTGGTTTGGTGAATATAATCTCCAAATGATTAGGATCGAATAAGAAGTTCTACGAACTATTAACTATGTGCGGAATCCATTGTTAATATGTATAAAAGTCAAGAACACAAGCAATTCATGAAACAAATCTTGTATTATCAACAAATGATTACAAGATAACAATTCTCACACAGAGAATTTACAGAGTTTTTCTAACAGACTGTCCAAGGTTCTTCTAGATCTACAAACAAAACAACTATTTATAGATACAAGACCAGCGAACCTTTCATAGGTAGCCGAACCTAAGGTTTGCCAGCCGAACCCTAAGGTTCGCTGGACGAACCATTAGGTTCGCTAGACAAACCTATGAAAACAACCAAAAGGTTCTCCGAACCTTTCAATTCCAATAAGTTCGCCAATATGCTAAGGTTCGTGGGCCAGACAAACCTTAAGCATAACTAGCCGAACCTTTATACAATCAAAATAAATACACCTTTTGAATAGCAACTTTTGAATAGCAAACAATTACAAATATGCACTAACAGATGTCATGCACTAAAGCACACAAGTACCTTAGGAAGAAATGTATAGCATTTTTAGCTCATATTGTGGAGAAAAAGGATAAAGGCAAGAGAGTTGAAGATGTTCCTGTGATCAAAGATTTTCCAGAAGTATTTCCAGATGATTTGCCGGGTCTTCCACCAGAACGTCAAGTAGAGTTTCGAATTGACTTAGTGCCTGGTGCGAACCCAGTTGCTAAAACTCCCTGCAGACTTGCACCTTCGAAGTTGCAAGAATTGGCGAGCCAACTGCAAGAG
Source organism: Mikania micrantha (assembly GCA_009363875.1). NCBI lineage: Eukaryota > Viridiplantae > Streptophyta > Magnoliopsida > Asterales > Asteraceae > Mikania > Mikania micrantha. The sequence goes on from CM018692.1 coordinate 73,991,918, forward strand.
CTTACTGATAAAGGATTCATTCGCCCGAGCCATTCGCCATGGGGTGCACCGGTCCTATTTGTTAAGAAGAAGGAAGGGTCATTCCGAATGTGTATCGACTACCGCGAATTGAACAAACTCACAATCAAGAATCGATATCCACTGCCACGCATCGATGACCTCTTCGATCAGCTTCAAGGCTCGGCATGGTTTTCAAAGATCGATCTAAGGTCTGGGTATCATCAGCTTCGCGTACATGATGATGATATTCCCAAGACTGCTTTCAGAACCAGATATGGCCATTATGAATTTCTGGTAATGCCTTTCGGCCTTACCAATGCACATGCGGTTTTCATGGACCTCATGAACCGTGTCTGCAGGCCATACTTGGATAAATTTGTGATCGTATTCATTGATGATATTTTGATCTACTCAAAGACCAAAGAAGAACATGAGAAAGACCTTAAGTTGGTTTTGGAGATCCTGAGAGAAGAGCAATTGTATGCCAAATTCTCTAAATGTGAATTTTGGCTTAAGGAAGTTCAATTCTTGGGACACATAGTCAATGAAAAAGGTGTTCACGTGGATCCAGCAAAGATTGATGCGGTGAAGAATTGGAGTACACTGAAGACACCGACGGAGATTCGATCGTTTCTTGGACTTGCCGGTTACTATCGGTGGTTTATTTCGAATTTCTCTAGGATTGTTGTCCCTCTCACTTCTTTGACTCAGAAGAATAAACCGTACGAGTGGGGACCGAAGCTAGAATAGGCGTTTCAGACTTTGAAGCAGAAACTTTGTGATGCTCCTGTTTTGACACTGCCTGATGGAAATGAAGATTTTGTAGTCTATTGTGATGCATCCAACCTAGGTCTCGCTTGTGTCCTCATGCAACGGGGAAAGGTTGTTGCTTATGCATCAAGACAGTTGAAAATTCACGAGAAGAACTACACTACACACGATCTGGAACTTGGTGCAGTTGTGTTTGCCTTGAAGATATGGAGACATTATCTTTATGGCACAAAGTGTGTAGTCTTTACTGATCATAAAAGTTTGCAGCACATTCTCAATCAGAAAGAACTTAATATAAGACAACGGAGATGGGTTGAACTGTTGAACGATTACGACTGTGAAATTCACTACCATCCTGGTAAAGCGAATGTAGTAGCAGATGCGCTTAGTGCAAAAGTCAAGTTCAGATTCATAGTGTCCATGTGCACACTAATCTCCGTAATGATGTTCTCACAACCCAACAACACTCATTGGCTCAAGATAACTTGAAAAATGAGATGTCTTGCGGGGCTGAGATTTTATTGGAAACTAAGGATGATGGTTTGATGTATTATTTGAATCGGTTGTGGATACCGAACCGGTGCGATCTTATGATGGTGATTATGGATGAAGCTCATAAGTCTCGTTATTCAATCCATCTGGGTTCTGATAAGATGTATCAGGACCTTAGGGACTTGTACTGGTGGCCTGGAATGAAGAAGGATATTGCTGAGTATGTGTCTAAGTGCCTTAAATGTGCCAAAGTCAAAGCAGAACACCAGCGACCTTCAGGATTGTTATTACAACCAGAAATACCGATGTGGAAGTGGGAGAATATCTCTATGGATTTCATTACTAAACTTCCACGAACCGCAAATGGAAAGGATAGTATTTGGGTAATAGTTGATAGGTTAACCAAGTCGGCTCATTTCTTACCGATACGAGAAACGTACCCTGTATGGAAGTTAGCTCGTATCTACATTGATGAGATCGTTAGCCGACATGGTATTCCCTTAAGCATAATATCGGATCGTGATGCTCTTTTCACGGCACGATTTTGGGAATCACTTCATGAATCTTTTGGAACAAGATTGGATCTTAGCACTGCTTATCATCCTCAAACGGATGGTCAAACGGAGCGGACGATTCAAACTTTGGAAGACATGTTAAGAGCTTGTGTCATCGATTTCGGTGGCAATTGGGATAGCCATTTACCATTAGTAGAGTTCTCGTATAACAACAGTTATCACGCGAGCATTGGTATGGCACCGTTTGAAGCTCTTTATGGCAGGAAATGTCGGTCACCTATTTGTTGGACCGAGGTCGGCGAATCACAGATCACTGGTCCCGAGATTATTCAGGAGACGACTGACAAGATCCGCCAGATACGTGACAATCTGTTAGCTGGACGCAGTCGACAGAAGAGTTACGCGGACAAACGAAGAAAACCTTTAGAATTTGAAGTGGGAGATATGGTATTGCTCAAAGTGTCGCCTTGGAAAGGCGTTGTGCGATTCGGGAAGAAGGGTAAACTTGCTTCACGATATGTTAGCCCTTTTAAAATCCTTGAACGGATTGGGAAGGTTGCTTACAAGTTGGAACTTCCTACTGAACTTAGTAACATGCACCCGACTTTTCACGTGTCCAATCTAAGAAAGTGCTTAGCTGATCAGGATCTTCAGGTACCACTCGATGATATTCGCATCGATGATACCATGCACTTTGTTGAAAAACCGGTGGAGATAATGGATCGTGAGGTTAAAAAGCTCAAACGCGGTAGAATTCCAATTGTCAAAGTACGTTGGGAATCGAAGCGGGTTCCAGAATTCACCTGGGAACGGGAAGATCAGATTAAGCTTAAGCACCCACATTTATTTACTACGGTCACTCCAAGATGAATTTCGGGACGAAATTCCTTTAACTAGGGGATACTGTAACATCATTGTACTTCCGGTCGTACGTACATCCGTACGATTGTACTGTTACGACCTGAGATTTTGTAATTATTAATATTGATACATTATTTGATGATTATCACCGTTACTGGTATACATGCTTAGAACATATTATAATCGTAAACCATGGGAAGTTTAGTTGTAACTCAACTAAACAGAACCAGAGAGTTTATCGCAGTTATATTATTGATGATTATGGATTTGGTTTGGAAATGGAAAGGGGATTTAAGTCGGTTGATGTTAGGTTACTAAACATAGTCAAGGACACATGGTCATGTTTATCGAAATAGCGGTGGGACGGTGGCTAGGGCAGTTGCGACTGACCCTTACATATGCCCTATACATATGCATATTTCGGTCTATCATGGATGTGTCGGTGACTAGGGTTAGTGGGTTTTGGATTGGGAATTAATAATATTAAAGTAAATAAATAATGGGGGTATAATTGGAATTAATTACGCGATGGTGAGGTTACGAACGTAAGTTAAACGCGGATATTAATTCGGAAATATTAATTTAATAATGTATTCGCGTGGGTGACGATTCACACGAATATAATTATTAAGAATAATATTCTGAAACAATATTCCATAAATCGTAAATCGAATCGAAATACGATACGAGCGTTGGATTCGTAAAGGTGACGATCTTTACGAATACGTACGTAAGTAACGTGTTTCGACGAGATAACTAAATAATATCAAACGATATTAAGTTAATAAATGAAATTTTATAAATATTTATTAGGAATCACGACCTAAAACAAAACCGAATAAATTATTTTATTTGAATAAATAAAGTATCGTAAGTAAAACGAAATCGTTTTATGAAGTAAACTATTTAGACCATCTTATTTTAACGAAACCATTAAATAAATATTTTATGATTAAACATATTTCACGAGCAAAAACCGGGGATTTATAGTTAATATCGCGAAATAAACGAGACCGAACACGCGGGAACGAGAAAGATACAAATGGCGGAAGACTTCACCATTTCTTTCATTTCAACAAATCCTTTCTCTCTCTAGTTCACCTAAAAACACACACAAACCTTCTCTCTAACTTCTCTCTTCGATAACTCGCTCGTTTCTCAATGGATTTTCGAGATCTTGGCGTCTACGCATATGTGTGATCGAGAGGAACAGCTGGATACGAAGAAACCCTACTTTTGATTGGCATCTCGAGGTAGATCTATGCTTTTATTTTCGGTTTTGTTAACAAACTTAGTGTGTTGAGTTGCTATCAAGTTTTAACCGAGTTTAGGGTTCCATGGGTGTAAATCGAGTTGTTGTTGAAACATGGGAAGCCATTGAGGACCTTAAACCTACAAAAATTTTGAGAAAGAAGATAATGGGTGGCTGGTTCGCGACAGAGCACATACGGCCGAACCTGTGGGTGGGAACCAGGGGTGGCGAACCCTTGTTGCAGCCGAACCTTTCCTTCTCCCAGCTAGCCACGAACATTCTTAATGTGGAACGAACCTGCATGAAGGCTACGAACCCTAGCATCTTGGAGGGGCCGAACCTTGGCCGGCGAACCCTCCATGTCTGCATGGTGAATGAACCTCCCCTTAACTTAGCCGAACCCTCCCAGTGACGAACCATTAAGAAGATCTAGTCACGAACCCTGCATGGGTCACGAACCCTAGCCGAAGCCTTGATGCAGCCGAACCCCCTCCTTGTTCCAGCGAACCTATGATTTTCACACCCTAACCTAACGAACCTATGAGGCTATCGAGTTTGGAGTAGCCGACGCTTGTCATTGCCGAACCTCGGACAACCTAGCACCGAACCTTGGGTAACGAACCTACAGTGACTCACGAACCCTTCTCATACATGTTAGTCGAACCATAGAGAGAGACCCGGACCTTTATGACCGAATCTCTCATTTATACATGGCCGAACCCTAGTACATGGGAGCCGAACCTATTGCTTTGGCAATAAGGTTCGCTGCCCCTCCCCCTTTTCGGATAATAACAACAAAGTAACAAACTAGGATAAATGGAGGGTTAAAGTCTAAAGGAAATTATAAGTATCCATGCATGAATGAAGGACCCAAACCACCACCTTTTCTAACTTGAAATATAAAGAAGGAAAGTAACACATTCATATATATTGAACTTAAAGGAAAATTAACTTGATGTGTAGATTTTATAAAAATAAAACTAAAGCATCACTAATTCAAGATGAGGTGGTTAGTATATTGATCATGCATGTGAGATTGTACCTATAATATCTCAACATCTGTGTTATTGTAAAATAGTCAACAATAGGAAAATTTAAATCATATTGTTATGACAGTTAGTAAAAAATCTTGGGAACAACTTGATGAATTAAGCTAGGAACGCTTGAAAGTGATAAGTATGAACAATTAACTAAAATGAAAACACATTTACTTATAAACATAAATACACGATACTTACAGATCCTTGAGTTGCTTTGAGTTTGCATACGCGAGCGCGCATAATACAATAACTCAGACTCTAAGGACTTCAGGTGAGTTCTCATAACCTCCCTTTCTTTTAAATTGTTTTGTTTTAAAACTTGGAGGTGAAACATGTATACCAACTTAATATTATTTTGATAACACATGGATGATACTTGTTTATCAATATGATATTCATATTATGGAATTATCATTAATTATGGAATTACATTAATTATAAAAACTCCGTGTGCCATTGCTGATGACCTCGGTTATACGCAATGATCATATGTAATGTCACGTGGGTTACCACATCTGTGTAAACATTGTCATTGACTTTGGTCAATAACAAAGAATACATGTATTGCCACTTGGATTATCATAACTCCGTGAAACATTGCCTTTGACCTCGGTCAATTGCATTGGTTTCATGTATTGTCACGTGGATAGCTTCCACTCCATGGATCATGTTTTTAACTTATGTTAATTACATAATGTCCATGTATTTTCACGGATATTATTTGAGAATATTGATGTTGAGATTGGTTGAATGGTTATGTGTTTGATTATCTATGATTGACTATGACTTGATTGATATGTGGTTATGTGTTGATTGAATGTTTGATTTGTTGAACGGGTGGATGTGTGTTGGATTATCTCATACAGGTACTCTTGTGGATCTTCTCGGATAAACTATAAGTCTTTATACTTATTTTATCTAAACCTTTTATAAAACCATTTTAAACTAAAACTTTTAAATTCATTTTATAAAACCTTTTAAGTATAAAAACTTATGATTACTCACCAACTACTTTGTAGTTGACACTTGATTTCTTACATGTTTCAGGAGATGAAGCTAAGTAGGATGAGAAGGATGGTCTCTCATATTTTGGACAACATCATATAGGATCTTGGTCTTAGCTAAATAACTAAATATCTAGCGATTAGAATTTTGTTAGATAGCTAAATCTCTTTTGTAATTGTTGTAACTATTTCATGATGAACATGATTTTTGTGTAATTAATTTGGTTGATTGAATGTTATATGTTGATTTGATTTAGATGCCCACAAGGTTTTGAACAATCTACACATCCCTCGTGGCATCCCGACATTTCCGCCATCGGTCGGGGTGTTACAAGGATAGTTTGGGATGATGTCATGGAAGTTGAACCAATCAAGGAGGAATCGAAGAAGAAATGGTCCCCCGGGACCAAAAGAGGTCGAACAGATCAACGAGGATTTCATGGAAAGAAGCTGAAGAAAGAAGAAACGGTTCGATGCAACAAGTGTGGAAAACACCACACGAGACAGTGCCTGGTAGGCACTAATTTGTGTCTTTGATGTGGGAAGACGGGGCATTTTTCTGTCAATTGCCCTAATGCCACCCAATGTTTCATTTGCAAGGGGTATGGACATTTCTCCAAGGATTGTCAGAAGACAAAAGCAAGAACATCAAGGCTGATGGAAGGAAAGAAGAATGAGAAGCAGAAGGCTAAGGCTAAGGCCCGAGCCTTTACGATGACCAAGGATGATGCTATTGAGGACCCTGACATGGTCACCGGTACCTTCTTTATCGACAATATTCCTGCATCTGTTTTGTTTGATTCTGGTGCCAGTATGAGCTTCATGTCTTCTACCTTTTGTGATGGGTTATGTAGGAAGGTTAAGAAGATAGAACGGGTACTTGATGTAGAGACATCTATTGGTAAGATGACTAGGGTAACGAAGGCTATAGATGATTGTTACATTGATATAGAAGGCCATAGGTTCCCCATGAAATTGTTCCTCATAACCTTAGGAGGGTTGATGTATTGATGAAGAAAGTTCCTGTCACCATATCAGGTGTGACTTTAGCTTCCTCCGCAGTAATTTGGAAAGCCCTATCCTTTGGTTTGGGTATTTTAGCCTTCTTTCCACAATCTTGCCCCTTGAATGATCAATTGTTTGTTCCACCAAACCAGCCCCATTAAGTTCCGGACACTCACTCCGTATGTGCCCCGGTTTGTAGAAGTTTTAAAACATATTCAAATTACTCGAGCATTGAGTAGCAAGATGACCTTCCTTTCCACACTTGTAGCATGACAAAGTTCGTACCGAAAATCCCCCGCATGGCCTTTCCCACATCTTGCACGGTGTTTTTCTCCCCCTACTTTACTAAAACTTAGTAGGTGAGTTTGAAATTTTCCCTTTCTTAGAAGGCCCAGCCTTCTTTTCCACTTTCCGATTTTCACCACGGTCTTCTTGACGTTTCAACTCCAGCTCACGCTGTCGAGCACACTCGATCAGTTCTGCCAATGTCTCACACTTGGAAGGTGTAAGAAAATCATTGTACTTTGCATTCAACATATTGTGGTATCAATTGAACAACATTGTCTCTGTTGGTAGCAAATCAGGACAAAATCTAGCTTTGTTATGAAAGATGGCGGTAATCATGTCAATACTTTCCTCCTTGTGTCACACCTCGACCGGTGACGGAATATGCCGGGGCATGATTTGTGCATGATTTTTCATAAGCTCATGATTTCTAATTCTAAGTTTCATACTTAAAATACCAAATTACAATGTCTTTACATTACAAGTCGAAAGTCATATACAACAATCAAGAATTTAAAACTTAAGTCTTTAATAAATTATATAGATCCATCTTCCTATACTTTTACTTAGAGTCTTCACTTTAACATGTCACACATGTAAAGTAACTGTCAACTAAATTAATAGTTGGTGAGTAGTCACATGATTGTAATAGTATATGTTTCAAAGTATGCAAACCTTAAATGACAAAGAGTATGAATATTATATTGTGAATGAAACAAGCATGTGTAAAGGGTGTACCGTCCCTTTTTAACACAGACAACGTCACGCGAAGAAAGCGCGACTCTCTTAGGAACGAAGTACTAGAATACGTGCAAAGAAGCATATGAGTAAATAAGTATGCAAATACAAGATCAAACACATAATAACAATCCAACTACAGAGCATTATATAGTTTGCATAAGTTTCAAAAATAATATAAAAGTTCAAACACTTAATAAGGACATGTGTGACAACCCCAAAATAATATAAACTAACAGGGGATATGAAAACTCACTTGTGTTTGCTAAGCAATTCCAAAAATACAACTAAAGCTAGTTGTTTAATAACAAACTCTTGTCACCCTGTTTTGAATATAATACACGTGAGAGAATATTGCAATAAGTTTTCTCAGTTTCTAAGTATTCTAAAATACTATGGCAATCTTAGGTTTATAAGGAATTGAGTTTAATCTGACTTGTTTTTTTGTATAAACTTTTAAAGTCATATAAAATATTATATAAGTTCAAACTAATAACTTGAGAACTATATATTTTTGTTAACTTAAGGATTAACTTAATATTAATATTTTACTTAAGATATATTAAATAAATATAACATAAACATTATAAAGAATTATTTAGAATATACTTTTATATATATATCAAGAATGAAGTAAAACTTGAAATTTTAATGTAATTTAGATAAAGATTAATTAGATGATTTTTAAAATGATAAAAATGACTTTTAGTTTTCATAAAACTATTTTAGAAAGTTTATAAAGGGTTTTATGGATTTTAACACCTTGATAAATTGTATTTAAAAATAAAGATTCATAAACCTTTGTTAATGTCTAAATAATTAATATTATCAAAAATTATAATTCTATATATTTTCAGATTAATAAAAATTGTTTTAAAATAATTTTAAGAGTTTATATATTTTTTTTAAAATTTATTATGGCTTTTATGAATCAAAATGAGTATTTTTAACATTTAAAATCACTTAAATAAATAAATAATAACAAAATTTCATATTCTGAAATTTACAGAATCCTTAAAAAGTTAAAAATAGTTTATAGCAATTTTTTATATACTTTCTGGATTTTTAAATGTATTAAAAGTAAAAAAAATGAAGTTTAAAGCCTAAAACTGGATGCGCTGCGTGGGATTCGAACTTGGGTCACTTCCTCCCAGCCCACAAGTCTTAACCACTGAGCTGGTGGGTTGTATGTTGACAGAATTAAAAATAAAAAGACTTAATCGTTTTTACTGTTCTTCCCCAAAGATAGTAAAACCCTAGCTCTTAATCCCTTCCAATTCGATTTAACGAGCAAATGTAAGCCCCTGAATTCATAGGGTTTTCGTTCTATGGATGATATCGAGTAGAATGAAAGTACCAATTACTTGTAATTTTGTCCAAATGTCATGTTCGAGTTCTGTTTGAATCACGATAGTTCTTGAGATTGAATGGCGCATTCAAAGCGTTTTTAGATTGGTTCGATGCATCTGAGAGTTTCAGAGGGGTGTCACGATGATTCCAGCGAGTTTAATTTGTGTTTCGATTACGGATATGACAGATTCATGTTTAAGTTTTTGTTAATGGTGCGTTCGAGTTATTTAATGACGGTTCACGCATGTTAGTATCGAATTAATGTGTTAATCATGCTTGTCGGAGGCGGTTATGAGTAACTGAGCGTGCTTTTTGCATTAATTGCTCGAATTTTGCGATTGCATGAGGATTAGCGGGGCGGTGGTTCGAACGGGGAAGAAGGGAGGTGGCTGGAAGTTTGGAGAAATGGCAGAACTGGCCCTCCTGTTCTTGCCTTGTGTCACCTTTCACCCGGAAACTACCCCACTCACAAACCAGGTTTTGGGAATGACGCAAATGGCCCTTATAGTTCCCTAACCTATTATTTTATGTTCAAAGGATTTATAAAAGATTACAAAACTTTATTATTATCATTTATAACTTGATCATTTTTTTTTATAAAACATAAATAGATGGTTAAATGTATTTATTATATATACCATTTTTGTTTACAAAACTTATTAATTATTAACCTTTACTAATAAAACTATGCGTATATATATATTCATAGATAAATTTTATAACATTTTTAAGTGTATATATGTATATGTATACTTATTTAATTATTATTTTTTTATCTTTATAGATTTTAAGTTGAATTGTTCGTATTTATTTATATTTTACATAAATATATTTAAAATAAACCACTTGTAAATTGTCATAATTCTCCAAAATAATGTATTTAGGGTTTTACAAAAATTTGAAACATCGAAATTTCGTAAATGTTACAGTCTCGATGACATACTGATTTATTCGAAGAGCAAAACGGAACACGAGCAACATCTTAGAAAGATCTTGGAGCTGTTGAAAGCAGAGAAACTTTATTCCAAATTCTCAAAGTGTGAATTTTGGCTAAGAGAAGTTCAATTTCTGGGTCATGTAGTCAACAGCGCGGGAATACACGTAGACCCTGCCAAGATCGAAGCAATAAAGAACTGGGATACTCCGAAGACACCGACGGAGAAACGGTCTTTTCTTGGATTGGCATGTTATTATAGAAGGTTTATCTCGAACTTTTCTAAGATAGCTTTGCCTCTCACTAAGTTAACTTAGAAAAGTGAACCGTTTGTCTGGGAGCAGAAACAAGAAGATGCTTTTCAGACATTGAAGCAGAAGTTATGTGATGCTCCAATCTTATCTCTCCCAGAGGGCTGTGATGACTTTGTTGTTTATTGTGATGCCTCCCATCAGGGACTTGGTTGCGTACTGATGCAACAGGACAAAGTTATCGCTTATGCATCAAGACAGTTAAAGGTTCATGAGAAGAACTACACTACTCATGATCTTGAACTGGGAGTTATAATCTTCGCATTGAAGATTTGGAGACATTATTTATATGGCACCAAGTGTACCATATTTACCGATCACAAGAGTCTGCAACACATCTTTGATCAGAAGGAACTCAACATGCGAAAGCGTCGTTGGGTTGAACTTCTAAATGATTACGACTGTGTAATTAAGTACCATCCGGGAAAGGCGAATGTTGTAGCTGATGCCTTGAGCCGGAAGGAACGGGTCAAACCCTTGCGCGTTAGAGCAATGGGAATGACTATGCAGACGAGCTTACGAGACAAGATTATTCAAGAACAACAAGAATCAGTTGATAGAGGAAATCTGAAGAAGGAACTTGACTGTGGAGCAGAGAAACAATTTGATACTAAGCCTGATGGAATGATCTACTACCAGGATCGTATATGGATTCCGGCGGTAGACGAATTGAGAAAACTTGTCTTCGATGAGGCACACAAGACTAAATACTCTGTTCATCCAGGCGCTGATAAAATGTACCAAGACCTACATGGATTTTATTGGTGGCCTGGAATGAAAATTGACATAGCCGAGTACGTCGGTCAATGTCTTACGTGTGCGAAGGTAAAGGCGGAACACCAGAAACCGTCTGGTTTACTGGAACAGCCAGAGATTCCGCTCTGGAAGTGGGAACAAATAGCTATGGATTTCATTACCAGGCTACCCCGCACTTCCAGTGGTCATGATACGATTTGGGTTATCATCGATCGTTTGACGAAATCTGCTCATTTCTTGCCGATGCGTGACACCTTCACGATGGATAAACTGGCAAGATTGTACATCAATGAGATAGTGGTACGCCACGGTGTGCCATTGTCTATTATTTCTGATCGAGACAGCAGATTCACATCCAGGTTCTGGCAATCGTTGTAGAAATCTCTAAGGAGGCAGTTAAATCTGAGTACAGCTTACCATCCACAAACGGACGGTCAAAGCGAATGTACAATTCAGACCCTGGAGGACATGTTGAGAACCTGTGTGTTGGAGTTTGGTGGGAATTGGGATTCTCATTTGCCACTGATTGAATTCTCCTTCAATAACAGTTATCACAATAGCATCGGATGTGCACCATTCGAGGCTTTGTATGGTCGAAAATGTCGATCGCCAATCTGTTGGACTGAAGTTGGAGACAATCGAATAACTGGGCCAGAGCTTATTCAGGAAACCACTGACAAGATTGCCCAGATTCAATGAAGACTACAAGCTACTAGGAGCAGACAAAAGAGCTACGACGACAAACGGCTCAAGCCGTTGGAATTCCATGTGGGAGACCATGTCATGTTAAAGGTATCCCCATGGAAAGGTGTAGTACATTTTGGGAAGAAAGGTAAATTGGCACCATGATACGTGGGACCGTTCGAGATCATCGAACGTATTGGTCATGTGGCATATAGACTGAGATTACCGGATGAACTCAGTGGCGTGCATGACGTGTTTCACGTCTCGAACTTAAAGAAATGCCTTGCTGACGAATCACTCGTCATTCCTATCGAAGAAATTCAAGTGGATGAACAATTGCATTTTATTGTAGAGCCTTTGGAGATTATGGATCGCAAGGTTAAACAACTGAGGCGAAGCCGTATTCCGATCGTAAAGGTTCGTTGGAACTCAAAGTGTGGACCTGAGTTTACTTGGGAACATGAAGATCACATGAAGTCAAAGTATCCCCAGCTGTTTACAGAGGAAGCCGTACCTGATAACGACTCTTAAATTTCGGGACGAAATTTTCTAACAAAGGGAGATTGTAACATCAGTGCCGGAATCGTACCGGAACAGTGACCTCAACAGTGTTATGAACAGTAAACAGGTATAAACTATATGTGTTTCATTTTAATTCATGTTTCTATCATATATCATTATCAGTTTGTGTTATCAAACAGTGAATTTGAAATCATTTCAGAGAAACAGAACTCAGAAAAACATGGTTCATCAGTCAGATAATCATCTGGCAATACAAAACCATCATGTGATTATGTGTTAGGATTTATTATGTATAAACGTATGTGAGGCTTTAGAGAACAAAACAACACAGATGTCGTTACGTGAATGCTAAACCGATGGATTATTCGTATAGGTGACGATCTGTATGATTATATCTGAAAGTTTAATGTTCTGAATGATATCCGATAATTAGAAAACAATGTTGAAAAGTATAGTTATCATCGTGTTCGTACGGGTGACGATCCGAACGAATACGCGCGACGACCGTACAATTCGATTTTAAACAATAATTAAATATTTCTGGAAATTTGAAAATAAATGAAAGATATTTAGTTAACTTACTAGGAATAACCACCTAAAATAATTTCGCAAACTTTAGTTTAAAACCGAATCGTTTTGTCGTGCAGACTACGAAGAACCGACGTGTTACGCGAAACCGAACGAGATCGAACACCCGGGTATTTTGGAAACATTAAATGTGGTCATAAATGGCACACCAACAACCACCACCACCCTCTTTCTCTCCCATTTTTCGTTTTCCATCTCTCTCTCTCTCTAGAAATTGATTATCCACCTTCTCACTACAAGATTTCACTCAAAACTTGACCATTTCAAGCAATCTTGGTGTCAAAACGACCATCTCAACACGTAGATCACGAAAGTACAAGAAGTTTAAGCTTTCATCCATCGATTTTGAGGTAAATTCTAGTTTTTATTTCAGTTTATATGGTGAAATCACGATCCATTTGTTGTTGATAGTTTTAACCGGTTTAAAACCCTAGAAACCCTGAGGAAAACTCTTGTATACGATTAGGAAGGATTAGGAACGAACCTGCAACAGGTGGGGATGGAAGATGAAGAGGATGAACACTAGGCCAACGCAGGTTCGTGAAAAAGAGAAGGAGCCGAACCTTTCGGAGCTAGAAAGGGCTAGCCGAACCCTAGCTGGGTTGGGTTGCATGGTTCACGAACCTGTAAAGTTCTGCGAACTTGGATGTAACATCAGTGCCGGAACCGTCACCAGAACAGTGATCTCTACAGTACAGGAACAGTAAATCAGGTACATATTTCAGTTATCAATTGTATATCCTTTTCATTTCATGTTATCAAAGCACAGTTCAGATTCAATTCAGAAAACAAAGTTCAGAAATAGGGATCTTGAGTCAGATAATTATCTGGCAACATAGAACCATCATGTGATTATTTGTTAGGACTTATTATGTATAAACGTATGTGAGGCCTTACAGAACAAAACAACACGAATATCGTTAAGTGAATGCTAAATTGACGGGTTATTCGTATAGGTGACGATCTGTATGAATATATCTGAAGGTTTAACGTTCTGAATGATATTCTATAATTAGAAAGCAATATTGAAAAGTATAGTTATCGTCGTGTTCGTACGGGTGACGATTCGAACGAATACGCGCGACGACCGTACGATTCAATTTAAACAATTAATTAAATATTTTAAATTTAAATGAATAAAAGATATTAGTTAATTTATTAGGAATCACAACCTAGAATAATTAAATGAATTCTATTTTTATAAACCTTGTCGTTTCGTCGCGAAAACTACGTGAACCGGCATTTTACGCGAAACCGAACGAGACCGAGCGAGCGGCTATTTCCTCCCACATTTGACGTGACATTTAATGTCACAACCACCCCCATTCCCTCCTATCCCTCTCTCAATCTCGTTTTACTCTCTCTCTAGTTTTCCTCACAAGAAAATCAACCTCTATCCAAGAATTCGAGCTCATTTCGTGGTGGATTCAAGCCATCTAAGTGTCAAGACGTTCATTTTGTTGAGAGGATAACGGAAGTACAAGAAAAACAAGCATTTAACCGTGGAATTTGAGGTAAACATTCACTTTAAATTCGGTTTTAAGGGGTTTCACGAGCCTTGTGGTTATTTCTTGAATAATCGGTTTTAAATACTAAATTTTGATGGGATGAGTCAAGGTTAGTAATTAGGAAGCTATGGAAAAACGATTTGAAGCAGGTTAAGCAGGCTAGAAAGTGACGGTGATACAGGTTCGCCACCAACAAGATGGCCGAACCTGTTAGCTGGATGGCAAAGCAGCCGAACCCTTTTTCTTCCCACTAGCCGAACCTTCGCCTGCAACGAACCTGCACAATCCTTCACCGAACCCTGCACCACTTTGTCCAACGAACCTGTATACCTTCTGCAGCGAACCTCATAGCTGGCCGCCACATACAAACCCTTATAAGGCGAACCTTACCTTGTAACCCAAATTCACGAACCTATAGGAAACGAACCAGTGAAATCACGAACCTGCGTTGCATGTTAACCGAACCCTAAAGGTTCGTTGCTATGATAGCCCAATCTTCAACCGTGGTTAACGAACCCTAGGTTGAACCACGAACCTATAAGCCACCTGCCACGAACCTTTGGGTGTCGAACCTCTCAAGGTTCGCCGGACTGGGTTGATGGCCGAACCTTCTCCTATTGGGCTATAGGTTCGCTGGATATGATGTAGAAAATGTAGTATCTTACAAATATGGTGGTGTTTATGGTCGTAGGCTCATGGAAATCATCTAAGAAATGTGGGAGTATGCATGAATCAAAAGAAAACCCTAGTTATGTATGCATGGAATATGTGTGTGCATAGGAATGACATGGGATGTCAAATCTTGTGTAAAATTTGTGTTACAAGAAACTAGAGCATCAAGGACTAATAACGAAGAGTTAAAGACTAAGTGTGATCTAGGTTATTAAATTTTACGTTATAGAATATTTTTACAAATGTCAAGTAACTTAGAGGTGTAACTATCTACATGGGATCATTCAAGGATTGAATTGTGATCAATTAGAAAATCATGAATTTTTCAATTGGGTCAAAGTGAGCCCAATGGGGTTTAATAAAGCCCAACACACATTTAAATGCTACTTGAACTCAAGTAATGAGATTTTAATAAAAGAAACCTGATTATAATTTGTTAGATTTTATTAAATGATTTTGACTTAATATTGAATTAAAATGGAAGTTAATTGTAATGTTTTGGTTTAAAGACTTATTGTGATTTAAACTTTTTGGGATTTGATTGCAAAAGAGACAATATAATTGTCTGGATTTTAACAGAAAACAAAGGAAACTCTGCCCAAATTTATGTAAAATTTAAAAGTAAGTAATTATAATTAAACGTGGGATTTGGGGTCATAAAAAGGGTAACTAAGTTAGATTAGATCATAGATACACTTAGTGCTAGGACACTTAGTACACACACCAAGACAAAGACTTAGATACGACGACTACTACGCGTACTTATTATATTCGAATTCTTATAAAATAACTCAGGAACTGAAGAAACCTAAGCTACAACAAGAGCGCACATTTTGTGTTAGATCATTTACATAGCAGCACAGGTGAGTTCATTGCCCCTTTTCTAACATTTTTGTTTTAAAACGCGGGGCTGAGAAGCATGCGTAAACTGTTTTATTTAAATTGTTTACTTAAACACTTTTATTTATTATATGTTTTACATATATATGTTTGTTAATACTCCTAGATTCTTGTCTAGGTAACTATTAAACAGATCAAATTATCAAGTTAATTAAATTACTCTTATGAGTAATACTTTAAATCTAAACTCTAAATAAAACATTAGTCCATCAATCTTAAAATTGAAGAATCTAAATTCAAAGTGAAATCAAATGAACTAAAACAAAAGGTCATATTCGAAGGGAATCTAATTCAGTGTGAGATCTGAGAACAAAGAATCATAATCAAGAATCAATTATCATTGTGAATCATAGGAATTCTAAAGATCAAGATCAAGAGACTCAAGGAATCAGAAATCATAAATGTGTGTGAATCATTGAAATAATGAAATCATTACAATCTAATGAAATCATTAATATTTGAGTTAAGGTGGATGTCAGTTGTATAGGGAATCAAGACCACGTGTAACACACATAAAGTCCCTTCAGGTATAGTAGACTCTTGTAGTCAAGTTATATGGGCAATAACGTGAACTATCAAATGAAATCAATATCAAAAATCAAGAGAATCAATGAGATCAAGAATCAAAGGATATCCGTAAAGTCCCTTCAGGGTATAGTAGACCATTGGGTCAAGCTGTATGGGCATCATTAAAATCCCGGCATGCTCAGGTATACTCCTTGTGAGTTATGCCTGATATGGGTCCCGTGTGAGAGGTTACAACTTGGACAACCACCAACAACTAAGACTAATTGATTGAGTCAAATAAGACCCAATCATCATGCCTTAGTTGTATTTTAAATGTTTATTTATTTGTTTAATTAAATATTTAACATTATATTTCTATAATTGTTTTTGGGAAATCATGTAACTATGATGAACTCAAGAGGAGCAGAGGTAAATCAAATTGTAGAAATCAGAATCTAAATCAGAGGTGAATGGAGTGAAACGCTTAATTATCATTAATAACAATATGTTAAGCAGTCCGGTATGTGGTGGGACGGTGGGTGGGGCTTGTCCCCTACATATGCCCTATATATAAGCATACTTGATTGGATAGCATAGGTGGTTGTTGATGAGGTTAAGGTTGTCACTTCGGGGGATCAAGATAAACATTTTCAGGGTAATCAAATGCTATAAATCATAGGTCTTGGAATCAAAGTAGTGAAATGAAATGCTTAATTATCACCAGGAACAATATATCATGTGGTTTGGTATGTGGTGGGATGGTGGCTGGGCGGGCGGTAAGTTCGACCCTACATATGCCCTATATATAAGCATACTAAGCTGGATGTATAGGTGGTTAATGGTGAGGTTAAGGTTGTCATTAAGGTTATTCAAATTCATTTTATAAAACTTAATGAACTCACCAACCATGTGTTGACTTTATTTTTGCATGACTTCTCAGGTGACGAACATGTCAACTGAAGAGTTATTTCTTTGGACTAGGTTATCAGATAGAGGACCTAGCTTTTTGGACCTGCATATTTTGAAGCATCATTATACAGTTATTTTTTATATCTTGTGTAGATACAAGATAGAAGATTTATGATGTGATAGTAGATTTACATTGTTAAATTATAAACTTAACTGATGTAATTTAACTTTGTAATTCTATTTTATTTTAGCAAGTTTCTCATTTATATATCATGTGCAATGTAACAATCTGATCATTCCGATTATCACTCACGATATCGCGCCCCGAGAACCTTCCGCCCGACGGGGACTCCTATGAAACCCCGCCGGCTTGGGGTGTGACAGATTGGTATTAGAGCCATGGTTATAGAGAAATTTAGGTCACTTATTTAAACGGTTTGACCTAGACTATAACCTAGGGACCCTGCATATAGAGTAAACAGGACTTAGGAAATTGTTGCATACTGTCTTCTATAATTGATCATTGCACTAACCGATAACTTTATTGGTTATGATCAGAATGCCGCCGAGAAGACAGCCTCCCTTGTTACCTCTACCACCACAAGACTTGGCTCCACACTCCTCCACACCGTCACCAAATGATTCACCACCGCCACCTCCTCCACTGCCTCCACCTCCTCCTCCACTGCTAACCCAGGCATCTGGTTCAGGCACAACACCGATGATGGATCCTGCCACTATCGCCATGATAACTTTTTTGAGTAACCAGATGACCAACCAAATGAAGGAGGCGATACCGGAGATGTTCCTTCGTCTCCGCAACGAAATCAACAACACTGGCAACTCATCAGGGGAAGCCAGTGGAAATACTGGAGGTTCATCGCATTACTCCTACAAGTCCTTTGTAGGATGTAAACCACCCAGCTTTAGCGGGTCTGAAGGAGCCGTTGGATTAATCCAATGGATTGAAAAGATAGAAGCTACTCTGGATCTTTGTAGCTGCCCAGAACATCACAAGGTCCGTTACTCAGCTGGAACATTCAACAAACAGGCTCTGACCTGGTGGAACGGTCAGATCAACGCCCGAGGAAGAGAGAAAGCTATGGCCATGCCATGGGAAGACTTCAAGACACTGCTGAGAACATAATTCTGCCCCAAGAACGATTTGCAGAAATTGGAGGTTGAATTATCCAACCATGTGATGAAAGGGACTGATCACATGGGTTACACTACTCGTTACCACGAGTTAGTTGCTTTGGTTCCAGACATGGTACCAACTTTGGAGAAAAGGATAGACAGATATGTGGGTGGACTTCCCGCCTGCATTCAGGGCATGGTTGTTTCAGCCAACCCTACCACTGTCGAATCTGCAGTGAGATTGTCTGGAAAACTCACTGATCTGATGATAGCCTTTGGAGTTTTAAAGAAAGATGATGACTCCGGCAAACGCAAGGAAGAGTCTTCAAAGAAGCCACATCACCAGCAACACCCGAAGAAGAAGCAGAAATTCATCAAGAACTACACTATGGCTACTCCCCTCAATCAAGTAGCAGCGGCATAGCAAAATGTGCCCAAGAAACAGTATACTGGCCCACATCCTTTGTGTACTAAGTGCCAGTACCAACATGCTGCATGCAATCAACGCCGTCAATGCACAGGTTGTGGAAGAAAAGGGCACTGGGTCCAACAGTGCCGATTCCCACCAAATCCAGCAGTCAACGATGCTGCTCTAGCTCTCGCTCCACCAGCCAATCAGAACAATGGTGGATGCTTCAACTGTGGTGAACAATGCCACTTTGCAAAGAACTGCCCGAAGAAGGCTCAACAGGCAGTTCAAGCTCCTCGTGGACGAGCTTTTGCCATCGGAGCACCAGCTGCACGCCAGGACCCAAATGTGGTCACTGGTACGTTTCTCTTACATATACTGGTGGGGATCAGAGTTTCATCTCTACCGATTTTGCATGCCAATTAGATTTAGTAGAGGAACAGTTAGATCCCCCTTACATTATAGAAGTAGCTAACGGAAAACAGATTACAGTTAGTACAGTTTATAGGAACTGCCCATTGACACTTAATGGTCATACATTCACCATCGATTTGATACCGATGGAGTTGGATAGTTTCGACATCATTGTTGGAATGGATTGGTTTTCCTCTAATCGAGTGGAAGTCATCTGTTCTGAAAAGTTACTTCGTGTTCCATTGTCGAGTGATCGCATACTGGAAGTTAAAGGGGATCAAGCAAAACGCAGTGTCAAAATCATCTCATGTATAAAAGCACGTAAGTGTTTACAGAAGCGGTGCGTTGCATTCCTGGCTCATGTGGTAGAGAAGGAGAAGGACAAGAAAAAAGATTCAAAATGTACCTGTGGTGAAAGAATATCCTGAAGTGTTTCCTGAAGATCTACCTGGTTTGCCACCTGCGCGACCGGTAGAATTTCGTATTGACTTAGTTCTTGGAGCAACTCCTGTTGCTAAATCTCCTTACAGGTTAGCACCTTCAGAGATGCAGGAATTGTCTAATCAGTTACAGGAGCTACCTGATAAAGGTTTCATTAGACCAAGCTACTCACCTTGGGGAGCTCCGGTCTTGTTTGTGAAAAAGAAAGACGGATCGTTCAGTATGTGCATAGATTACAGGGAGCTGAACAAACTAACCATCAAGAATCGGTATCCACTACCAAGGATTGATGATTTGTATGACCAACTGCAAGGAGCTCAATACTTCTCAAAGATTGACTTGCGGTCTGGATATCATCAGCTGAGAGTTCAAGATGAAGACATACCGAAAACGGCCTTCCGAACAAGATACGGGCATTATGAATTTATGGTGATGCCCTTCGGATTGACAAATGCACCAGCGGTTTTCATGGATCTCATGAACCGAGTGTGCAAGCCGTACTTGGATCAGTTTGTCATTGTCTTTATTGATGACATCCTGATTTATTCTAAGAACAAAGCAGATCATGAACAACACCTTAGAAGGATCTTGGAGCTGCTGAAGAAAGAACAACTCTATGCTAAATTCTGTAAATGTGAATTTTGGCTTAGAGAAGTTCAATTTCTGGGTCATGTAGTCAACAGCGAAGGAATACACGATGATCCTGCCAAGATCGAGGCGATAAAGAACTGGGATACTTCGAAGACACCGACGGAGATACGGTCTTTTCTGGGATTGGTAGGTTATTATAGAAGGTTCATCTCGAACTTTTCTAAGATAGCTCTGCCTCTCACTAAGTTAACTCAGAAAAGTGAACCGTTTGTCTGGGAGCAGAAACAAGAAGATGCTTTTCAGACCTTGAAACAGAAACTATGTGATGCTCCAATCCTATCTCTCCCAGAAGGCTGTGATGAATTTGTTGTATACTGTGATGCTTCCCGTCAGGGACTCGGTTGTGTGTTAATGCAACGGGACAAAGTCATAGCCTATGCATCAAGACAGTTAAAAGTTCATGAGAAGAATTACACTACTCATGATCTTGAACTGGGAGCAGTAATCTTCGCATTGAAGATTTGGAGACATTACTTATATGGCACCAAGTGTACCATATTCACTTATCACAAAAGTCTGCAGCATATCTTTGATCAGAAGGAGCTTAACATGCGACAACACCGTTGGGTTGAACTTCTGAATGATTACGACTGCGTGATCAAGTACCATCCGGGAAAGGCGAACGTTGTAGCTGATGCCTTAAGCCGGAAGGAACGGGTCAAACCCTTGCGCGTCAGATCAATGGGAATGACTTTGCAGACGAGCTTACAAGACAAGATCATTCAGGCACAACAGAAATCATTCGATCGAGGAAACTTGAAGAAAGAACTTGACTGTGGAGCAGAGAAACCCTTTGAGACTAAGCCTTATGGAATGATCTACTACCAGGATCGTATATGGATTCCGGCGGTAGAAGAATTGAGAAGACTTATCTTCGATGAAGCACACAAAACTAAATATTCTGTTCATCCCGGATCTGATAAGATGTATCAAGACTTGCATGGATTTTATTGGTTGCCGGGAATGAAGAAAGACATAGCCGAGTATGTCGGTTGATGTCTAACGTGTGCGAAGGTAAAGGCGGAACACCAGAGACCGTCTGGTTTACTGGAACAGCCTGAGATTCCACTCTGGAAGTGGGAACAAATAGCTATGGATTTCATTACCAAGCTACCCCGCACTTCCAGTGGACATGATACAGTTTGGGTGATCATTGATCGTTTAACAAAATGTGCTCATTTCTTGCCAATGCGTGAGAACTTCACCATGGATAAACTGGCGAGATTACATCAATGAAATAGTGGTACGCCATGGTGTGCCATTGTCTATTATTTCAGATCGAGACAGCAGATTCACATCAAGGTTCTGGCAATCACTACAGAAATCTCTTGGGACACAGTTAAATCTGAGTACAGCTTACCACCCCCAAATGGATGGTCAAAGCGAACGTACTATTCAAACTCTAGAGGACATGTTAAGAACCTGTGTATTGGACTTCGGTGGGAACTGGGATTCTCATTTGCCATTGATCGAGTTCTCTTACAATAACAGTTACCACAGCAGTATCTGATGTGCACCATTCGAGGCTCTTTATGGCCGGAAATGTCGATCACCGATCTGTTGGACTGAAGTGGGAGATAATCGTATAACTGGGCCAAAGCTTATTCAAGAAACCACTAATAAGATTGCCCAGATTCAGAGAAGACTACAAGCTACAAGAAGCAGACAAAAGAGCTACGCAGACAAAAGGCGCAAACCGCTGGAATTCCAAGTGGGAGACCGTGTTATGTTGAAGGTATCCCCATGGAAGGGCGTAGTTCGCTTTGGGAATAAAGGCAAGTTAGCACCACGGTACGTAGGACCGTTCGAGATTATTGAACGTATTGGTCCTGTGGCATACAGACTGAGATTACCAGATGAGCTCAGTGCGGTGCATGTTGTATTTCACGTCTCGAACTTAAAGAGATGTCTTGATGATGAATCACTTGTCATAACAATCGAAGAAATTCAAGTCGATGAACAGTTACACTTTATCGAGGAACCTTTGGAGATTATGGATCGCAAGGTTAAACAACTAAGGCGAAGCCGTATTCTGATTGTAAAGGTTGGATGGAATTCAAGACGCGGACCCGAGTTTACTTGGGAACGTGAAGATCACATGAAGTCAAAGTATCCCCAACTGTTTGAAGAGGAAGTTGTACCCGATAACAACTCCTAAATTTCGGGACGAAATTTCTCTAACAAGGGGAGACTGTACCATCAGTGCCGGAACCGTCACCGGAACAGTGATCTCTACAGTACAGGAACAGTAAATCAGGTACATATTTCAGTTATCAATTGTATATCCTTTTCATTTCATGTTATCAAAGCACAGTTCAGATTCAATTCAGAAAACGAAGTTAAGAAATAGGGATCTTGAGTCAGATAATTATCTGGCAACATAGAACCATCATGTGATTATTTGTTAGGACTTATTATGTATAAACGTATGTGAGGCCTTACAGAACAAAACAACACGAATATCGTTAAGTGAATGCTAAATTGACGGGTTATTCGTATAGGTGACGATCTGTACGAATAGATCTGAAGGTTTAACGTTCTGAATGATATTCTATAATTAGAAAACAATATTGAAAAGTATAGTTATCTTCGTGTTCGTACGGGTGACGATTCGAACGAATACGTGCGACGACCGTACGATTCAATTTAAACAATTAATTAAATATTTTAAATTTAAATGAATAAAAGATATTAGTTAATTTATTAGGAATCACAACCTAGAATAATTAAATGAATTCTATATTTATAAACCTTGTCGTTTCGTCGCGAAAACTACCCGAACCGGCATTTTACGCGAAACCGAACGAGTGAAGTCACGAACCTGCGTTGCATGTTAACCGAACCCTAAAGGTTCGTTGCTATGATAGCCCAATCTTCAACCGTGGTTAACGAACCCTAGGTTGGACCACGAACCTATAAGCCACCTGCCACGAACCTTTGGGTGTCGAACCTCTCAAGGTTCGCCGGACTGGGTTGATGGCCGAACCTTCTCCTATTGGGCTATAGGTTCGCTGGATATGATGTAGAAAATGTAGTATCTTACAAATATGGTGGTGTTTATGGTCGTAGGCTCATGGAAATCATCTAAAGAGATGTGGGAGTATGCATGAATCAAAAGAAAACCCTAGTTATGTATGCATGGAATATGTGTGTGCATAGGAATGACATGGGATGTCAAATCTTGTGTAAAATTTGTGTTACAAGAAACTAGAGCATCAAGGACTAATAACAAAGAGTTAAAGACTAAGTGTGATCTAGGTTATTAAATTTTACGTTATAGAATATTTTTACAAATGTCAAGTAACTTAGAGGTGTAACTATCTACATGGGATCATTCAAGGATTGAATTGTTATCAATTAGAAAATCAAGAATTTTTCAATTGGGTCAAAGTGAGCCCAATGGGGTTTAATAAAGCCCAACACACATTTAAATGCTACTTGAACTCAAGTAATGAGATTTTAATAAAAGAAACCTGATTATAATTTGTTAGATTTTATTAAATGATTTTGACTTAATATTGAATTAAAATGGAAGTTAATTGTAATGTTTTGGTTTAAAGACTTATTGTGATTTAAATTGTTTGGGATTTGATTGCAAAAGAGACAATATAATTGTCTGGATTTTTACAGAAAACAAAGGAAACTCTGCCCAAATTTATGTAAAATTTAAAAGTAAGTAATTATAATTAAACGTGGGATTTGGGGTCATAAAAAGGGTAACTAAGTTAGATTAGATCATAGATACACTTAGTGCTAGGACACTTAGTACACACACCAAGACAAAGACTTAGATACGACGACTACTACGCGTACTTATTATATTCGAATTCTTATAAAATAACTCAGGAACTGAAGAAACCTAAGCTACAACAAGAGCGCGCATTTTGTGTTAGATCATTTACATAGCAGCACAGGTGAGTTCATTGCCCCTTTTCTAACATTTTTGTTTTAAAACGCGGGGCTGAGAAGCATGCGTAAACTGTTTTATTTAAATTGTTTACTTAAACACTTTTATTTATTATATGTTTTACATATATATATGTTTGTTAATACTCCTAGATTCCTGTCTAGGTAACTATTAAACAGATCAAATTATCAAGTTAATTAAATTACTCTTATGAGTAATACTTTAAATCTAAACTCTAAATAAACCATTAGTCCATCAATCTTAAAATTCAAGAATCTAAATTCAAAGTGAAATCAAATGAACTAAAACAAAAGGTCATATTCGAAGGGAATCTAATTCAGTGTGAGATCTGAGAACAAAGAATCATAATCAAGAATCGATTATCATTGTGAATCATAGGAATTCTAAAGATCAAGATCAAGAGACTCAAAGAATCAGAAATCATAAATGTGTGTGAATCATTGAAATAATGAAATCATTACAATCTAATGAAATCAATAATATTTGAGTTAAGGTGGATGTCAGTTGTATAGGGAATCAAGACCATGTGTAACACACATAAAGTCCCTTCAGGTATAGTAGACTCTTGTAGTCAAGTTATATGGGCAATAACGTGAACTATCAAATGAAATCAATATCAAAAATCAAGAGAATCAATGAGATCAAGAATCAAAGGATATCCGTAAAGTCCCTTCACGGTATAGTAGACCATTGGGTCAAGCTGTATGGGCATCATTAAAATCCCGGCATGCTCAGGTATACTCCTTGTGAGTTATGCCTGATATGGGTCACGTGTGAGAGGTTACAACTTGGACAACCACCAACAACTAAGACTAATTGATTGAGTCAAATAAGACCCAATCATCATGCCTTAGTTGTATATAAAATGTTTATTTATTTGTTTAATTAAATATTTAACATTATATTTCTATAATTGTTTTTGGGAAATCATGTAACTATGATGAACTCAAGAGGAGCAGAGGTAAATCAAATTGTAGAAATCAGAATCTAAATCAGAGGTGAATGGAGTGAAACGCTTAATTATCATTAATAACAATATGTTAAGCAGTCCGGTATGTGGTGGGACGGTGGCTGGGGCTTGTCCCCTACATATGCCCTATGTATAAGCATACTTGATTGGATAGCATAGGTGGTTGTTGATGAGGTTAAGGTTGTCACTTCGGGGGATCAAAATAAACATTTTCAGGGTAATCAAATGCTATAAATCATAGGTCTTGGAATCAAAGTAGTGAAATGAAATGCTTAATTATCACCAGGAACAATATATCATGTGGTTTGGTATGTGGTGGGACGGTGGCTGGGCGGACGGTAAGTTCGACCCTACATATGCCCTATATATAAATATACTAAGCTGGATGGTATAGGTGGTTAATGGTGAGGTTAAGGTTGTCATTAAGGTTATTCAAATTCATTTTATAAAACTTAATGAACTCACCAACCATGTGTTGACTTTATTTTTGCATGACTTCTCAGGTGACGAACAGGTCAACTGAAGAGTTATTTCTTTGGACTAGGTTATCGGATAGAGGACCTAGCTTTTTGGACCTGCATATTTTGAAGCATCATTATACAGTTATTTTGTATATCTTGTGTAGATACAAGATAGAAGATTTATGATGTGATAGTAGATTTACATTTTTAAATTATAAACTTAACTGATGTAATTTAACTTTGTAATTCTATTTTATTTTAGCAAGTTTCTCATTTATATATCATGTGCAATGTAACAATCTGATCATTCTGATTATCACTCACGATATCGCGCCCCGAGAACCTTCCGCCCAACAGGGACTCCGATGCAACCCCGCCGTCTTGGGGAGTGACACTGGAACCTTGGGCGAAGCTCCTCTCCACGAACCAAGCATCATGAGGGCCGAACCTTCGACCTGGTAAAACCTTAGCCGAACCGTAGGGTGACGAACCTGGGACAACCAAAGCTGGTGACCACGAACCTTATAAGGAGACCGAACCTAGGGTTTCCCTTAGCCGAACCCACGAGACTTTGGAACCTTGGACGAACCTGAGCATCACGAACCCAACCTGTCGAACCTCCCTTTTTGTTGGCTGAATCATTGAGCCACGAAGCTTAGGCGCGCGAACCTACTGGGTCAGCAAACCCTAGGAGCCACGCACCTCTTTCTTGGCCGAAGCTGTAGGTTACACGAACCTAGGGCTTC
Organism: Mikania micrantha; assembly: GCA_009363875.1. Taxonomy (NCBI): domain Eukaryota; kingdom Viridiplantae; phylum Streptophyta; class Magnoliopsida; order Asterales; family Asteraceae; genus Mikania; species Mikania micrantha. The sequence goes on from CM018692.1 coordinate 74,018,679, forward strand.
TCTCATGGTGGCCGAACCTCCAACAGCCGCAACATGGGGAGCTACGAACCTTGTGAGGGCGAACCCTCTTCAGTCGAACCAGCCGAACCTATAGGTTGCTGGAAATTGGTTCGCCGTTTTCATTAATACAAAACCTAAGTGTATTGGAGCATAGTATGGCGTGTGCATGGGATAAGTAGGTGAACCATACTTGGGGAATTTATGTATGTGTATGGGAATCTTACTAGGACTACTTTAATAATCACAATAGCAAAAGTTTTCCTTGAACACTAACAACTCAACATAAGTGTTACTCTCTAATTAATTAGATTAAAACACTTGGTGATCTATTGCAAATCATATAGAAGCAAAACAACAATCTAAAGGTTGGGTGATGATTAAATTATTGAGGATTAGATTCATCAAAGTCTCATAATGGGCCGAGATGGGCCCAATGGGTTAAAACAAGCCCATCATTGTGTAAACTTTGTCTTTCTTAAATTAATTATGTTTTCATAAAAGAAGTTAAATTGTAAATTGCTTAAATTAAATTAAATGATTTCCTAAATTAATTTTTAACTTAAAATGAGATAAATTAAAAACATATTAATTAAAGACTTGTTATAGTTAACTGTTGGGATACGGGTTACAAATGGGTAATTAAGTTAGACTAGCTAGATTAACTTTTAGAATCACATTAGCAACATAGGGCACTTAGTTGTACACCAAGACCCAAACCCTAGATGCGACGATTAATACGTATACTTATCGTATTCGAATTCCTTTAAAACAATTCAGGAACTGAAGAAACCTAAGCTACAACAACGTGCGCGCATTTTGTGATAGATCATTTGCACAGCAACACAGGTGAGTTCGTTGCCCCTTTTCTAAACATTTTTGTTTTCAAACGTGGGGCTGAGAAGCATGCGTAAACTGTTTTATTTAAATTGTTTTATGTATATGCTTTTAATTATTATTGCTTATTATATATGCTTGTTTATACTCTTAGACTCCTGTCTAGGTAATTGCTATGCAAAATTAACTAGCAAGTTAATTAAATTACTCTTATGAGTAATACTTTAATTCTAAAACTTTAAACAATCCCTTAGTCCATCAAGCTCAAATTCAAGAATTGTTAGTGCATTTTATGTGTGAAAGCTGCATTTAATGTGTGAACCTGGCTTGTTGTATATGAAATCATAGTCTGTTGAATATGATTAAGGAGCTAAAGATCCAAGAAGTTTCAGCTATGATTGATGGCTAAAAGGTTTGGTGCTCACATGGTTTAAGGTTTGGCAAACCTATGAAACCTATATATAGGTAGACTTGGAAGACTTGGAAGCTTAGAGCTTACATTTCTACACATACAAAGTTACATTCTCTCTCAAGAATCAAGAACAAGACTTGAAGATCTTCATCAAATTCTCTTCAACTTAGCGCCTTTCGTATATTCAAGTGTTGTATTTCACGTTTGATTCATTCTAAACACTTGAATGTTAATGAAGAAATAGATTCATGATATATTACAATGTTCTTGTTGATCCAAATCTAGTCATGAACGGATTCCGCACGTTTATGATCGAATCGTAGAATTTCGTGATCGATTATTCAAATCTACAAGAATCTAAATTCAAAGTGGAATCAACAGAACTAAATTTAAGATCAAATGCAATGGAAATCAATCCGGTGTGGGAATCATAATTGTGTGTGAATCATTGAAATAATGAAATCATTAAAATCTAATGAAATCATTAATGCTTGATTCAAGGTCGATGTCAGTTGTATAGAAATCAAGACCACGTATAACACACATAAAGTCCCGGCATAAATAGTAGACTCTTGTAGTCAAGCTATATGGGCAATAACGTGAACTATCAAACAAAATAAAGAAAATCAAAGAAGATCAAGAATCAAAGGATATCCGTAAAGTCCCGGCATGTACAATAGACCAGTGGGTCAGGCTGATATGGGCATCATTAAAATCCCGGCACACACAGGTAGACTCCTTGTGAGTCATGCCTGATATGGGTCACGTGTGAGAGGGTACAACTTGGACAACCACCAACAACTAAGTCTAATTGATTGAGTCAAATAAGGCCCAATCATCATGTCTTAGTTGTATTTAAATGTTTAGTTATTAGTTTAATTAAACATTTAATGTTATATTTCTACAAGTGCTTTTGGGAAATCATGAATACATGGTAAACTCAAGAGATCAAAAGTAAACCTATTTGTGAAATTCAAAATCCAAATTGAAGGTGAATGGAGTGAAACGCTTAATTATCATTAACAACAATATGCTAAGCAGTCCAGTATGTGGTGGGACGGTGGCTGGGCGGGTGGGCGGTAAGTTCGACCCTACATATGCCCTATATATAAGCATACTTGATTGGATAGCATAGGTGTTGTTGATGAGGCTAAGGTTGTCACTTCAGGGGATCAAGGTAAACATTTTCAGGGTAATCAAATGCTATGAATCATACGTTATGAAATCAAAGTAGTGGAATGAAATGCTTAATTATCACTAGGAACAATATATCATGTGGTTTAGTATGTCGTGGGACGGTGGCTGGGCGGGCGATAAGTTCGACCATACATATGCCCTATATATAAGTGGTTAATGGTGAGGTTAATGGTGAGGTTAAGGTTGTCATTCAGGTTATTCAAACTCATTTTTATAAAACTTAATGAACTCACCAACGATGTGTTGACTTTATTTTTGCATGACTTCTCAGGTGACGAACAGGTCAACTGAAGAGTTATATCTTTTTGGACTAGGTTACCAGATAGAGGACCTAGCTTTTTGGGCCGGCTCGGGGTGTGACAGTCTCCCCTGCTTTGGAAAACTTCGTCCCAAAATTTATTGATAAGAACTGTTATCCAGTAATATATTTGGCTTTAGTTTTCATTCAATCTATTTTGATCTCTAACGAACCTGATTACCAAAATTTGGCTTTGGTTTCTGTTAATAGGAAAAGTACTTTGACAGAATGAGACTAGTGTCCCTTTCTTTTTTGTGAGTTTCGTTGTGATTAACGTATGTGGTTTGTCGAGCCATTAGATTTTGAGCATGGTAAAGGATGTGGAAATAATTCGTGTGGTTTGAGTTCTCGAAGAAGTTTACTGCATAACAAAAAAAAACATATTTTGTTACGAGACTTAATATTGTTTAAAGGTTAAAATAGACTACAGTTTCACACGGTCTTGTAACCAGGTTTGGAATAAATCATGATATTCAAAATGATTTTTAATTCGTTTAAGTTTTCTTTGTAAACCGTGATTCGTTGTATTCATGAATTCAATTAGCGATAAATTAACTTTAAAGGGGCATAACCATAACTCATAGTTTTACGAATAACACATTTACAAGTATAAAATCAGAAATGGCTTGAAGCAAAAAAAGAGAAGAAAAAAATAAATAAATAATAATAATAATAATAATAATAATAATAATAATAATAATAATAATAATAATAATAATAATAATAAATGGAAATGATTTGGAAAACAAGGTCAAGGGTTTCTTTCTTTGATTATTATTTTACTATAACCCAAACTGTTCATTACGATATACATTTGAAAATGAAGTGCTCAATTAGATGATTGACAATACTTTCTCCCCTACTTTAGTTAAAATGCTACGGTAGTAGAATTTAAATGTGTTTCTCCTTTGAAAATTTGTTGTTAAAGTTCAACTAATGCTTTCCTTACTTTCGTTTTAAGTTATTTATATGTTAAGTTTCCATTATTTTTAATTAGAGTTTGTATTTATTTAAAAGTCTTGAGGTCATGTATTAGCGTAGAGGTATGGGGTGACTAGGTTTTGGTTGCAAAACTTTTGTGGCTTGTGACGCATCAAAAGATACAGTATACGGGCTTACGATTTTGACTGTAAATTGTCTGGTTTGAATCATGGATTGTGATTTTAAAATTTGTAGGCTACGTACTAGAATGATGTTGGAATTGTTATTTAATGTATTAGCATTGTAGGTTTTTGTATTAGTGTTATGAACTAGTGTCCCCAGGTTATGAACTATTTGTTGAATTAACACATTTGTAGAACTTATAATTATAATTTGATGTTTGATTAGGATTTGAACTTTAGATAAATTCTATTTAAAACGTATATTTTATGTGTTCTTATTTAGAGTTTGCACCCAAATATCATTGTACAATTATTCATATGTTTTAGGAATTTATCATGAGTGATAAAGTATACACTAGTATTTATTTATTGTCAGTAACGTACGTAATAACTCTATTGTAATATATCAAAACAGTGGAGGGCAGGCAGCTGATAAGGCAGGTAGTTGGACTCTACATATGCCCTATACATAAACTGTGTTCGGTATATTGGGATAGAGTTAGTGCGTAGCGTACGGACAAATAATAAAACAAATGAATTATTTGAACAAAATGGTAATACGTAAGCGAGATTCGGTATCATTATGGGTGACGATCCATAAAGATATCCATGTCCAACTTATAATTACGAGTAAACGTTAATAAAAAACAAGAAACAACCAAAGACGCGTACATTTACGAGCATGCATGTAAATATATTCGTTTACGGTTCGAGACAGACGAACTTTATAAAATGCGAAAATATTATTAATTATTTTTAAAATTTTGAAACTCGTCAAATAAAGCCCAAAATGTTAAAATAAAACTATTTTTAATTAAATTATAACATTTGCGTAACGAAACGCGTAAACGCGGAACCAAACGAGCCGAACACGCGGGAAAACACTTGGGGTATTTAAACCATAAAATCCTCATTTATGGCACACCTACCATATTTGGCACTCTCCCTCTCTAAGAAATTCGTCTCTTTCTCTCTCAACTCTCTCTCTCTCTCTAGAAGAACAACACAAGATCTTGTTCATTTCTTGACAAAATCGCTCATTCATGGTGTCTACGGAAAGCTTACAATGTCTACAACAAGGAAGTACAAAGGATCAGAGCTGAAAACATCTGGATTTGAGCAGGTTTGGGCTTGAACATTTCGGGTTTTAGGGTTTTTGTCTAAGCCGGAAGTTTAAGCTTAAAACCCGGAGTAAACTGAATCAAAACCTGTGCAAACGAATCTTGCATGGATTCTAAACACTTGGAATCACTTTACCTTGAGTTTGAGGGGATGAGGAAGTCATGGTTTAGGCTGGAACGTAGTATCGATGACAAGATCTGGGCTGGAAGTAGAATCGATGGATTAACATCATAGGATGTTCTTCCATCGAACTTAGCAAGCTCGACAGGAAAAAAATGGATCAAGTCCCCTGCGACACTAATAGTGTCGACTGATCCAAGGAGCCCTGAACACATTCCATCTACTTTACTAGTCTCGAAGGCTGTAGAATTGGTGGGAAGCTAGCAAGTGTCGATACTATAGTATCGAGGGTGGCAGCACATGGGGGCGGACTTATGTCGATTCTAGCAATATCGACACTCCTCCTCTCAACCTACTATCATCGATACTAAACCCCATCCAAGTGTTATGAATTAATAATGAACACAAATCAGTCCCAATTTAGTCGATGGTGGAACAATTAAACACGAGGGGTCGGTAGGGCTGTTTTAGTCTTGGCCAATCCTAAAAATCTAAGGTTTCAATAGCAAACCTCCCAAGTTTAATCTAATTGGTTCATAACCTAAGCTAGCATGATTAGTTGATAACTAACGAACTTAAACAAGGACGTAATGAACATTTTATCATTGATGACATGGTCATGACCAATAATACACCATGCATGAGTTGCATGCATAGTGTATAGAGTTGCACTTCTATGTTTCATCAAATAAACTTAGAATAAGTTTTACAACTTATAACTAAGTAAATTAATGAATTTTACTATGATAACACAAAGGTTATGGACTAAGATTGGGGCTGGTTACAAGAATCAAAATACTAGAACACATATTTAACATAACAAGGTCTAATAAACACGAGAATTACGAACATGAATGAACATAAACTTACCATTATATGAACAATGTTAACACAATTAAGAATTGAGCACGATCAACATATCAACATCAAGTGAGAACATCATTCATCGAGCTTCCGTTCATTGTACATTCTATCCATTCAAAGTGAGTACATAGCCCCTCCTTTCCTACTTTTAAATCTTTTGGGGTGGAACATGTGAATATTGTTTTTGAAACTCAATTTCTTAAAAGGTTTTCATTACTTGATTACTTGAATGGTTTTCAATAGTTAAAACTTATGTTTGGCTATGTTGGTATACATTAATACATTTGAACATTTGAGCAATAAACACTGGATACAAGACATTTAGTCATGACTTGTCATGGCACACGACCTAGTCCAATTCATTTCGTACAAGTATAACTGGGTTTTCAATTATACTATGTAACATGGATGCACAGTTTGTAAACAAGCTTATTCACATCTCGTATGCCTATATTTAGGACTTCGAGGGCTGAATCATTATTCTTAGATTTCAGACTTGAAGTTCACGCAATTGTGCATTTAGGACTCAAAGGTTAGAAGTTATTAACTTAACCTCTAAATTGGAGTTCACGCACTGGTTCAACGTTGGTACTGGGTGATCACAACAAGAAAAAAACGGGTTCTACACCAAGGCCAGAGTTGGCTTTAATTAAGTTTATAGCCAAAGATGGATTTGTGTAGATTAAAAATATGAGTTAACTGTTTATTAACTTTAACAGTTCAGGTCATATTGAGTACATTTCATTGACACATAGTTGGTTTTAATTCATTTTATTACCACGGGCTGTGTTGGATATTCGTCAGTCTTTGACTAACTCCGAACGTAGTTTGGGACTTTGATTTAAGATGACAATAGGATATACTTGATGATAGTTTGTGCTACATTAGCATGTTACTACAATTATATTTTTACTCATATACATTTTATACATAGTGGTTGTGCACAGTGGTTGTTTGTACATGTTTCATCGGTTTTTTGAACTCAGGTTATATACAGGTTTTATACAGGTTGCATTCACAGGTTTTCCAAGGATTATCTTTTGGAACTTATATTTTCGTATTCATAAACTATATGTTTTACAATGTATATAAACCTATGTATTTCACCGAATACTATTTGTAGTTGACAAATTTTCTTCACATGTTTCAGGTGAACAGAGATAGGCACAGAACATGGACAACTAAGGCAACCTGGACTAAGATAGAAAAAGATCAAGAAACAAGCTAGGATGGATTAGAAACTCATTAATCCTTGTTGTTTAATTATCTTCTATGTCATTATTTTGTAAACATTCTTTTTGAGGTCGGTTAGTTGTATTCTTTTGGTAGTTAGTCATGACATGTAAACATTACATTAATCATATGAAATGTAGTAATTCATTGTGGTTGTTCATCGTTAATCTTGTGCAATTGAATCAACTAATCATTCGATCAAGTCGTCACCGCGTCGTGGATTCTGCACGCGGCGCAAGGGTGTGACACTCATAGTGTTTAATGACTGTTTAGTTGTCTAGATATAAATAGAATTACTCAGACCTTTGATTGACTTCGTATGAAACTGCACTCCGAGTCTTAGTATATTAGAAACTAATAACTTTAAATAGAGAATAACTTGCTCCTAAATGATTATCGAATAAATGAATCCACTAGTCGGGCTTTTGGTTCTACTCCCAATGTAATGTTGGTGCTTATATATAGGGTATACTGCAGCCAACCCACCACACCAATAGTACTTTGAAGGCATACCAATCACCTACCGATACTAACCTAAACTTTCAGTATTCATATGTTTGAATAGGATTTGAAGAATCGATTTGACGGATGTTTACGAGAAAATGTTGAATCTTAAAATATGACGAATTTAAGATTTGGATACTAAGTTTGCTACGATTTTGTAAATTTTCTCGTCCAACATGATTTACTAGGATTCGTATGTACTGTAAATTCTCGTAACGTGTCCACCCGTAATGATAATCTACCTTGCCTGATCACCCTATCCTTGAACTTGGCACATAGATGAGTTGATTTAGAATTTCATAGAGTGTAAAATGGTCTTTTCAAAATTTCTTAGGCTGTATAGGACGTTTCACTTCAATTGATCAAATTGAAGAAATCTACCCCGTAGAACCATAAACTTTGACTTGATTTACCTTTTACAAGATCACATAGGAGTTATTTGGATTTCACATAGTTTTAAAGTGACAAGCTTTAACCTTTGAGGTTATCACAAGTCCTTCACTTAGTATTCTACTCGAATAGTATGAAGATCGTATAAGTATCATGATTCCCAAAGTAAAAATTCAAGTTAATTGTTTCAAATTTGAATGTTAAAAGATATTGAATATGGTTGTGAAATTAAGAAACTTAGATTATGATGATACATATCATGAATCATAAGCCAAATATCATAAGATTTCATTTAGAACGAAAGAATATGTGGAATATGAACTTTAGGTTAAGATGATAACAAGTATCACTTAAGTTAAATGTCTTAGGGCTTTTGGGTTCTAGTCTAAGTATATGAATATGTCAAGTGAGACATTATAGAACTTTAGATTAAAATGGTAAATAATTACCAATAATTATAAGTATAATGTCTTAGAAATTCGGAAGTATAGTTTTTAAGTGTAAGGACATTTGAAAATGAAAGTCTTACACAAAATAAATGTCATCATTATTCATGGGAATAATTCTTTGAATTTTTGACAACATATGTGTAAAGTGTATGATATTAAAATTCCTTAGATGTAGTAATGAATCACCATTGCTAATCTTAGGTATAATATCTTAAAATTATGATAAGATATGTATAACGTGTGTGACATCTTTATTATCTTAGATGTAATAATGAATAATCATTATCAATCCATAGAATAATCTTATCAACTCTTCTTGACTTGTGTAAAATGTATAAGTATTTAGCATTATAATATCTTAGTTATGAATGAACATCACTAACCATAGGTATAATGTTATATGATTCGTTTGAATTGTATAAAATGTATAATTATGTGACATTATGACTTCTTAGATATTATTAGGAATGACCCTTACAACATCATAGATGAAATGTCATATAATCATAGTTTAAGTATTATAGGAATTTTAAACACTATTACACCTTTGATGAAATAAGGAATCACCCTTATAAATCATATGTGTAAGGTGTCTAGAATTTGAAGAATGGTATCCAAAGTTGAATACATTTGACATATTAGAACTTTATAGCTTGTGAGACGTCATGCTTTGGCCTATAAGTGAGGAATACTTTCATCAAGAATCCCCATGAAAGCTAAACAGATCTCCTAGACAGGATTTTCAATTAACGGTATTTCACCCTTCCAGTTAATACATGCCTGTCTTACAAACTTAGTTCTAACGGGAATAAGATCACAAAGATATACCTATATTTCATACGTGTTTAGAAGGGATAGAAGGATCGTGAATCCTTAAAGTCTATGTGAAGTCCACGAGCTTACGAGAATATAGGAGGTTCAGAATAGAAGTTTATTCCGAGGTTTGTATCGGGAGTTCATTTTAAGTTTTTGTAGTAGTTCATAATGTAAATTCATTAAGGTTTCAATAGTGTATTTGATAGTGAGAGTTCACTAAGGTTAAAGGTTCAATAATAAGGTTCATATGAAAGTTCTCTAGGAATTCAATATTAGTGGTTTGTTGTGAAGGTTCATTAAAACTTCAATATTAACGGTTCATAATGATGATTCATTAAAGGTTCAATATTAGAGTTCAAGATGGAGGTCCACTAAGAAAGGAAGTTCACTAAGCAAGAGTTCAAAATGGAAGTTCACTAAGCAAGAGTTCAAGATGGAAGTTCACTAAGCAAGAGTTCAAAATGGAAGTTCACTAAGCAAGAGTTCAAAATGGAAGTTCACTAAGCAAGAGTTCAAAATGGAAGTTCACTAAGCAAGAGTTATGTCACACCCCGAGCCGGCGGGCCGGATCGTGTGTCCCGTCTGGCGGAAAGGTCTCGGGGCGCGATATCGGGAATGATAATCGTGATGATCAGATTCTTTACAACGCACATGATATATAATGAGAAACTGCTAAATGAAAATAGAATTACAAAGTTAAATTATGTCACACCCCGAGCCGGCGGGGTAGGATCGAGTTTCCCCGACGGGCGGAAGGTTCCCGGGGCGCGATATCGTGAGTGATAATCAGGAGTGATCAGATTGTTACATTGCACATGAAATAAATGAGAAATGCTAATTTAAAATAGAATTACAAAGTTAAATTACAGCAGTAACGTTTATAATTTAACAATGTAAATCTATTGTAAAACATCAATAAATGACTATCTTGTATTTACACAAGATATACAAAATAATTTATATCATGATGTCTTCAAAAGTATGCAGGTCCAAAATACTAGTCTTCTATATGAAGTCCTAGTTCAAAAGAAATGACTTCCTAATTGACCTGTTCGTCACCTGAGAAGTCATGCAAAAATAAAAGTCAACACATGGTTGGTGAGTTCATATAGTTTAGTATTTAAAAATGAATTGAAAATGATCTGAAAATGATTTGAAAACCTCCTTTGGTAAAGACCTTAACCTCATTAACTTCACATGTAATATCCAAATCGGTATGCTTATATATAGGGCATATGTAGGGTCGAGCTTACCGCCCGCCCAGCCACCGTCCCACCACATACTAATCTGTGTATGACACTGTTGTTAATGATAATTAAGCATTTTTACCCTTAACACAATCCCATAAGTTCTCCTGTTTGTTGTCCCTGTCATTACAATTATTTGAAATCTATGTTGATTCCACAAGTTCATCACACAATATGATCAACCACCCAATTGCATAACAGTTATAAATGCTTAATTAAACAAGTAAATAAACATTTAATAAAATCTAAGTCCTTATGATTGGGGCCTATGGTCATACTCGAGTAGACTAGTCTGTCAATCAAGGTACTTAGTAGTTAGGGAAACTGTAAATATCCTCAAACATACGACCTACAAATCAAACGGTCTAGCTAGGACTTCTTGAAATGTAGGGTTTTTGTTTCGTCTGTTTTGGCATATGTTATCTCTGATATTTTCCAGGTTTTCCCTTGAAAATGATTTATTGATTCGTCTGATTCTGTTACAAGATGTACTTAACTTGTTGATCATAGAATACTAGATTCATGGATCAATTGTACACTTGATTCATTGTTCAACAAACACTCAGTTTGTATAACATTGAATATTGTCTTTGCAAAGATTGGTTCGTTTGATTCGTTGAAATCCCACACTTGTTTCGTCAAAATGTTTCGTATGATTCGTTGAACTCACCCACTTGATTTGTCAAAATGTTTCACTTGATTCATTGAAATCACCCATTTGATTCGTCAAAATGTTTCGTTTGATTCATTGAACTCACACACTTGATTTGTTAAAAATGTTTCCTTTGACTCGTTTGAAATGTCTTGTTTTGTTTGAAAGGTTTAGTTAAATTGATTATTCACTTAATTTATAAGGAATAACTTAGTAAAACCTGTATAAAATATTCCTAGATATGATCCAGGATAACATTCATATCTGTAAAACATATAAATTTAAAAAAACATTTAAGTAAACAATTTAAATAACAGTTTACGCATGCTTCTCAGCCCCGCGTTTTAAAACAAAAAGTCAGAAAAGGGGCAATGAACTCACCTGTGTTGCTATGTCAATGATCAAATACAAAATGCGCACTCTTGTTGTAAGCTAAGTTTCTTCAGTTCCTGAGTTATTTTATAAGAATTCGAATGTAATAAGTACGCGCAGTATTCATTGTGCCTATGGTTTGGTCTTGTTGTGTGTGCCACTAAGTGTCTTAACACTAGGTGCATCTAAGATCTAACCTATCTTAGTTACCCTTTTTGATCCCCAATCCCATAATTTAATTACGTAGTTGTAATAAATTTCCTTTACATTTTTAGAAATTTCGGCAGAGTTTCCTTTGTATTTTGAGCAAATCCAGACAATTATATTGTCTATTTTATAACAAGTTCCCAATTCAATTATATCAAAGTAAGTAATTTAAATCAAAACGTTACAATTAAATCAATATTAAGTCAAAATCTTTTAATGAAGTTTAATAAGTTATAAATAAATGAAATTTTATCAATTTCTTATAACTTGAGTTTACTAAATCATTTAATACATGATGGGCTTCGCTAAGCCCCATTGGGCCCACTTAAGCCCAATTGAACCTCTTTGGATTTCTATTTGGTTTCTAGACTTGAACCTTCGATTCTCGTGATCCCATGAAAATGTTATTGGGTTATGAATCCACCTTATGTCCGGTAACAACTCACGTGGAGCTATTATTGCATGTAAATTGTTAGTTTGTCCTAGCTATCCTTAACCCATGCATACACGATATTTTTTATACATGCATGCAACCTATGTTATCAACTTCCCATGCAAACGATAGATTCGAATGATCCACTAACCATTTACTATATTATAACATTAGTTTCTTGGCTCCTAGACTCATATTAACCGCATTATACAACTCCTAGGTTCGATATAGTGTATAGGGCAGCGAACCCTTTGAGATTTTTGATCCAAGGTTCGGCTACATAAACATCAGGTTCACCCAATACACCACCGAACCCATAGGGTTCGGCTCCTAAGGTTTGCCATGCTAAGGTTCGTTTTCAAGGGTTCGTCCATGGAAAGTTCGTTTCCAACTAGGTGAGGGTGCGGCCAACTTTAAGGGTTCGGCCATCATAAAGCTCGCCGAAGTCTATGAGCCAAGGTTCGGCCATGTGAAGTGCAGGGTTCGTTGGCAGGTTGTGCAGGTAACAGGGTTCGTGAGTCAGACAGGGCAGGGTTCGTTGCAGAAGGAAGCTAGGGTTCGTTGGAGGTGCTGGTTCGGCTAGGGAGGAGAAGAGGGTTCGGCCAGCTTCTGTTTGGTTCGGCCAGTAGATCTCACGAACCTGTAAAGATTTTTGGCATTCCCATCCTCCTGTTCACGAGCTAAACCTGTTACAAACTCACTCTAACAGATCCTAAACCCATGTGATAACCTAATCTACGTGTTCTAGGTGCTTAGTGCCGATTAAACAACAAAACAAATTTGAACTCGCGAAAACCCTAGAAAAACGAATTTTAAGTGGATGTTTACCTCAAATCCCACGGTTAATTACTTGTTTTTCTTGTACTTCTGGAATCTACACGATGAGGGGAACGTCTTGACACCAACTTTGCTTGAATCCACCGGGGTTTGGACCTCCAAATCTTAGAAAGAAGATAGTTTCTTTGTGAAGAACTAGAGAGAGAGAGAGAAAACGTGATGAAGAGAGAGAGAGTGGTTGGTGAGGGTTATTATGGCAATTTAATGCCATAATAAAGAATACCATCTCACCCGGTTAGTCGGTCTCGTTCGGTTTCGCGTAAAATGCCGGTTCGCGTAGGTTTTCGCGATAAAACGACACGGTTTATAAAATAGAATTTATTTAATTATTCAAGGTTGTAATTCCTAATAAATTAACTAATATCTTCTTATCTATTAAAAATTTAAAACAAAATTAACTGTTTAAATCGAAATGTACGGTCGTCGCGCGTATTCGTTCGAATCGTCACCCGCACGAACACGACGATAACTATACTTTTCAATCTTGTTTTCTAATTAAAGAATATCATTCAGAACGTTAAACTTTCAGATTTATTCGTACAGATCGTCACCTATACAAATAACCCGTCGATTTAGCATTCACATAACAATATTCGTGTGTTTCGTTCTGTAGAGTCTCACATACGTTTATACATAATAAATCCTAAGCAAATAATCACATGATGGTTCTATATTGTCAGATAATTATATGACTCAAGAACCGTTGTTCTGAACTGTGTTTCTGTTAAATGTTTCTGAAACTGTTCTACTACAACTCACTATGATAATGATAAATGTTATGAATATGAAAAGTACTGAAATGTATATGATCCGTACCTGTTTTACTGTTCATGTACTGTAGAGATCACTGTTCCGGTAACGGTTCCGGCACTGATGTTACAGTCTCCCCTTGTTAGAGAAATTTCGTCCCGAAATTTAAGCGTTGTTATCAGGTACAGCTTCCTCTTCAAACAGTTGGGGATACTTTAACTTCATGTGATCTTCACGTTCCCAAGTGAACTCGGGCCCGCGTCTTGAATTCCATCGGACCTTTACAATAGGAATACGGCTTCGCCTCAGTTGTTTAACCTTGCGATCCATAATCTCTAAAGGTTCTTCAATGAAATGTAACTGTTCATCGACTTGAATTTCTTCGATTGGAATGACAAGACTCTCGTCAGCAAGGCATTTCTTTAGATTTGAGACGTGAAACACGTCATGCACACCACTGAGTTCATCCGGTAATCTCAGTCTATACGCCACAGGACCAATACGCTCGATGATCTCGAACGGTCCAACGTATCTTGGTGCTAACTTGCCTTTCTTTCCAAAGCGTACAACGCCTTTCCATGGGGATACCTTTAACATGACTCGGTCTCCCACTTGGAATTCCAACGGTTTGCGCCGTTTGTCGGCGTAGCTCTTTTGTCTGCTCCTTGTTGCTTGTAGTCTTCTTTGAATCTGAGCTATCTTATCAGTGGTTTCTTGAATTAATTCTGGCCCCGTTATTCGGTTGTCTCCAATTTCAGTCCAACAGATCGGTGATCGACATTTCCGGCCATAAAGAGCCTCGAATGGTGCACATCCGATACTGCTGTGGTAACTGTTATTGTAGGAGAACTCAATCAGTGGCAAATGGAAGTCCCAATTCCCACCGAAATCCAATACACAGGTTCTCAACATATCCTCTAGGGTTTGAATAGTACGTTCGCTTTGACCATCCGTTTGTGGGTGGTAAGCTGTACTCAGATTCAACTGTGTCCCTAGAGATTTCTGTAATGATTGCCAGAACCTTGAAGTAAATCTGCTGTCTCTATCAGAAATAATAGACAATGGCACACCGTGGCGTACCACTATCTCATTGATGTATAATCTTGCCAGTTTATCCATGGTGAAGCTCTCACGCATGGGCAAGAAATGAGCAGATTTGGTTAAACGATCAATGATCACCCATATTGTATCATGACCGCTGGAAGTGCGGGGTAGCTTGGTAATGAAATCCATAGCTATTTGTTCCCACTTCCAGAGCGGAATCTCAGGCTGTTCCAGTAGACCAGACGGTCTCTGGTGTTCCGCCTTTACTTTCGCACACGTAAGACACTGTCCGACATACTCGGCTATGTCTTTCTTCATTCCCGGCCACCAATAAAATCCACGCAAGTCTTGGTACATCTTATCAGCGCCTGGATGAACAGAGTATTTAGTCTTGTGTGCTTCATCGAGGATAAGTTTCCTCAATTCATCTACCGCAGGGATCCATACACGTTCCTTGTAGTAGATTATACCATCAGGCTTCGTGTCAAACTGTTTCTCTGCTCCGCAATCAAGTTCCCTCTTCAGATTACCTCGGTCAAGTGCTTCTTGTTGTGCTTGAATGATCTTGTCACTTAGACTAATCTGCACGGTCATCCCCATTGCTCTAACACGTAGGGGTTTGACCCGTTCCTTCCGGCTCAAGGCGTCAGCTACAACGTTCGCCTTTCCCGGATGGTACTTGATCACACAATCATAATCATTCAGAAGTTCAACCCAACGACGCTGACGCATGTTGAGTTCCTTCTGATCAAAGATGTGCTGCAGACTTTTGTGATCAGTGAATATGGTACACTTGGTGCCATATAAGTAATGTCTCCAAATCTTCAGTGCGAAGATTACAGCTCCCAGTTCAAGATCATGAGTAGTGTAGTTCTTCTCATGAATCTTTAACTGTCTTGACGCATAGGCTATGACTTTGTCCCGTTGCATTAACACACAACCGAGTCCCTGATGGAAAGCATCGCAGTACACAACAAAGTCATCACAGCCCTCTGGAAGAGATAGAATTGGAGCATCACATAATTTCTGTTTCAATGTTTGAAAAGCATCTTCCTGTTTTTGCTCCCAGACAAACGGTTCACTTTTCTGGGTTAGCTTAGTGAGAGGCAAAGCTATCTTAGAAAAGTTTGAGATAAACCTCCTGTAATAACCCGCCAATCCCAGAAAAGACCGTATCTCCGTTGGTGTCTTTGGAGTGTCCCAATTCTTTATCGCTTCAATCTTGGCAGGGTCTACATGAATTCCCTCGCTGTTGACCACATGACCCAGAAATTGAACTTCTCTTAGCCAAAATTCACATTTGGAGAATTTGGCATAGAGTTTCTCTTCTTTCAACAGCTCCAAGATCTTTCTAAGGTGTTGCTCATGTTCTGTTTTGGTCTTGGAATAAATCAGTATGTCATCAATGAAAACAATGACAAACTGATCCAAGTACGGCTTGCACACTCGGTTCATGAGGTCCATGAAAACCGCGGGTGCATTTGTCAATCCGAAGGGCATCACCATAAATTCGAAATGCCCGTATCTGGTTCGGAAGGCCGTCTTCGGTATGTCTTCATCTTGAACTCTCAACTGATGATATCCAGACCGCAAGTCAATCTTAGAGAAGTATTGAGCTCCTTGTAGTTGGTCAAACAAATCATCAATCCTCGGTAATGGATACCGATTCTTGATGGTTAGTTTGTTCAGTTCACGGTAATCTATGCACATTCTGAACGATCCGTCTTTCTTCTTCACAAACAAGACCGGAGCTCCCCAAGGTGAGTAGCTCGGTCTGATGAAACCCTTGTCAAGTAACTCCTGTAACTGATTAGACAATTCCTGCATCTCTGAAGGTGCTAACCTGTAAGGAGATTTAGCAACAGGAGTTGCTCCAGGAATTAAGTCAATACGAAATTCTACCGGTCGCACAGGTGGCAAACCTGGTAGGTATTCAGGAAACACTTCAGGGTATTCTTTTACTACTGGTACATCTTGAATCTTCTTCTTGTCTTTCTCTTTTTCCAACACATGAGCCAGGAATGCTATGCACCGCTTCTGTAGACACTTACGCGCCTTTATGCAAGAAATGATTTTGACACTTCGCTTTGCTTGGTCCCCTTTAACTTCCAATACACAATCACTCGGCAATGGAATTCGAAGCAGCTTCTCAGAACAGATGACTTCCACTCGGTTAGTTGAGAGCCAATCCATTCCAACAATGATGTCAAAACTACCCAGCTCCATCGGTATCAAATCGATGGTAAATGTAAAATCATTTAGTGTCAATGGGCAGTTCCTATAAACTGTACTAACTGTGATCTGTTTCCCGTTAGCTACTTCTATAATGTAAGGGGAGTCTAACTGTTCCTCTATGGACTCTAGTTGACATGCAAAGTCGGTAGAGATAAAACTCTGATCCGCACCAGTATCAAATAAGACAGATGCATAAAAGTCATGTAAGAGAAACGTACCAGTGACCACATTTGGGTCCTGGCGTGCAGCTGGTGCTCCGATAGCAAAGGCTCGTCCACGGGGTGCTTGAACTGCTGGTTGAGCCTTCTTTGGGCAGTTCTTCGCAAAGTGGCCTTGTTCGCCACAGTTATAGCATCCACCATGGTTCTGATTAGCTGGTGGAGGAAGAGCCAGAGCAGCATTGTTGACTGCTTGATTAGGAGTCATCCTACAGTGTTGGACCCAATGGCCCTTTCTCCCGCATCCCGTGCAATGCTTGCAGGGAGTGTCAGCAGTGTGGTGATACTGACACTTGGCACACAAAGGAAACGTGCCAGTGTAGGGTTTGCGGTTGGGGTTTTGTGGCGCTGCTGCTATTTGTTGCAGAGGTGTGGCCACTGCGTAGTTCTTGATGGTCTTCTGTTTCTTCTTCTGATGATGAGAGGGTTTCTTTGAAGACTCAGTCTTGTTCTTGCTGGGTTCAGCCTCTTTCTTTAAAGTTCCAGAGGCTACCATAAGATCAGTGAGTTTCCCAGACAGTCTCACTGCAGATTCAACAGTAGTAGGGTTGGCTGAAACAACCATGCCCTGAATGCAGGCGGGAAGTCCACCCACATAACGGTCTATCCTTTTCTCCAGAGTTGGTACCATGTCTGGTACCAAAGCAACTAACTCGTGGTAACGAGTAGTGTAACCCATGTGATCAGCCCCCTTCATCACATGGTTGGATAGTTCAACCTCCAACTTCTGCAGCTCATTCTTGGGGCAGAATTCTGTTCGTAGCAGTGTCTTGAAGTCTTCCCATGGCATGGCCATGGCTTCTTCTCTTCCTCGGGCATTGATCTGACCATTCCACCAGGTCAGAGCCCGTTTGTTGAATGTCCCCGCTGAGTAACGGACCTTGTGATGTTCGGGACAGCTGCAAAGATCCAATGTTGCCTCAATCTTCTCAATCCATTGGATTAATCCAACGGCGCCTTCAGACCCACTGAAACTGGGTGGCTTACATCCTACAAAGGACTTGTAGGAGTAGTGAGATGAATCTCCAGTATTTCCACTGGCTTCTCCTGATGTGTTGCCAGTGTTGAGAATCTCATTACGAAGACGGAGGAACATCTCCGGTATTGCCTCTTTCATCTGATTCGTCATCTGGCTACTCAGTAACGTCACCAGAGCGATAGTAGCAGGGTCCATGGTCGGTGTTGTGCCTGAACCAGATGCTTGAGTAATCAATGGAGGAGGGGGAGGAGGAGGTGGAGGAGGTGGTGGTGGAGAGTCATTCGGAGACGGTGTTGAGGAGTGTGGAGCCAAGTCTTGAGGTGGTTGCTGTATCAAAGGAGGTTGTCTTCGTGGAGGCATTCTGATCATAACCAATAAAGTTATCAGTTAGTGCAATGATCGAATACAGAAGACAATATGCAAATAAGTCTTAAGTCTTAAATTCTCTACATGTAGGGTCCCTAGGTTATAGTCTAGGCCAAACCAAATAAATAAGTGACCTATATTTCTCTATAACCATGGCTCTGATACCAATCTGTCACACCCCGAGCCGGCGGGGTAGGATCGAGTTTCCCCGACGGGCGGAAGGTTCCCGGGGCGCGATATCGTGAGTGATAATCAGGAGTGATCAGATTGTTACATTGCACATGATATAAATGAGAAATGCTAATTTAAAATAGAATTACAAAGTTAAATTACAGCAGTAACGTTTATAATTTAACAATGTAAATCTATTGTAAAACATCAATAAATGACTATCTTGTATTTACACAAGATATACAAAATAATTTATATCATGATGTCTTCAAAAGTATGCAGGTCCAAAATACTAGTCTTCTATATGAAGTCCTAGTTCAAAAGAAATGACTTCCTAATTGACCTGTTCGTCACCTGAGAAGTCATGCAAAAATAAAAGTCAACACATGGTTGGTGAGTTCATATAGTTTAGTATTTAAAAATGAATTGAAAATGATCTGAAAATGATTTGAAAACCTCCTTTGGTAAAGACCTTAACCTCATTAACTTCACATGTAATATCCAAATCGGTATGCTTATATATAGGGCATATGTAGGGTCGAGCTTACCGCCCGCCCAGCCACCGTCCCACCACATACTAATCTGTGTATGACACTGTTGTTAATGATAATTAAGCATTTTTACCCTTAACACAATCCCATAAGTTCTCCTGTTTGTTGTCCCTGTCATTACAATTATTTGAAATCTATGTTGATTCCACAAGTTCATCACACAATATGATCAACCACCCAATTGCATAACAGTTATAAATGCTTAATTAAACAAGTAAATAAACATTTAATAAAATCTAAGTCCTTATGATTGGGGCCTATGGTCATACTCGAGTAGACTAGTCTGTCAATCAAGGTACTTAGTAGTTAGGGAAACTGTAAATATCCTCAAACATACGACCTACAAATCAAACGGTCTAGCTAGGACTTCTTGAAATGTAGGGTTTTTGTTTCGTCTGTTTTGGCATATGTTATCTCTGATATTTTCCAGGTTTTCCCTTGAAAATGATTTATTGATTCGTCTGATTCTGTTACAAGATGTACTTAACTTGTTGATCATAGAATACTAGATTCATGGATCAATTGTACACTTGATTCATTGTTCAACAAACACTCAGTTTGTATAACATTGAATATTGTCTTTGCAAAGATTGGTTCGTTTGATTCGTTGAAATCCCACACTTGTTTCGTCAAAATGTTTCGTATGATTCGTTGAACTCACCCACTTGATTTGTCAAAATGTTTCACTTGATTCATTGAAATCACCCATTTGATTCGTCAAAATGTTTCGTTTGATTCATTGAACTCACACACTTGATTTGTTAAAAATGTTTCCTTTGACTCGTTTGAAATGTCTTGTTTTGTTTGAAAGGTTTAGTTAAATTGATTATTCACTTAATTTATAAGGAATAACTTAGTAAAACCTGTATAAAATATTCCTAGATATGATCCAGGATAACATTCATATCTGTAAAACATATAAATTTAAAAAAACATTTAAGTAAACAATTTAAATAACAGTTTACGCATGCTTCTCAGCCCCGCGTTTTAAAACAAAAAGTCAGAAAAGGGGCAATGAACTCACCTGTGTTGCTATGTCAATGATCAAATACAAAATGCGCACTCTTGTTGTAAGCTAAGTTTCTTCAGTTCCTGAGTTATTTTATAAGAATTCGAATGTAATAAGTACGCGCAGTATTCATTGTGCCTATGGTTTGGTCTTGTTGTGTGTGCCACTAAGTGTCTTAACACTAGGTGCATCTAAGATCTAACCTATCTTAGTTACCCTTTTTGATCCCCAATCCCATAATTTAATTACGTAGTTGTAATAAATTTCCTTTACATTTTTAGAAATTTCGGCAGAGTTTCCTTTGTATTTTGAGCAAATCCAGACAATTATATTGTCTATTTTATAACAAGTTCCCAATTCAATTATATCAAAGTAAGTAATTTAAATCAAAACGTTACAATTAAATCAATATTAAGTCAAAATCTTTAATGAAGTTTAATAAGTTATAAATAAATGAAATTTTATCAATTTCTTATAACTTGAGTTTACTAAATCATTTAATACATGATGGGCTTCGCTAAGCCCCATTGGGCCCACTTAAGCCCAATTGAACCTCTTTGGATTTCTATTTGGTTTCTAGACTTGAACCTTCGATTCTCGTGATCCCATGAAAATGTTATTGGGTTATGAATCCACCTTATGTCCGGTAACAACTCACGTGGAGCTATTATTGCATGTAAATTGTTAGTTTGTCCTAGCTATCCTTAACCCATGCATACACGATATTTTTATACATGCATGCAACCTATGTTATCAACTTCCCATGCAAACGATAGATTCGAATGATCCACTAACCATTTACTATATTATAACATTAGTTTCTTGGCTCCTAGACTCATATTAACCGCATTATACAACTCCTAGGTTCGATATAGTGTATAGGGCAGCGAACCCTTTGAGATTTTTGATCCAAGGTTCGGCTACATAAACATCAGGTTCACCCAATACACCACCGAACCCATAGGGTTCGGCTCCTAAGGTTTGCCATGCTAAGGTTCGTTTTCAAGGGTTCGTCCATGGAAAGTTCGTTTCCAACTAGGTGAGGGTGCGGCCAACTTTAAGGGTTCGGCCATCATAAAGCTCGCCGAAGTCTATGAGCCAAGGTTCGGCCATGTGAAGTGCAGGGTTCGTTGGCAGGTTGTGCAGGTAACAGGGTTCGTGAGTCAGACAGGGCAGGGTTCGTTGCAGAAGGAAGCTAGGGTTCGTTGGAGGTGCTGGTTCGGCTAGGGAGGAGAAGAGGGTTCGGCCAGCTTCTGTTTGGTTCGGCCAGTAGATCTCACGAACCTGTAAAGATTTTTGGCATTCCCATCCTCCTGTTCACGAGCTAAACCTGTTACAAACTCACTCTAACAGATCCTAAACCCATGTGATAACCTAATCTACGTGTTCTAGGTGCTTAGTGCCGATTAAACAACAAAACAAATTTGAACTCGCGAAAACCCTAGAAAAACGAATTTTAAGTGGATGTTTACCTCAAATCCCACGGTTAATTACTTGTTTTTCTTGTACTTCTGGAATCTACACGATGAGGGGAACGTCTTGACACCAACTTTGCTTGAATCCACCGGGGTTTGGACCTCCAAATCTTAGAAAGAAGATAGTTTCTTTGTGAAGAACTAGAGAGAGAGAGAGAAAACGTGATGAAGAGAGAGAGAGTGGTTGGTGAGGGTTATTATGGCAATTTAATGCCATAATAAAGAATACCATCTCACCCGGTTAGTCGGTCTCGTTCGGTTTCGCGTAAAATGCCGGTTCGCGTAGGTTTTCGCGATAAAACGACACGGTTTATAAAATAGAATTTATTTAATTATTCAAGGTTGTAATTCCTAATAAATTAACTAATATCTTCTTATCTATTAAAAATTTAAAACAAAATTAACTGTTTAAATCGAAATGTACGGTCGTCGCGCGTATTCGTTCGAATCGTCACCCGCACGAACACGACGATAACTATACTTTTCAATCTTGTTTTCTAATTAAAGAATATCATTCAGAACGTTAAACTTTCAGATTTATTCGTACAGATCGTCACCTATACAAATAACCCGTCGATTTAGCATTCACATAACAATATTCGTGTGTTTCGTTCTGTAGAGTCTCACATACGTTTATACATAATAAATCCTAAGCAAATAATCACATGATGGTTCTATATTGTCAGATAATTATATGACTCAAGAACCGTTGTTCTGAACTGTGTTTCTGTTAAATGTTTCTGAAACTGTTCTACTACAACTCACTATGATAATGATAAATGTTATGAATATGAAAAGTACTGAAATGTATATGATCCGTACCTGTTTTACTGTTCATGTACTGTAGAGATCACTGTTCCGGTAACGGTTCCGGCACTGATGTTACAAATTACATCAGTTTTGGTTCATAATTTAACAATGTAAATCTACTATCAACATCATAATTCTCCTATCTTGTATCTGCACAAGATATACAAAATAATTTTTAAAATGATTTTCAAAAATATGCAGGTCCAAAATACTAGGTCCTCTATCTGGCATCCTAGTCCAAAAGCAATAACTTCTTACTTAGACATGTTCGTCACCTGAGAAGTCATGCAAAAAGATCCAGTAAACACATGGTTGATGAGTTCGTGTAGTTTTATTAAAAATGAATTTGAATAAACCGTTCCGATGACAACCTTAACCTCCCCAATAACCACCTATACCATCTAGTTCCGTATGCTTATATATAGGGAATATGTCCGGTCGAGCTTACCGACCGCCCAGCCACCGTCCCACCACATACCAAATGACATGATATATTGTTCCTGGTGATAATTAAGCATTTCATCCCATACCTTTGATTCACAACGTTTGATTTCCTTGAAAATTTGTTTACCTTGTCACACCCCAAGCCGACGGGGTTGGATCGGAGTCCCCGTCGGGCGGAAGGTTCTCGGGGCGCGATATCGGGAGTGATAATCGGAATGATCAGATTGTTACATTGCACATGATATATAAATGAGAAACTTGCTAAAATAAAATAGAATTACAAAGTTAAATTACATCAGTTAAGTTTATAATTTAACAATGTAAATCTACTATCACATCATAAATCTTCTATCTTGTATCTGCACAAGATATACAAAATAACTGTATAATGATGCTTCAAAAATATGCAGGTCCAAAAAGCTAGGTCCTCTATCTGATAACCTAGTCCAAAGAAATAACTCTTCAGTTGACCTGTTCGTCACCTGAGAAGTCATGCAAAAATAAAGTCAACACATGGTTGGTGAGTTCATTAAGTTTTATAAAATGAGTTTGAATAACCTTATTGACAACCTTAACCTCACCATTAACCACCTATACCATCCAGTTTAGTATGCTTATATATAAGGCATATGTAGGGTCGAACTTACCGCCCGCCCAGCCACCGTCCCACCACATACCAAACCACATGATATATTGTTCCTGGTGATAATTAAGCATTTCATTTCACTACTTTGATTTCATGACCTATGATTTATAGCATTTGATTACCCTGAAAATGTTTACCTTGATCCCCCGAAGTGACAACCTTAACCTCATCAACAACCACCTATGTTATCCAATCAAGTATGCTTATATATAGGGCATATGTAGGGGACAAGCCCCAGCCACCGTCCCACCACATACCGGACTGCTTACCATATTGTTGTTAATGATAATTAAGCGTTTCACTCCATTCACCTCTGATTTAGATTCTGATTTCCACAATTCGATCTACCTTTGATCCTCTTGAGTTCATCATAGTTACATGATTTCCCAAAAGCAATTATAGAAATATAATATTAAATATTTAATTAAACAAATAAATAAACATTTAAAATGCAACTAAGACATGATGATTGGGTCTTGTTTGACTCAATCAATTAGACTTAGTTGTTGGTGGTTGTCCAAGTTGTAACCTCTCACACGTGACCCATATCAGGCATAACTCACAAGGAGTATACCTGAGCATGCCGGGAATTTAATGATGCCCATACAGCTTGACCCAATGGTCTACTGTACCTGAAGGGACTTCACGGATATCCTTTGATTCTTGATCTCTTTGATTCTCTTGATTTTTGATATTGATTTTCATTTGATAGTTCACGTTATTGCCCATATAGCTTGACTACAAGAGTCTACTATTCATGACAGGACTTTATGTGTGTTACACGTGATCTTGATTCCCTATACAACTGACATCCACCTTAACTCAAATATTAATGATTTCATTAGATCTTAATGATTTCATTATTTCCATGATTCACACACATTTATGATTTCTGATTCCTTGAGTCTCTTGATTTGATCTTTAGAATTCCCATGATTTTCACAATGATAATTGATTTTTGATTATGATTCATTGTATTCAGATCACAGATTGAATTAAGTTCTTTGAACATGATCTTTAGCTTTAGTTCTTTTGATTTCACTTTGAATTTAGGTTCTTGAATTTGAGCTTGATGGACTAAAGGTTTGTTTAGAGTTTGGAATTATAGTATTACTCAAAAGAGTAATTTAATTAAATTGATTATTTGATCTGCATAGTAATTACCTAGACAAGAGTCTAGGAGTATCAACAAGCATAATAATATAACATATAATGAATAAAAGCATTTAAGTAAACAATTTAAATAAAACAATTTACGCATGCTTCTCAGCCCGTGTTTTAGAACAAAATGTTTAGAAAAGGGGCAATGAACTCACCTGTGATGCTATGTAATTGATCTAACACAAAATGTGCGCTCGTTCTGGTAGCTTAGGTTTCTTCAGTTCCTGAGGTGTTTTATGAAGAGTTCAAATACAATAAGGACGCGTATTAGTTGTAGTATTTAAGATTTGGTCTTGGTGTGTGTAACTAGGTGTCCTAGTTTACTAAATGCTTCTATGATTTCATCTACCCTAACTAACTTAGCTACGCATTTATAACCCAATCCCATAATTAGTTATAACGATTTACTCATAATTTTTATAAAAATCGGACAGAGTCTCCTTTGTTTTCTGTTTAAATCCAGACAATCATATTGTCTATTTTACAATCACATCCCAAAAAAATTGCAATACAAACAACTTTTATAACTATCTAAACTTTAAAGGAAACCCATGACATTTGTAAAATGTAACTATTAGTTATTATCTCAAGTCATTTTATTTATTAAAACATAAGTTATTTTCTGAAAAACTGCAAGTTAAACGTGTTAGAATTTGAGTTATCCAAATTTAGATAAATCCCAAGTCCTTTGATAGTTCTTTGTTTTCCCACTTGATCCTTGTTCGTTCTCATATATATAACTTGGCTTAGAATAATCTATTGAACAATCTAATTCGATTTTCAACATTCTATGAAGTTTCTAAGTGTTAAATGATCACCAACACTTTATGCTATATCATCAAGATTTCCAATTTAACTCATTAATATGAACGACTCTTATTGAATTGTTATAGTATTTCAACTCATACCCTTGTTATCAATCTAAAAAGGTATATCTTAATTAACACTAAAAGTAAGTTTGCATGTATTTGGAAGTTCCTTATCATTTCCATGCACACACACATGGTTTATCCCATGCATGTACATGTATACACGTCCTATGCACCGTGATAACTAAGGATTTTGAGTTCGATTGGGTTGGACATCCCCCAAGGCAGCGAACCTATTAATACTAGTCGAGGTTCGGCTAGCACACCAATTTCAACTAGGGTTCGGTCAAGTATTCCGGTTAACACTCAAATCCCAAACGAACCTTTAGGGTTCGTCCCTTAGGTTTGACTTCCAAAGGGTTCGTCGGTCAAGCGTGTGGTTTATGGTTTCATAGATCCGGCTAGTCCCCATTAGTAGGTTCGTGAATGTTATAAGGTTCGCCACCCTAGGTTCGTAAGGACTAGGGTTCGGCTGTCAGGGCTCGTGAATGTTATAAGGTTCGTTTCAGACATAGGGTTCGGCTGAACTATTAGATAACCCTTAGGTTCGCTGCTAGTGAAGGTTCGGCAAGGGTCCTGGGTTCGTGAATCCTAGGGTTCGGCTAAGTTTGTCACAGGTTCGGTGCCAGGGTTTTAGCTGACTCACGAAGGGTTCGTTGCAGGCAGCTACAGGTTTGGTGCAGGTAATGGTACAGGTTCGTTGCAGGTGTGATAGGTTCGGCTCTATCCCTTGGAAGGTTCGGCTAGGTTTATTTGGTTCGGCCGGCTACTGATGAGGGTTCGGCCAGCCTTGCCTTTTCACGAACCTGCAAATCCTCATGTCCACCATCGACCTGGACCTGTTACAACACAAATCTACACCTTCCTAGTTGTTTACTAGTGCTTATCTCAACGTTTGTAAGTGTTTAAAACTAATTATCATGACAACAACTAAAAGGGCTCGTGAACACCCTAAAACCGAGAATGAGATAGAAGTTTACCTCTTAATCGACGGATGAATGGTTTGAAATTCTTGTATCTCCTTGATCTACTCGATGAAAGGAACATTTTGATGCTAATAAGGCGTGAATCCACCAAGAATTGAGCTCCAAATGGTAGAAAGAAATGGTTTTTCTTGGGAGAGTGTTAGAGAGAGAGAGAGAGAGAGAGAGAGAAAACGAATTGAAGAGAGAGGGGTTGGTGATGATAGTTATGGCAATTAAATGCCATAACAAGTCTTTCATCACGCCCGGTTGGTCGGTCTCGTTCGGTTTTGCGTAAAATGTCGGCTCGCGAGGTTTTCGCGATAAAACGATACGGTTCATAAAAATAGAATTTATAAATTTATTCTAGGTTGTGATTCCTAATAAATTACTAATATCTTTTATTTATTTAAACTTTAAAATATTAGTTTACTGTTTAAATCGAAATGTACGGTCATCGCGCGTATTCGTTCGAATCGTCACCCGTACGAACACGACGATAACTATACTTTTCAATATTGTTTTCTAATTATTGGATATTATTCAAAACGTTAAACCTTCGGATATATTCGTATAGATCGTCACCTATACGAATAACCCGTCAATTTATCATTCACATCACAACATCCGTTCTGTTTTGTTCTATAAAGCCTCACATACGTTTATACATACTAAATCCTAACAAATAATCACATGATGGTTCTGTATTGCCAGATAATTATCTGACTCAAGAACCATTGTTCTGAACTTTGTTTCTGTTAACTGTTTATGAACTTGTGGTTTGATAACACAAAATGACTTTGACTTTTGATATGAATATGAAATAGCATGAAATATGTGTGATTTGTACCTGTTTACTGTTCATGGCACTGTTGAAATCACTGTTCCGGTGCTGGTTCCGGCACTGATGTTATAGTCTCCCCTTGTTAGAGAAATTTCATCCCGAAATTTAAGCATTGTTATCGGGTACAGCTTCCTCTTCAAACAGTTGGGGATACTTTGTCTTCATGTGATCTTCACGTTCCCAAGTAAACTCGGGCCCGCGTCTTGAGTTCCATCGAACCTTTACAATCGGAATACGGCTTCGCCTCAGTTGTTTAACCTTGCGATCCATAATCTCTAAAGGTTCCTCAATGAAATGTAGCTGTTCATCCACTTGAATCTCTTCAATTGGAATAACAAGTGATTCATCGGCAAGACATCTCTTTAAGTTCGAGACGTGAAATACATCATGCACCGCACTGAGTTCATCTGGTAATCTCAGTCTGTATGCCACAGGCCCAATACGTTCGATAATATCGAACGGTCCTACGTACCGTGGTGCTAACTTGCCTTTATTCCCAAAGGGAACTACGCCCTTCCATGGGGATACCTTCAACATAACACGGTCTCCCACTTGGAATTCCAACGGTTTGCGCCGTTTGTCTGCGTAGCTCTTTTTCCTGCTTCTAGTAGCTTCTAGTCTCCTCTGAATCTGGGCAATCTTATCAGTGGTTTCCTGAATAAGCTCTGGTCCAGTTATACGATTATCTCCCACTTCGGTCCAGCAGATCGGTGATCGACATTTCTGGCCATAAAGAGCCTCGAATGGTGCACATCCGATACTGCTATGGTAGCTGTTATTGTAGGAGAATTCTATCAATGGCAAATGAGAGTTCGAATTTCCACCGAAATCCAAAACACAGGTTCTTAACATATCCTCTAGGGTTTGAATTGTGCGCTCGCTTTGACCATCCGTTTGTGGTTGGTAAGCTGTACTCATATTTAACTGTGTCCCTAGAGATTTCTGTAGTGATTGCCAGAACCTTGATGTAAATCTGCTATCTCTGTCTGAAATAATAGACAATGGCACACCGTGACGTACCACTATCTCATTGATGTACAGTCTTACCAGTTTGTCCATCGTGAAAGTCTCACGCATAGGCAAGAAGTGAGCAGATTTTGTTAAACGATCAATGATCACCCATATCGTATCATGACCACTGGAAGTGCGGGGTAGCTTGGTAATGAAATCCATAGCTATTTGTTCCCACTTCCAGAGCGGAATCTCAGGCTGTTCCAGTAGACCAGACGATCTCTGGTGTTCCGCCTTTACCTTCGCACACGTTAGACATCGACCGACATACTCGGCTATGTCTT
The DNA here is from genome assembly GCA_009363875.1 of Mikania micrantha. NCBI lineage: Eukaryota > Viridiplantae > Streptophyta > Magnoliopsida > Asterales > Asteraceae > Mikania > Mikania micrantha. Next base: position 74,047,598 of record CM018692.1, read on the forward strand.
TCTTCATTCCCGGCCACCAATAAAATCCACGCAAGTCTTGGTACATCTTATCAGATCCGGGATTAGTTTTGTGTGCTTCATCGAAGATAAGTCTTCTCAATTCGTCTACCGCCAGGATCCATTTACGATCCTGGTAGTAAATCATTCCATCAGACTTAGTCTCAAAGAGTTTATCTGCTCCACAGTCAAGTTCTTTCTTCAAGTTTCCTTGATCGACTGATTCTTGTTGTACCTGAATGATTTTGTCTTGTAAGCTCGTCTGCACAGTCATTCCCATTGCTCAGACGCGCAAGGGTTTGACCCGTTCCTTCCGGCTTAAGGCATCAGCTACAACGTTCGCCTTTCCCAGATGGTACTTTATCACGCAATCGTAATCATTCAGAAGTTCAACCCAATGACGTTGTCGCATGTTAAGCTCCTTCTGATCAAAGATATGCTGCAGACTTTTGTGATCAGTGAATATGGTACACTTGGTGCCATATAAGTAATGTCTCCAAATCTTCAATGCGAAGATTACTGCTCCCAGTTCAAGATCATGAGTAGTGTAATTCTTCTCATGAACTTTTAACTTCCTTGATGCATAGGCTATGACTTTGTCCCGTTGCATTAATACCCAACAAAGTCCATGATGGGAGGCGTCACAATAAACAACAAAGTCATCACAGCCTTCTGGAAGAGATAGAATTGGAGCATCACATAATTTATGTTTCAAGGTCTGAAAAGCATCTTCTTGCTTCTGCTCCCAGATAAACGGTTCACTCTTCTGGGTTAACTTAGTGAGAGGCAAAGCTATTTTAGAAAACTTTGAAATAAACCTTCTATAATAACCTGCCAATCCCAGAAAATACCGTATCTCCATGGGTGTTTTCGGAGTATCCCAGTTCTTTATCGCCTCGATCTTGGCAGGATCTACGTGTATTCCCTCGCTGTTAACCACATGACCCAGAAATTGAACTTCTCTAAGCCAAAATTCACATTTAGAGAATTTAGCATAGAGTTGTTCTTTCTTCAACAGCACCAAGATCTTTCTAAGGTGTTGTTCATGATCTGCTTTGCTCTTAGAATAAATCAGGATGTCATCAATAAAAACAATGACAAACTGATCTAGATACGGCTTGCACACTCGGTTCATGAGATCTATGAAAACCGCTGGTGCATTTGTCAATCCGAAAGGCATCACCATGAATTCGTAATGCCCGTATCTGGTTCGGAAGGCCGTTTTCGGTATGTCTTCGTCTTGAACTCTAAGCTGATGATATCCAGACCGCAAGTCAATCTTTGAGAAGTATTGGGCTCCTTGCAGTTGGTCAAACAAATCATCAATCCTCGGTAATGGATACCGATTCTTGATGGTTAGTTCGTTCAGCTCCCTGTAATCTATGCACATCCTGAACGATCCGTCTTTCTTCTTCACAAACAAGACCGGAGCTCCCCAAGGTGAGTAGCTCGGTCTAATGAAACCTTTATCAAGTAGCTCCTGTAACTGATTAGACAATTCCTGCATCTCTAAAGGTGCTAACCTATAAGGAGATTTAGCAACAGGAGTTGCTCCAGGAACTAAGTCAATACGAAACTCTCCCGGTCACGCAGGAGGCAAACCAGGTAGATCTTTAGGAAACACTTCAGAATATTCTTTTACCACAGGTACATCTTGAATCTTTTTCTTGTCCTTCTCCTTTTCCACTACATGAGCCAGGAATGCAACGCACCGCTTCTGTAGACACTTACGCGCTTTTATACATGAGATGATTTTGACACTGCGTTTTACTTGATCCCTTTAACTTCCAATACGCGATCCCTCAGCAATGGAATTCAAAGTAGCTTTCCAGAACAGATGACTTCCACTCGATTAGAGGAAAGCCAATCCATTCCTACAATGATGTCGAAACTACCCAACTCCATCGGTATCAAATCAATGGCGAATGTATGACCGTTAAGGGTCAATGGGCAATTCCTATAAACCGTACTAACCGTGATCTGTTTCCCGTTAGCTACTTCTATGATGTAAGGGGAATCTAACTGTTCCTCTATAGAATCTAATTGGCATGCAAAATTGGTAGAGATAAAACACTGATCCGCACCAGTATCAAATAGAACAGATGCATAAAAGTCATGTAAGAGAAACGTACTAGTGACCACATTCGGGTCCTGGCGAGCTGCGGGTGCTCCAATAGCAAAGGCTCTTCCCCGTGGAGCTTGGACTGCCGGTTGTGCCTTCTTCGGGCAGTTCTTTGCAAAGTGGCCTTATTCGCCACAACTAAAGCATCCACCGTTGTTTTGATTGGCTGTGGAGGGAGAGCTAGAGCAGCATTGTTGACTGCTGGATTTGGTGTAAATCTGCACTGTTGGACCCAATGCCCTTTTCTTCCACAACCCGTGCATTCACGGCACTGATTGTTTGTAGCATGGTGATACTGGCATTTCGTGCACAGAGGATGTGGGCCAGTATACTGTTTCTTGGGCACATTTTGTTGTGCCACTGCTACTTGGTTGAGGGGAGTAGCAACTGTATAGTTCTTAATGAATTTCTGCTTCTTCTTCTGGTGTTGTTGATGATGTGGTTTCATTGAAGACTCTTCCTTGCGTTTTCCGGTGTCAGCCTCTTTCTTTAAAACTCCAGAGGCTACCATCAGATCAGTGAGTTTTCCAGACAATCTCACTACAGACTCGACAGTGGTAGGGTTGGCTGAAACAACCATGCCCTGAATGCAGGCGGGAAGTCCACCTACATATCTGTCTATCCTCTTCTGTAAAGTTGGCACCATGTCTGGCACCAAAGCAACTAACTCGTGGTATCGAGTAGTGTACTCCATATGATCAACCCCTTTCATCACATGGTTGGACAGTTCAACCTCCAGTTTTTGCAACTCGTTCTTGGGGCAGCACTCTGTTCTCAGTAATGTCTTGAAATCTTCCCATGGCATGGCCATAGCTTCTTCTCTTCCCCTAGCATTGACTTGACCGTTCCACCAAGTCAAAGCCCGCTTGTTGTATGTTCCAGCTGAATAGCGGACTTTGTGGTGCTCTGGGTGGCTACAAAGATCCAGAGTGGCTTCTATCTTTTCAATCCACTGGATTAATCCAACGGTGCCTTCAGACCCGCTAAAGCTGGGTGGCTTACATCCTACAAATGACTTGTAGGAGTAATGGGATGAACCTCCAGTATTTCCACTGGCTTCCCCTGATGAGTTGCTAGTGTTGTTGATTTCGTTGCGGAGATGAAGGAACATCTCCGGTATCGCCTCCTTTATTTGGTTGGTCATCTGGTTACTCAGAAAAGTCATCATGGCGATAGTGGCAGGATCCATCATCGGTGTTGTGTTCGAGCTAGATGGTTGAGTGATCAAAGGAGGAGGAGGAGGTGGTGGTGGTGAATCATTTGGTGACGGTGTGGAGGAGTGTGGAGCCAAGTCTTATGGTGGTAGAGGTAACAAGGGAGGCTGTCTTCTCGGCGGCATTCTGATCATAACCAATAAAGTTATCGGTTAGTGCAATGATCAAATACAGAAGACAGTATGCAAGAAATTCCTAAATCATGTTTTCTCTATATGCAGGGTCCCTAGGTTATAGTCTAGGCCAAACCAGTTAAATAAGTGACCTATATTTCTCTATAACCATGGCTCTGATACCAATCTGTCAAACCCCAAGTCAGCGGGGTTGGATCGGAGTCCCCGTCGGGCGGAAGGTTCTCGAGCCACGATATCGGGAGTGATAATCGGAATGATCAGATTGTTACATTGCACATGATATATAAATGAGAAAATTGCTAAAATAAAATAGAATTACAAAGTTAAATTACATCAGTTAAGTTTATAATTTAACAATGTAAATCTACTATCACATCATAAATCTTCTATCTTGTATATGCACAAGTTATACAAAATAACTGTATAATGATCCTTCAAAAATATGCAGGTCCAAAAAGCTAGGTCCTCTATCTGATAACCTAGTCCAAAGAAATAACTCTTCAGTTGACCTGTTCGTCACCTGAGAAGTCATGCAAAAATAAAGTCAACACATGGTTGGTGAGTTCATTAATTTTTATAAAATGAGTTTGAATAACCTTATTGACAACCTTAACCTCACCATTAACCACCTATACCATCCAATTTAGTATGCTTATATATAGGTCATATGTAGGGTCGAACTTACTGCCCGCCCAGCCACCGTCCCACCACATACCAAACCACATGATATATTGTTCCTGGTGATAATTAAGCATTTCATTTCACTACTTTGATTTCATGGCCCCCTGAAAATGTTTACCTTGATCCCCCGAAGTGACAACCTTAACCTCATCAACAACCACCTATGTTATCCAATCAAGTATGCTTATATATAGGGCATATGTAGGGGACAAGCCCAAGCCACCGTCCCACCACATACCGGACTGCTTACCATATTGTTATTAATGATAATTAAGCGTTTCACTCTATTCACCTCTGATTTAGATTCTGATTTCCACAATTCGATCTACCTTTGATCCTCTTGAGTTCATCATAGTTACATGATTTCCCAAAAGCAATTATAGAAATATAATATTAAATATTTAATTAAACAAATAAATAAACATTTAAAATGCAACTAAGACATGATGATTGGGTCTTGTTTGACTCAATCAATTAGACTTAGTTGTTGGTGGTTGTGCAAGTTGTAACCTCTCACAATTGACCCATATCAGGCATAACTCACAAGGAGTATACCTGAGCATGCCGGGATTTTAATGATGCCCATACAGCTTGACCCAATGGTCTACTGTACCTGAAGGGACTTTACGGATATCCTTTGATTCTTGATCTCTATGATTCTCTTTATTTTTGATATTGATTTTCATTTGATAGTTCACGTTATTGCCCATATAGCTTGACTACAAGAGTCTACTATTCATGACGGGACTTTATGTGTGTTACACGTGATCTTGATTCCCTATACAACTGACATCCACCTTAACTCAAATATTAATGATTTCATTAGATCTTAATGATTTCATTATTTCCATGATTCACACACATTTATGATTTCTGATGCCTTGAGTCTCTTGATTTTATCTTTAGAATTCCCATGATTTTCACAATGATAATTGATTATGATTCATTGTTTTCATATCACACATTGAATTAAGTTCTTTGAACATGATCTTTAGCTTTAGTTCTTTTGATTTTACTTTGAATTTAGGTTCTTGAATTTGAGCTTGATGGACTAAAGGTTTGTTTAGAGTTTGGAATTAGAGTATTACTCAAAAGAGTAATTTAATTAAATTGATTATTTGATCTGCATAGTAATTACCTAGACAGGAGTCTAGGAGTATCAACAAGCATAATAATATAACATATAATGAATAAAAGCATTTAAGTAAACAATTTAAATAAAACAATTTACGCATGCTTCTCAGCCCCGCGTTTTAGAACAAAATGTTTAGAAAATGGGCAATGAACTCACCTGTGCTGCTATGTAATTGATCTAACACAAAATGCACGCTCGTTCTGGTAGCTTAGGTTTCTTCAGTTCCTGAGGTGTTTTATGAAGAGTTCAAATACAATAAGGACGCGTATTAGTCGTAGTATTTAAGATTTGGTCTTGGTGTGTGTAACTAGGTGTCCTAGTTTACTAAATGCTTCTATGATCTCATCTACCCTAACTAACTTAGCTACCCATTTATAACCCAATCCCATAATTAGTTATAACGATTTACTCATAATTTTTATAAAAATCGGACAGAGTCTCCTTTGTTTTCTGTTTAAATCCAGACAATCATATTGTCTATTTTACAATCACATCCCAAATAAATTGCAATACAAACAACTTTTATAACTATCTAAACTTTAAAGGAAACCCATGACATTTGTAAAATGTAACTATTAGTTATTATCTCAAGTCATTTTATTTATTAAAACATAAGTTATTTTCTGAAAAACTGCAAGTTAAACGTGTTAGAATTTGAGTTATCCAAATTTAGATAAATCCCAAGTCCTTTGATAGTTCTTTGTTTTCCCACTTGATCCTTGTTCGTTCTCATATATATAACTTGGCTTAGAATAATCTATTGAACAATCTAATTCGATTTTCAACATTCTATGAAGTTTCTAAGTGTTAAATGATCACCAACACTTTATGCTATATCATCAAGATTTCCAATTTAACTCATTAATATGGGAACGACTCTTATTGAATTGTTATAGTATTTCAACTCATACCCTTGTTATCAATCTAAAAAGGTATATCTTAATTAACACTAAAAGTAAGTTTGCATGTATTTGGAAGTTCCTTATCATTTCCATGCACACACACATGGTTTATCCCATGCATGTACATGTATACACGTCCTATGCACCGTGATAACTAAGGATTTTGAGTTCGATTGGGTTGGACATCCCCCAAGGCAGCGAACCTATTAATACTAGTCGAGGTTCGGCTAGCACACCAATTTCAACTAGGGTTCGGTCAAGTATTCCGGTTAACACTCAAATCCCAAACGAACCTTTAGGGTTCGTCCCTTAGGTTTGACTTCCAAAGGGTTCGTCGGTCATGCGTGTGGTTTATGGTTTCATAGATCCGGCTAGTCCCCATTAGTAGGTTCGTGAATGTTATAAGGTTCGCCACCCTAGGTTCGTAAGGCCTAGGGTTCGGCTGTCAAGGCTCGTGAATGTTATAAGGTTCGTTTCAGACATAGGGTTCGGCTGAACTATTAGATAACCCTTAGGTTCGCTGCTAGTGAAGGTTCGGCAAGGGTCCTGGGTTCGTGAATCCTAGGGTTCGGCTAAGTTTGTCACAGGTTCGGTGCCAGGGTTTTAGCTGACTCACGAAGGGTTCGTTGCAGGCAGCTACAGGTTTGGTGCAGGTAATGGTACAGGTTCGTTGCAGGTGTGATAGGTTCGGCTCTATCCCTTGGAAGGTTCGGCTAGGTTTATTTGGTTCGGCCGGCTACTGATGAGGGTTCGGCCAGCCTTGCCATTTCACGAACCTGCAAATCCTCATGTCCACCATCGACCTGGACCTGTTACAACACAAATCTACACCTTCCTAGTTGTTTACTAGTGCTTATCTCAACGTTTGTAAGTGTTTAAAACAAATTATCATGACAACAACTAAAAGGGCTCGTGAACACCCTAAAACCGAGAATGAGATAGAAGTTTACCTCTTAATCGACGGATGAATGGTTTGAAATTCTTGTATCTCCTTGATCTACTCGATGAAAGGAACGTTTTGATGCTAATAAGGCATGAATCCACCAAGAATTGAGCTCCAAATGGTAGAAAGAAATGGTTTTTCTTGGGAGAGTGTTAGAGAGAGAGAGAGAGAGAAAACGAATTGAAGAGAGAGGGGTTGGTGATGATAGTTATGGCAATTAAATGCCATAACAAGTCTTTCATCACGCCCGGTTGGTCGGTCTCGTTCGGTTTTGCGTAAAATGTCGGCTCGCGAGGTTTTCGCGATAAAACGATACGGTTCATAAAAATAGAATTTATAAATTTATTCTAGGTTGTGATTCCTAATAAATTACTAATATCTTTTATTTATTTAAACTTTAAAATATTAGTTTACTATTTAAATCGAAATGTACGGTCATCGCGCGTATTCGTTCGAATCGTCACCCGTACGAACACGATGATAACTATACTTTTCAATATTGTTTTCTAATTATTGGATATTATTCAAAACGTTAAACCTTCGGATATATTCGTATAGATCGTCACCTATACGAATAACCCGTCAATTTATCATTCACATCACAACATCCGTTCTGTTTTGTTCTATAAAGCCTCACATACGTTTATACATACTAAATCCTAACAAATAATCACATGATGGTTCTGTATTGCCAGATAATTATCTGACTCAAGAACCATTGTTCTGAACTTTGTTTCTGTTAACTGTTTATGAACTTGTGGTTTGATAACACAAAATGACTTTGACTTTTGATATGAATATGAAATAGCATGAAATATGTGTGATTTGTACCTGTTTACTGTTCATGGCACTGTTGAAATCACTGTTCCGGTGCTGGTTCCGGCACTGATGTTATAGTCTCCCCTTGTTAGAGAAATTTCGTCCCGAAATTTAAGCATTGTTATCGGGTACAGCTTCCTCTTCAAACAGTTGGGGATACTTTGTCTTCATGTGATCTTCACGTTCCCAAGTAAACTCGGGCCCGCGTCTTGAGTTCCATCGAACCTTTACAATCGGAATACGGCTTCGCCTCAGTTGTTTAACCTTGCGATCCATAATCTCTAAAGGTTCCTCAATGAAATGAAGCTGTTCATCCACTTGAATCTCTTCAATTGGAATAACAAGTGATTCATCGGCAAGACATCTCTTTAAGTTCGAGACGTGAAATACATCATGCACCGCACTGAGTTCATCTGGTAATCTCAGTCTGTATGCCACAGGCCCAATACGTTCGATAATATCGAACGGTCCTACATACCGTGGTGCTAACTTGCCTTTATTCCCAAAGCGAACTACGCCCTTCCATGGGGATACCTTCAACATAACACGGTCTCCCACTTGGAATTCCAACGGTTTGCGCCGTTTGTCTGCGTAGCTCTTTTTCCTGCTTCTAGTAGCTTCTAGTCTCCTCTGAATCTGGGCAATCTTATCAGTGGTTTCCTGAATAAGCTCTGGTCCAGTTATACGATTATCTCCCACTTCGGTCCAGCAGATCGGTGATCGACATTTCTGGCCATAAAGAGCCTCGAATGGTGCACATCCGATACTGCTATGGTAGCTGTTATTGTAGGAGAATTCTATCAATGGCAAATGAGAGTTCGAATTTCCACCGAAATCCAAAACACAGGTTCTTAACATATCCTCTAGTGTTTGAATTGTGCGCTCGCTTTGACCATCCGTTTGTGGTTGGTAAGCTGTCACATGATGGTTCTGTATTGCCAGATAATTATCTGACTCAAGAACCATTGTTCTGAACATTGTTTCTGTTAACTGTTTATGAACTTGTGGTTTGATAACACAAAATGACTTTGACTTTTGATATGAATATGAAATAGCATGAAATATGTGTGATTTGTACCTGTTTACTGTTCATGGCACTGTTGAAATCATTGTTCCAGTGCTGGTTCCGGCACTGATGTTACATACCTTGATCCCCCGAAATGACAACCTTAACCTCATCAACAACCACCTATGTTATCCAATCAAGTATGCTTATATATAGGGAATATGTAGAGTCGAACTTACCGCCCGCCCAGCCACCGTCCCACCACATACCGGACTGCTTAACATATTGTTGTTAATGATAATTAAGCATTTCATTCCATCCATCGTCATATTAGATTTTGATTTCCACAAATTGAAATACTACCGATTTCTTGAGTTCACCACGTATTCATGATCAACCATAGCACTTGTAGAAACATAATGTTAAATGCTTAATTAAATGAATAATTAATCATTTAAATACAACTAAGACATGATGATTGGGCCTTATTTGACTCAATTAATTAAACTTAGTTGTTGGTGGTGTCCAAGTTATACCGTCTCACACGTGGCCCATATCAGGCATGAACCAAATGAGTCTACCTGTATGTGTCGGGACTTTCATGTTGTGCCCATATCAGCTTGACCTTCAGGTCTACTGTACATGTCGGGACTTTAGGATGTCCTTTGATTTTGATCGCCTTTGTTCTTTAAAATTCGTTTGATCGTTAGATTTATGCCCATATAGCGTGACTATAAAGTCTACTATTTATGACAGGACTTTTCGTGTGTTAACACGTGGTCTCGATCTGCATACAACTGACATCCACCTTAAATTGATCGTTAATGATTTCATTAGTTCTATGATTTACACACGGATATGATATCCTTGATTCTGATCCTTAGAATTCCATGGGTACAACATTGAGTTCAGATTCTTGAATTTGATCATTAGTTTACTTGAACACACTCTAAATTTAGATTTCTTGAATTTGATCTTTGATTTTAGTTTCCTTGATCATACACTGAGTTGAGGTTATTTGAATTAGATCTTTAATAGAATAATTGTTTGATTAGAATTATTGTTTTACTCATAAGAGTAATTTATTAATTCGTTGATTAAACCTGTATATCATTTACCTAGACAGGAGTCTAGGAATACATACATTGCATATAAAACATTCAATAAGTAAGAGCATTCACGTAAAACATATTTAAAGAAAAAGGTTTACGCATGCTTCTCAGCCCCGCGTTTGAAAACAAAAATGTTTAGTAAAGGGGCAATGAACTCACCTGTGTTGCTATGAATTGAACCACAACAATTTTGCATGCTAGTTACTTGTAGACTATGTATCTTCAGTACCTGAGTTGTTTTAAGAGGATTTGAATAATATAAGTATTTATAATAGACGTATCTATGGTTTTGGTCTCGGTGTGCAACTAAGTGTCCTTATGTTTCTAGTGCGTTTCTATGTCCCTCTAGCTAATGTATTACCCGTTTATGAACCCTTATCCCATGAATTATTAAACCTTAGTTATGTAAGGTTTATGTTGTTTACATTCAAATTCATTTAGGTAAAATATTTTAAATAATTCATTTTAAGTTAAATCATTACGTTAGAAATCATTTAATTTATTTTAAAGAAGTTTATAAATCAATTTCTTTTATCAAAAGCATAAATTATTTTAAGAAACTATAACTTAACATGATAGACTTAGGTTAATCTCATTCAATTAACTTTAAGCCCTTTACTAAATCTTGATTTTTCCCATGATTCTCTAATCACTCATGTGTATAACCCATCCTAGATAGTTCAAATGAACAATCTAATGTAGTTATATGTTCGTATGAAATTCCTAAGTGTTAGGTGTTAACTATGTGGGTAACACCTAAACTTAGTTTGTGTTCTTGATCCTTGATAAATTACCACTTGTTTTCCCTTAGTTCTTTGCCTCATAATATAAAACCATATTACTCGATACAAGTGACCTTACCCCCGTTCTTGTTAAAATCCATGTTTAAACCTTAGGTAATATAAGTTGATTACACATCATGGGAACCCTAATAGATTTTTCCCATGCACACACACACGTTCAACACCATGCATGCATGCAACCTACAATGAAATTTGTTATTCCAACTTGTATCCAATAATTCACGATTAAACCTTATTGTCATTTAGAAACTTTAGTATTTAACCCTAATAGGTTTCCCTTCCCATGCATGCCACGCACAACACCATGCATGAACCACATGGTCCAATCCATGCACACAATCAAACACTCAAGCCCATGCAATCGGCCGGTTAGAGGTTCAGCTTTTGCGAATGAGGTGTTGGCCGTATGAGACTAGGCATGCGAATGGAAATGTTGGCCGACCGAAAGTGACATGGCCGAATTAGCTTTGGTCGTATGAGTGTTGGGGAGAATGAGGCTTGGACCGAAACTTACTCATGTGAATGGAAGCATCCTGACCGAAGGAGGCTTAGACCGACAGAATGAGGGGGTTCCTTCGGTCTTTAGGCCAATCGGCCTAGAAAATCGCTCATGCGGCCTTGTGGCCTTTCGGCCTATCTGGTGCGCCGCCATTCGGCCAGTCGGAACTCCATGGGTGCAGCCCACTAATTTCAAACCTCATGACCACACCTCGAAGTGTAGCAAGCCCCAAAATCATTCTCTAGTGTTTTCGTGATGTTCCCCTAAGGTTTTTGAAGGATTATAGCTGGTTTCAATGGCGTTCGAACATAGGGTTTTCAAAACCCTAAAATCGTGAGATCTTACTCATTTTTACCTCAAATCGAATGATTCCAAGCTCAGATCAGTTGTACTTTCGTGATCTACAGGTTGTAGTGGCCGTTTTGACACCAAGAAGGCTCGATTTCGTTGAGAAATGAAGGATTTAGGTTTGTGGCTTCTAGAGAGAGAAAGTAGAGAGAGAAACGAGATTGAGAGTGATGGTTGGTTGGTGAGGGTGGATATGGCCATAAATGCCATATTAAATGGCTTTAAAATACCCGGGTGTGTTCGGTCTCGTTCGGTTTCGCGTAGGAACGTCGGTTTTCTTTCGTTTTCTTAACGAAACATCTCAGTTTTAAAAGTAAAGTTTGTAAATTTAATTTAGGTGGTAATTCTTAGTAAATTAACTAAATATCTTCCGTTTATTTTAAATTTTCTGAAAATATTAAATTTACTGTTTAAATCGAATCGTACAGTCGTCTCGTGTATTCGTTCGAATCATCACCCGTACGAACACGACGATAAGTACACTCTTCAATATGGTTTTCTAATGATTGGACATCATTTAGAACGTTAAAATTTCAGATATATTCGTACAGATCGTCACCTATACGAATAATCCGTCGATTTAGCATCCACGTAACGACATCCGTTGTTGTTTTGTTCTGTACATCCTCACATACGTTTATACGTAATAGAATCCTAACTAACAATCACATGATGGTTCGGTGTCGTCAGATAAATATCTGACTGTTGAACCATAGTTCTTATTTACGTTTCTGCAAAGAATTTGAAACTGTTCTATGATAGACACGAAATGATAATGATATATAAATAACAACTGAAATTTGTACCTGATTTAGTATGCATGTTACTGTGTAGATCACTGTTCTGGTTACGTTTCCGGCACTGATGTTACAAGTTCAAAATGGAAGTTCACTTTAAGGTTCAATAGGAAAAGCCCATAATACAAGTTCACCCTAATGGTTCAATACTAAAGGTTCATAATACAAGTTCACTAAAGGCTCAATTATAACTAGCATATGAAAGTTCATATAAAAAAGGTAGCTTAGTTATAGTCTAGGCCATCTTTTTAATAACCTAATTCTGTATAACCATGGCTCTGATACCAATTTGTCACACCCCGACCAGTGGCGGAATACGCCGGGGCATGATTTGTGCATGATTGTTCATTAGCTCATGATTTCTAATTCAAAGTTTCATACTTAAAATACCAAATTACAATGTCTTTACATTACAAGTCAAAAGTCATATACCACATTCAAGAATTTAAAACTTAAGTCTTTAATAAATGATCTAGGTCCATCTACCCATACTTTTACTTAGAGTCTCACTTTAACCTGTCACACATGTAAAGTAACTGTCAACTAAATGAATAGTTGGTGAGTAGTCACATGATTGTAATAATGTATGTTTCAAAGTATGCAAACCTTAAATGACAATGAGTATGAATATTATACTGTGAATGAAACAAGCATGTGTAAAGGGTGTACCGTCCTTTTTTAACACAGACAACGTCATGCGAAGAGAGCGCGACTCTCTTAGGAACTAAGTACTAGAATACGTGCAAAGAAACATATGAGTAAATAAGTATACAAATAAAAGATCAAACACATAATAACAATCCAACTACAAAGCATTATATAGTTTACATAAGTTTCAAAAATTGTACAAAAGTTCAAACATTGAATAAGGACATGTGTGACAGCCCCAAAATAATATAAACTAAAAGGGGATATGAAAATTCACTTGTGTTTGCTAAGCAATTCCAAAAATACAACTAAAGCTAGTTGTTTAATAACAAACTCTTGTCACCCTTTTTTGAATATAATACGCATGAGAATATTGCAACAAGTTTTCTCAGCTTCTAAGTGTTCTAAAATACTACGGCAATCTTAGGTTTATAAGGAATGAGTTTTATCTAACTTCTTTTTTTGTATAAACTTTTAAAGTCATATAAAATATTTTATAAGTTCAAACTAGTAACTTGAGAACTAAATATTTTTGTTAACTTAAAGATTAACTTAATATTAATATTTTACTTAAGATATATTAAATAAACATAACATAAACATTATAAAGAATTATTTAGAATATACTTATATATATATATATGTATATATATCAAGAATGAAGTAAAACTTTAAATTTTAATGTAATTTAGTTAAAGATTAATTAGATGATTTTTAAAATGATAAAAATGACTTTTAGTTTTTATAAAACTATTTTTGAAAGTTTATAAAGGGTTTTATGGATTTTTACACCTTGGTATATTTTATTTGAAAATAAAGATTCATAAACCTTTGTTAATGTCTAAATAATTAATATTATCAAAAATTATAATTCTAAATATTTTCAGATTAATGAAAACTGTTTTTAGATAATTATAAGAGTTTATACTTTTTTTTATAGGTTATTATGGTTTTTATGAATCAAAATGAGCATTTTTAACGTTTAAAATCACTTAAATAAATAAATAATAACAAAATTACATATTCTGAAATTTACGGAATCCTTGAAAAGTTAAAAATAGTTTATTGCAATTTTTTTATAAATTTTCTGCATTTTTAAAGGTATTAAAAGTAAAAAAAATGAAGTTTAAAGCCTAAACCGGATGCGCTGCGAAGGATTCGAACTTGGGTCACTTCCTCCCAGCCCACAAGTCTTAACCACTGAGCTGGGTGGGTTGTATGTTGACAGAATTAGAAATAAAAAGACTAAATCGTTTTTGCTGTTCTTCTTCAAAGACCGTAAAACCCTAGTTCTTAATCCCTTCCAATTCGATTTAACGAGCAAATGTAAGCCCCTGAATTCATAGGGTTTTCGTTCGATGGATGATAACGAGTAGTGTAACATCAGTGCCGGAAACGTAACCGGAACAGTGAGCTACACAGTAACATGAACAGTAAATCAGGTACACATTTTAGTTGTTATTCATATATCATTGGTAATTTATGTTTATCACAGAACTATTTCACGATCATTTCAGAAACGTAACTCAGAATCATGGTTCAACAGTCAGATATTTACCTGATGATACAGAACCATAACGTGATTGTTAGTTAGGATTCTATTATGTATAAACGTATATGAGGGTTTACAGAACAAACAACAACAGATGTCGTTACGTGCATGCTAAATTGACGGATTATTCGTATAGGTGACGATCTGTACGAATATATCTGAAAATTTAACGTTCTGAATGATGTCCAATCATTAGAAAACCATATTGAAGAGTGTCCTTATCGTCGTGTTCGTACGGGTGACGATTCGAACGAATACGTGCGACGACTGTACGATTCGATTTAAACGTTAATTTAAATATTTTCAGAAAATATAAATAAACTGAAGATATTTAGTTAATTTACTAGGATTTATCAGCTAAAATAAATTTATAAACTCTACTTTTAAAACCGTGATGTTTCGTACAAAAACGAAATGAAACCGGCGCTTTTACGCGAAACCGAGCGAAATCGAACGGACCCGAACATAACCGGGTATTGGAAAACCATTAATATGGCATTTAATGCCATATTCAATCCCCAACAACCAGCCACTAACACCCAAACTCGAGCTCTCTCTCTCTACTTTCTCTCTCTAGAAGACACCACCATATCTCTTCCATTTCTTCACGAAATCAAGCCATTTTGTGTCAAAACGACCACTACAACTCGTAGAACAATAAAGTACAGCCGATCTAAGCTTTGAACCGACTGATTTGAGGTAAAAATGAGTTTTCTTTTTGGTTTTCTAGGGTTTTCAAACCCTTGTTCGAACCACCTATAGAAACCGGTTCTAAACCCTCACTACCTTAGGGAAACACCACAAAACCACTTTAGTATGTGTTAGGAACTTGTTAGACAACAAGGGCTTGTCGTTTAAGTTGAAAATGGGATTTCATGATGATGAGTTTCGAGAGTCCGAATGGGGTGAAGCCAGCTCACTGAATGAGCCCCACTGCCCACATTCGGCCGAAGTAGCCATGCGCCACCCTGGTTCGGTCCAAACCCATTCGCACCACCCCTTTCGGTTCAAGCTTCACTCAAATAGCCAAGCTCTATTCGGCCAGGTCCCATACGGCCCAGCTATTCGGCCAAGGTCACCTTCGGCCAAGTTGCTCCATTCGATCAGCCAAGTCCTATTCGGCCAAATCATCTTCAGTCGATCATCACCACCTTCGGTCGCTTATACATTCGGCCCAAGCACTCTTCTTTCGGTCATGCTATTCGGTCGGCTCAATAGTTCAGTCGGTCGGCCCAAGGGTTCATTCGATCGGCCCATCTTTGCATGCATGGTGTGTGTGCATGGGAAGTATATTAGGGTTTCATAACTTGCACCCAACTTGGTGTTATCTAAAGTTCAACCATAGAGTCAACAAGAAAAGGAATCATAAGAATTCATTTTGGGATAAAGGACTAAGGTTTCTTTAAAAGACAATGGGGATTAATCTTGGTTATGGTTTGGTCTAAGATGCATTAAAGGAAACCATGAATTAGGGTTTCCAAGAACAATATTTTCTTAAATAATGTTGTCATCTAAACATAAATTGAGAATTTGTTGAGAATCAAAACTATAGTCTAAGTAAATGGATGTTGACTTGTTATTAACATCTAATACTTAGAAATTTCATGCGAACATATGACTACATTAGGTGATTCATTTGAATTACCTAGGATGAGTCATACAAAGAGTTGATCAAAGAATCATGAGACAATCAAGAATTAGTAAGGGGCCCAAGGTTAATCAAATGAGATTGACCCAAGCCCATCATGTTTAATTATAATTCTTTTAAATTAATTATGTTTTTAATAAAAGAAATTGGTTTATAAACCTTATTAAATTAAATTAAATGATTCTAATTAAATGACTTAACTTAAAATTTGATTATGTAAAGGTTTTATTTAAAAGACTTGTAATGTAATTAATATAAACCTTACCTAGTTAAGGTTTAGTAGTGATAATACATGGGACAAGGGTTCTTAAATGGGTAATACGTTAGGCTAGTTATAGGAAATCTTAAAAACACATTAGCGGCATAGGACACTTAGCTACACACCGAGACCAGAACCCTAGATACGACTATTATATATACTTATAGTATTCGAAATCTTCTTAAAACAACTCAGGTACTGAAGAAACATAATCTACAAGTAACGAGCGCGCACTTTGTGGTAAATCAATACAGAGCAACACAGGTGAGTTCATTGCCCCTTTTCTAAACATTTTTTTGTTTTCAAACGCGGGGCTGAGAAGCATGCGTAAACCTTTTTATATAAATATGTTTTACGTAAATGCTTTAACTTATTGTATGTTTTATATATACATGTTTATAATTCTAGACTCCTGTCTAGTTAAATTATATGCAGGTTAACTAATGAATTAATTAATTACTCTTATGAGTAATACCATAATTCTAAAACAAACACTTATTCTATCAAATTCAAATTCAAAGAATCTAAACTCAAAGTGAGATCAATAGAACTTAAACTAAAGAATCGAATCCAAGGAATCTAATTCAGTGTGAGTTCAAGAAAACCAAAGATCAAATTCAAAAATCTAAATTCAGTGTTGTGGCCATGGAATTCTAAGAATCAAGATCAAGGGAATCAAGAAATCATATCCGTGTGTGAATCAAAGTACAAATGAAATCATTAAGATCTAATGAAATCATTAACGATCAAGTTAAGGTTGATTGTTAGTTGTATGCAGATCGAAACCACGTGTTAACACACGGAAAGTCCCGTCATAAATAGCAGACTTTAATAGTCACGCTATATGGGCAGAAATCAAACGATCAAACGAAATCAAGAGAATCAAGACGATCAAAATCAAAGGATATCCTAAAGTCCCGACATGTACAGTAGGCCTGAGGGTCAAGCTGATATGGGCACATCATGAAAGTCCCGACACATACAGGTAGACTCATTTGGGTCATACCTGATATGGGCCACGTGTGAGACGGTACAACTTGGACACCAACAACAACTAAGTCTAAATGATTGAGTCAAATAAGGCCCAACAATCATGTCTTAGTTGAATTTAAATGATTAATTATTTATTTAATTAATCATTTAATATTATGTTTCTACAAGTGCAATCATGAATACGTGATGAACTCAAGAAATCAGAGGTATTTCAATTTGTGGAAATCAAAAGCTAATATGAAGATGGATGGAATGAAACGCTTAATTATCATTAACAACAATATGCTAAGCAGTCCGGTATGTGGTGGGACGATGGTTGGGGCTTGTCCCCTACATATGCCCTATATATAAGCATACTTGATTGGTTACCATAGGTGGTCGTTGATGAGGTTAAGGTTGTCATTTCGAGGGATCAAGGTAAACATTTTTCAGGGTAATCAAACGTTATGGATCAATAGTGTGGGATGAAATGCTTAATTATCACCAGGAACAATATATCATGTGGTTTAGTATGTGGTTGGACGGTGGCTGGGGCTTGTCCCCTACATATGCCCTATATATAAGCATATTGAACTGGATGGTTAGGTGGTTAATGGAGAGGTTAAGGTTTTCATTCGAATGGTTATTCAAATTCATTTTTAAATAAAACTACATGAACTCACCAAGCATGTGTTCAGTTGATCTTTTTGGATGACTTCTTAGGTGACGAACAGGTCTGAGTTAGAAGTTATGCTTTTGGACTAGGATGCCAGATAGAGGACCTAGTACTTTTGGACCTGCATATTTTTGAAACATCATTTTACAAATTATTTTGTATATATTATGCAGATACAAGATAGAAGATTTATGGTGTTGATAGTAGATTTACATTGTTAAATTATGAACAAAACTGACGTAATTTATCTTTGTAATTCTATTTTCATTTAGCAGTTTCTCAGTATATATCATGTGCATTGTAAACAATCTGATCATCACGATTATCATTTCTGATATCGTGCCCCGGGACCATTCCGCCCGACGGGACACACGATCCGGCCCGCCGGCTCGGGGTGTGACAAGTAGAATGAAGGTACCAATTACCTGTCATTGTGTCCAGATGTCATGTTCGAGTTCTGTTTGAATCACGATAATTCTTGAGATTGAATGGAGCATTCAAAGCGTTTTTAGATTCATTCGATGCATCTGAGAGTTTCAGAGGGGTGTCACGATGATTCCAGTGAGTTTAATTTGTGTTTTGATTACGTAAATGACAGATTCATGTTTAAGTTGTTAATGGTTCGGTGTAGTTATTTAATGATAGTTTACGCATGTTAGTATCGAATTAATGTGTTAATCATGCTTGTCGGAGGCAGTTAGGAGTTACTGAGCGTGCTTTTTGCATTAATTGCTCGAATTTTTGCATTAAGAGTATATATGTACATGTATATGTATGCTTATGTAATTATTATTTTTTTATCTTTATAGATTTTAAGTTGAATTGCTCGTATTTATTTATATTTTACATAAATATATTTAAAATAAACCACTTGTAATTTGTCATAGTTGCAAAATAATGTATTTAGGGTTTTACAAAAATTGAAATTTCGTAAATGTTACACCTTAAGCCTCATATGAAGGAATTCTTCAGTGATTCTTTTACCCTTAAAGTGATTAAAGATGTTAAACCGTTGCCTTAACATGTCTTTCATGTGTTACCGCATATCCTCATTTCCCATGAACCGTTCCACCAATGTATCCCACAGTTCCTTGGTTGTTTTGTGCTCTTTGAAACCATGAGCAACTTTAGTGGATAATGCCATGGTAATCGAGGTGTATGCCTTATCATCCTTCTCCCTGAGGAGAATGTCATTCTCGGTGAATAACTCTGGATCTTTCGGGATCAAACCATTGAGCTTGCTCTCATACATAGGCACATATGGCCCTTCCTCAATGGATCTCCATAGTTTCGGGTCTGTGTACTTGATGAAAGACAAGAATCTGAATTTCCAATCTTCAAAGTTGTCACCAGAAACAAGCCTAGGAGGCTTGGTGCCCATTCCGATCTCATTATCCAAGTTGAGCAGGTTGGACACATTACTTAGGTTCTTAGCAGCCATGTTCAGCAGTATCCAAGTCTAAGTTTTCGAAATCACAGAAGTACTCGAAGTTCTTCAAGTACTCGAAGTTCTCAGAGTACACTAAGACGTAGTTCATGAAACCAAGTAATCGAAGCTAAAGTGCTCTAAGATGATGTATATGAAAATTGAAGTATGTGAAGCCTGAAGTGCACGATCTCAAAGTAACCAAAGATCAAGAACAAGAAACTCAAGTTCACAAAAAGTGGAGTTCACGAAAAACACTTAAAAAATTCATATGAAATTTCTTCATGATCTAGAAGTCCAAATTGATAGAGCAGCTAGCCAATGTAGAGAAGAACAATAAATTCTTGAACTTGGGATGAAAAGTTGTTACCTTGATGCTGAAAAAGAGCTCCAAGCTATGATACCACTTGTAGGTCCCAAAACTTGTCAAGATCCACGCTTTATCTACTGAAATAGAGTATTATCCTTCCATCTCATAATGGTGTCCCTTGATTCCCAACCATTTTGGACAAGGATATGTTTTATCCTTTTCCTCTGTTCAGCAGTCTTCTTCGCTTTATTTGCCTCTTTCAATCTTTTAGAAAGGACTTCAGCTTCCTTTCTGAGCCTTGTGATGTAACACCCCGACCGATGGCGGAATCGTCGGGATGCCACGAGGGATGTGTATATTGTTCATAAGCTAGTGGGCATCTAATTTAAATCATCATATATCATTCAGTCAACCAAATTAATTACACAAAAATCATGTTCATCATGAATTAATTACATCAATTACAAAAGAGATTTAGCTATCTAACTAAATTCTAATCGCCATAATTTCAGTTATTTAGCTGAGTCCAAGATCCTATATGATGATGTCCAAAAGTGTGAGTTCAACCTATTACAACCCATCTCAACAGTCCTACTAGTTTGTTTTAGTGTTTTTCGTGTTGTAGCACTCGTTTAACACCTACAAATATGAACCGATTGTGTTTAAGTGTAAAATAATAAGAGAAACTCGAGATCTACCTCAAAAGAATCGATCAAACGTGAGATTTTCTTGTACTTCCTTGTTCTCCTTGATCTTGTGGTCGTTTAGGGCCAAGAATCACTTGAATCCGTCAAGAATTGAAGAAGAGAGGCTAGAGAGAAGTTAGAGAGAGAGTGGGTGACGAAAATAGGGTTTTTAGAGAGAGAATGGGTGTGAATTATGAGGAAGAAGAAGAGGTTTCTTCCTTATATCGCGTATTATTCCCATTTGCTCGGTCTCGTTTTTATCGCGCTTAACCAATAATAAATGTTCGGTTTTTATCGTAAAAACACATTTAAAACGTAACACGTTTAAATAAATAGGTTTCGTTATAATAAAATGATTTTAAATAAGTTGTGTCGTAAAACGATTCCGTTTCATTTTCGGTAAATTATTTCTTTAAATAAAACGATTTATTCGGTTTTGTTATAGGTTGTGATTCCTAATAAATGTTTTCAGTTTATTTTCCTTATCTTATTATCGTTAAATATTATTATGTTATCTCGTCGAAACGCGTTGCTTACGTACGTATTCGTAAAGATCGTCACCTTTGCGAATCCGACGCTCGTATCGTATTTCGACTCGATTTACGATTTATGGAATATCATTTCAGAATATTATTCCTAACAATTATGTTCGTGTGAATCGTCACCCACGCGAATACATTTATTAAGTTAATATTTCTGAATTAACATTCACGTTTAAGTTAAGTTCGTAACCTCACCATCGCGTAATCAATTCCAATTATACTTTCATTATTTTATTAACTTTATATTATCCATCCCAATCCAAAACCCACTAAACCAAGTCACTGACACATCCATGATAGACCGAAATATGCATATATATAGGGCATATGCAGAGGTAGATCGCAACCTCCCCTACACCGTCCCACCGCTATTTCGATAAACCATGACCATGTGTCCTTGACTACGTTTAGCAACCAAACCATAACAAACTCCTAACTCCTTTCATTCCAAACCAAAATCCCTGATCCGTGTATTCATCTGCGATAAACACTCTGGTTCTGTTTAGTTGAGTTACAACTAAACTTCCCATGGTTTGCACGTATAATAATATGTTCTAAATATGTATACCAATAACAGTGATAATCATCAAATCATGCCTCCAGTAATTCATTATCATTAATAATTATTATATCAGGTCGTAACAGTACAATCGTACAGATGTACGGACAACCTGAATTACAGTGATGTTACATGTGATATCCCAGTTCATGAAAGTCTCTTCTTTGTACTTACCTTCATTTAGCAAAAAATTGATGATTTTCTCCCTCTCAGCCTGATAGGCTTCATCTTGTTGCTGATCAATCAGGATTATCTGATCCTGATATACCTTGATCAGCTCTTCTCCTAAAAGGCCTGAAGCTTCAAGATTAGCTAGGATCTTCTTCTCCCTTTCATCCTCTTCATTTATTTGGCTTTGAAAATCTTTAGTTGAAGGGATGTGCCTCTTTGGGGAGTAAGATTCTCTTGGAGAAGAGGTTTGAGGTTCCTCAGCTGGTTTTATTGGAGAGGGAACTCTGGTAGTCTTGGGGGGACTGTAATCAGACTCATCATCATCAACCAATCTAAGCCTTCCTTTTCTTGGCATTAGAGATGAGATAGGATAATTATCATTTGAGTTTTCATTTGACTCTGGTAAGGGGTTAGAGGCTGGCCTTTGCAGTTGCAGTCTCAACCTGCTGATTCAAGGCATCCTTGAGAAGGGCCTCTTGATTCTTCAGTTTCAAGGCCTTCAGTTCTCGTCGCTCAGTTTCATCTTCATCCTTCTTGGCTTCTTGAGCATAAGTGAGAAGTTTTTCATTCTCCCTCTTTTTGGCTTCATCAGCATGTTCCTTGAACCAAGGGGAGAAGAAGATATACTGAGATTTGCAGGAGATCCATTTGGGTTTTCTGGGTTTGGAAGAAGTCTTTGGCAAAGTTTTGAAAGGATTATGTGAGGTGGGTGGTAAGAAGTGGGTTTAAAACTTCTTGAAGAACTTGGGGAGTGAAGGCAGGAGTAGTGGAGGTGGTTGTAGTGTCCGGGGGACCTTCAATTTAAGGTTCCTGCATTGGGTTGAATTTGGATTGCAGGTCTTGGTCATTTAAGACCATTGTAACCAACTCAGTGATTTTGGCTACATCAACTTGAATGTTATAAATAGTTGCGGTCAATTACTGAATTTTAAGGTTTGATTCGTCAATCTGTTTAAGGATATGATCCAAATCCTTGACTGGTATATCAGTTTTAACATGACCCGAGTCCATCTAAGGATTTTCATGTACCCCTTCTTCTTGGTACTAGGATTTATGGCCTCGATTTCAAGAACTTCATTAGTCATTGTCGTAAATGGAATCTTATTACCTAATCCTTCCAAATGAAGACCCCTTGGGCTTTCATGTGGAATGGATGCTCCATATACATCATCTTGATGTCTAGATGTACTTGACAGCCAGATCTCATCTTCTTCTCCATGGGTTGGAGATTGACCATCTTGGACCATGGTTTGAAGGGGCTGCTCCTCAAGTTTTGTGGTGAAAGGAGAACCAGGACGTCCAAGAACAGTTTCAATCTCTTGGAGAATGTGGGATATGGAGTTAGTGGTTTCATGTGTTGAATAAACAGAAGAGCGCTGTGAGGATTACAACATCATCCTCTTGAGAGGATGGATGAGGAGCTTGCTGGGTATGAGATTCAGGATCCACCTGTGAGGATGGATCAGATAGATTCTCTTGTCCAGTAGGGGACAATGACTTGTTCAGGGATCTCATCTTCCTAAACAGTCTTTTTGGGTTTCTTAGAATGAGGGGCTTTGGCTGTTGGTTTTCCTTTCACCGGTACCTTTACGGATGTGGAAGAGGAGGTGGATGTGGGTTTCAGCTGGGACGGTTGTGTCCTCAGTTTCATCCAGTACCTTTGCATAAGTATTTAGCCTACCAAAGGTTTTTTTGTCAATTGCCTTGACATAAGAAAGAGGGGCAACATGACAAACAATGTTTACCTCATTAAACAGGCATGCCATTAAAAACCTGGGATACATCAAAAACTTAGGGGCCTTTTGGTGATGAACCAAATGGTCAAAGATAATTTGGGATAAACTAACCTTCTTGTTGTTGAGAACCTCATACATGACATATTGCATGTAATATGGCATTTCTCCCCAACTTGTGGTCTTCTGAGAAAGACACTGGAGAATAGTGTGATACAGATACTTGTGCTTGTGATAGAGATATACCTTGTACAAGGTCCTGTTCTTAAGGTCTCCCTGCTTAATAAATTCAACATTAAGGAGCCTAAAAGGGACAGTTATGGGTGCATCAGTGTCTAAAAGATTTAGGGCAAGACTAAGTAGAGATGGAATGATGGTAACTTTTTGACCAGCAACCTCAAAGGTTATGATTTCAACAACATTGTCCTTAGTTATCAGGGCAGAGTTTGCCCAAATTTGGTTAAAGGAAGAGACAGAAATAGGAGGGTTCATAGTGAGAGCGGTATGAACAAAAGAGTTCGAGAGAGTGTCAATCACCTCATCATAGTGAGTGTATTCAGAGGACTTGGTGAGGTATGCAACTAGGTAGTGCACTGGCTTGAGTTTTAGTGATTCATTTTCCATGGATGATTGCAAAATGAAGAGCAGCTTTGCAAAAAGTTTCAGGGTTTTTGAAAAGATCGAAGTAAAAAGGAACATTGCAAATGAAGAACATGGTTATGGAACTTGCCTTAAGTTTAGGAGAGAAACATGGAGTGAAAATAACCGTTGCAAAGTATGAGCGATATCTTTGGGAAACCACTCATACTTGTAGCAAAAATTAAAAATTCATTTTAGGGTTTTTACCCAAAAGACAAACCTGTAATAAGAGGAGAGAGAGAAACAAAAGATAAACAAGTACTACCATGCAAATCTTGAAGTACATGCATTATTTTGTCTGGAATGAGGCTTGGTCCAATGTCGTTACACTAAAGCATCATGAGCATTAAGCTCAGACATATCAGTGTAAATGCACCGATCCAGAATACATTCCTGACAAGCAGCTGTCCTTAGCCAGAAGCAGCATTGTTAGTTTGAAGGTGATTAACTACATAACTCAAGATGATCATGAAGTTTCTAAAAATTAGGGTAAGAACGGAAGATTGAAACGACTGATTTGGGAACGACGGGTATAAATAAGGGAAAATAACTGGTGGCCAACGAAGTCATAGGGTAAAAAGATAAAAACCACGGAGATATTTTAGCCGTGTAACAATTAATGAGGGTCACTTCCATAGAGTAATTAATAAGGATCATAACCATGGATTAAAGACTGAGATTTATAACCACAGAGAAATTAGTGAGGATTATAACCACTGAGAGAAAATAACAACAGATGTGGTATCACCACGAAGAGAATGTAACAACAGATGTGGTACAACCACGGAGAGAATGTAACAACGATGTGGTATAACCACAGAGAGAATGTAAAAAACGGATGTGGTATAACCACGGAGAGATAAAAGCAGTGAATTGCAAACACTGTATATTCACTGTCGTCTATCCATGTTTAGGTATAACCACTGAAGAGTGGACCAAGGTTATTCATTCAGTGCTTATCCCTTGTCCGTTGTTAGGACAATTAATGAATTATCCTTTAATGTACAATTTGAAGGTTCCTAAACAATTTTAAACCCTATTTATCAAACAATTAGCTCATTTTTTCATGCCCAATTTTGAGACAAATTTAGAGAAAGCTAAAGAATCTAATGGTTTGGTAAATATATATGCAACTTGGTCAGTTTTTCGTACATGTTTTGGGACAATTTGTCATTTTCCAAAACAGTCTCTTATGAAGTAATGTCTTATTTCAATGTGTTCTGTTTTAGAGTGATAGAAAGGGTTCTTTATTATGTTTTTAGCAACTTCACTATCTATCAAAACTGGAGTTTTTAACTCAGTTATTCCAAAGTCCAGTAGTTGGTATTGAAGCCATAGGGACTTTTGTAGTACGATGTGCTGCTGCAATATATTCGGCTTCAGCAGTTGAGATAGAGACTAAAGTTTGTTTCTTGCTTTGCCATGAAACTGAGCAATTTTCAAAGAACTGGCATCCTCCAGAAGTTGATTTCCTTGTAAAAGAGCATCCTGCATAATCACTATCTGAAAAAGAAACAAGCTTGCAAGTTTGATTGGCAGGATACCAAGTACAGGGGTACCTTTCATGTATATGAATATCCCCTTCACAAAGGACAGATGAGATTGTTTAGGAGATGATTGGTAAATGGCACAAACACATGTGACATACATGATGTCTGGCCTTGATGTAGTAAGATACATCAAAGATCCAATCATGCACCTGTAGAGAGTTTGATCTACATGTTCACCATCATCATCAGGTGTTATTCCAGGGCTAGTTGTCATAGGGGTAGAATTTGTTATACAATCAGCCATTTCAAATTTATTAATAAGATCTTTTATATATTTAGACTGATGAATAAAAATTCCATTGGGAGTTTGTTTGATTTTTAGTCCAAGAAATATTTTTAATTCATTTAAGGCACTTATTTCAAACTTAGAAGACATTACTTTAGAAAATTGTTCACATAAGGACGGATGTGTTGACCCAAAGATGATGTCATCAACATAAATTTGATCCAACAAAAGTTCCTTATCTACCCGTTTGATAAACAATGTTTTATTAATGGTTCCCCTGGTGAACTTATTTAAAAGGAGAAATTGATAAAGAGTGTCATACCAGCCTCTTGGGGCTTGTTTTAAACCATATAAGGCTTTATCTAGTATGTACACCCAGTCAAGATGATGAACATTATCAAAACCTGGTGGTTGACAAACATAGAATTCTTCCTTAATGGTTCCATACAAAAAGGCACTTTTTATATCTTTTTGAAAACACTTTTATTTTATGGGATATAGCAAATGCAAGGAAGAGTCTTATTGCTTCGAGTCTGGCTACATGGGAAAAGTTTAATCATAGTCAATGCCTTCCTCTTGGCAGTAACCTTGAACTACCAATCTGGCTTTGTTTTTTACCACAATACCATGTCATCAGTTTTATTTCTAAATACCCATCTGGTTCCAATAGGGTATTTTCCTTTGGTTAAAGGGCAGAGGGTTCAAACATTTTGTCTTTTGAACTGAAGCCGTTCATCCTACATAACTTCTACCCAGATATTGTCTTTTAGAGCCTCTTGGTATTTGGAAGGCTCTATTCGGGATAGGAAGGCAGAATAAAGACAGAAGTTTGAGATTTGACTCCTTCTTTGAACACCTTTATCTTGATCACCCAGGATTTGTTCAAGAGGGTGATTCCTGTTAAAGGGAATGATGTCCAAACAGTTGTTTGTAGAAGTAACTTCTAAGGAGGAAGAGTTTTCAGCATGAGAAGGAGATGCATCAAGATTGCGAACATGTTCCTGTTCAGAATGATTTTTTGGCATTGTGTCAACAATAGAGATGTATATGTCGACACATGCCCCACATGGTTTTGAGGATTTATTGGATAAGAAGGACTAAGAGAGAAAAAATGTGATACTGAACATTCCTCAAGAGATGAAAATCTACAGAAGTTTGACAAGATTCTGAAGAAGGAGACATAGATGGAGCAGGAGGAATGTATGTGAAGCTTTCAAGATTAAACAAGTCTTCAGGAGTTGAGGGAAAAGAAGAGGTAGATGCAAATTCATTGAATTTAACATCTGTAGTTTCTTCCACAATCTTTGTTTTTAGATTGAAAGCTCTGTAGGCTTTAGACGTTTGAGAATATCCCACAAAGTATCCTGAGTCCACTTTTGCAACAAATTTGGACAAAGAATCCTTTGTGTTTAAGATAAAGCATGGACATCCCAACACTCTAAAGAAGGAACTGAAAGGCTTTATTTATGAAGGACTTCATAGGCAATCTTATTATGACTTTTCACAATATGAACTCTGTTTAAGACATAGCAAGTAGTGTTTACTACCTCAGCCCCAAAGGATAAAGGTAATCCTGAGTTTATAAGTATTAATCTTGCAGCCTCAATAAGTGTCACATTTTTTCTTTGCACAACTCCATTTTGGGCAGGACTTCTAGGAACACTATATTGTTTTAGGATTCCCTTGGAAGTGCATAATTCATCAAGAGCATGATTCTTGAATTCAGTTCCATTATCATTCCTTATTATTTTGACTAGGAGACCAAATTGTCTTTCAATCTAAGTGATAAGGGCCTTAATTTTATCAGAAGTCTCATCTTTGCTGTAAAGGAAGAAGGTCCAGTAAAATCTTGAGTAATCATCTACAACAACTAGACAGTATTTCTTTTTAGCTAAGCTAGCTACCTTCACTGGACCAAAAAGATCCATATGAAGCACGTGAAGACATTTAATTGTTTTAGATTTCTCAATGGACTTATGTGATGATTTATGTTACTTTCCTTTCAAACAAGATTCACATTGAGCTTCAAAGTGAAATTCTTTAGAAGGTAATCCTCTTACATATGAAAGAGTAGAAATCTTATGGAGGGAGTGATGGTTAAGATGACTGAATCTTCTACGCCAAAGGACAGTTTCAAAAGATGAAGCTTTAGCTATGAAACAAGTGTAAATTGTGGATTGAGAATACATTGTCATGTCAACAACATAGACATTCCCACTTCTCTTAGCTGATAGAAGAGTGTGTTGGTCTATCAAGATCTTTATTTTAGAGTTTATTTCAGGGGAGAGAATTTTGCAACTGTCTTTAGCGAAAAATGAACTATAATTTTTGTCTACCAGTTGAGAAACACTCAAGAGGTTAAACTTGAGGTTTTCAACTAGACTAACATCCTTAAAGTGCAGTTTTCTACTAGAGACAGAACCAGACCCAATTATCCAACCATTTTGCATCATTTCCAAAGTATACAGATCCTATATTCTTTGGAATAAAATTATTGAGAATAGATCTGCATCTAGTCATATGCCTAGAGGCTCCATTGTCCACATGCCATAAATTATTTTGGTTTGAATAAGCTCTCTGCATACAAAATCAAATGCAACAGGTTAGATATGGGGCTTGATTTATTTAGTCAGGAAATAAACTTTTTAGTGTTTATTTTATTTATGTACATTGTTCATTAGCTTTTGCATCATCTGAATTAGAGGTGTCGTTCGGGTTGGTTCCTCGGGTTTCGGGTTGCTCGGGTCGGGTTATTCGGGTTTTTCTAATATGAAATTGGAACCGAGTTTAATTGGTTCTGGGGTTTCGGTTCTCGGGTTTAATCGGGTTGGGTTAAACGGTTCTTGGGTAATACTTGAAAAACTAATATTCTATTTTTCAAACAAATAAAATTAAAACATGTTTAACCAAAACATACATTTCCTTAAAAATTTCAAATGTTTAACCATAACATAACTAAAACGTGTTTAACCAAAACATACATTTCTTAAACAATCTCAAAACATATAGATACTTTGAAAATAAAGAAATGTTACCGCCCCTTAGAACCCTAGTTCGGGTTTTTCGGGTTTACCCAATTAAACCTCGTGGGTACCCAAGGACCGAACCATTCTAACTTTTCGGGTTCGGGTAATAGGCTTTTTCGGGTTCGGGTAGGTGTTTTCGTGTTGGTTCTTCGGATTTGGGTAAAAAACACACCCCTAATCTGAACCAGCTGTTGGTGAGTAGAAAGGAGATGTTCCAACAATTTAGGGTCTTGGAATAGGAGCTAAAGGTGGTGGTGTATGAAAATATGGATGTTGAGTAGATCTTTTTGGACTTGTGACCTTTGATTTATTTGGTTTCTTGGTCTTTTTCACCTTGCCAGAGGGTGTCCCTTTTGAGGATGAGGCCTTTTCTACCTTCAACTTATTTCTAGTTTTTTCAAGTGGAGTTTAGTCCAACACTCTTCTGTTGAGTTATTATACTTAAATCACTTAGTGCAAGAAGGTGACAAGCTGAATACTTAGGGATGAAGGGGCTTGTTTGCTTGCATTTTGGGATAGGGAGGATGAGGATGAGATGAAGGGAACTTGATGTCAACCATAGGATACTTCCCTTTGAGTAGGAAGTCTTTTTGTTCATCAGAAGTTTCATTTATTTTTGTATCTTCAAGAGCAGGAGCACAGTTCAATAATGGAGCAGTCTCATTTTGTTCTGAAGAATCATTTATTTGAACTTCATCTAAGGATTTTTCCTCAGATACTTCTGAGTTTGTAGCAGTGGGATACACAAACTTTTGAAGTAAACTGAAAGGATACACCTTAGCTGGCGAGTTCATTATTTCAAGAATGATATCAGGAAGAAATGTGAGAGATAAAAGTTCGAAAACATTTTCTTCCATTTTATTGTCAATTGGAGTACAATCAGTAGGTGGGATAGTATGATTATATCAAATTCCGAATTTTGCCTTGCTGTGAACTTGCTTCTTAAGAAGCAATCTAAATCCTTTATAGGATTCTGCCCATTTTTCACAGCTTACTTTGGTTTAAAAAAGTTCAGTTTTGCGTGTAGAGTATTTTTCTTATAACAAGTCAAATAATGCTTGCAAATTTGATTTTTCAGTTTTTAAAAGAGAGATCTGACCATTTTTATCTTTCATTATTTTCCCAACTTCCAGGTTTTTGTTGGCCAGAAGTTGTTCAAGTTCCATATTTTGTTCTTCCAACCGCACATTTTCCTTCTTTATGTTAGCAAATGATTCAATGCATGATTCAAAACAATTTTTTTCAAGAATAGAAGGGGATACATGTGTAGTAAGGGAAGATGAATTAGCAGCAGGTGAGTCAGAAGAGTTTGAAGTTTCACCAATGGCCATAAGTGCAAAATTTGTGGGCTCATTGGCTAGGAGGGCATAACCTGCATCATCAGGTAAGCTGCTTCAGTCCACATATTCTTGTGAGAAAAGAGCTGGCTGACTCGATTGAGAGATTTGAAGAACTGGGCCTGGAGTAGTCACTTGGGAAGGATGAGGTGTGACTATCTGAAGAGGAGCAGTCATGAGTTGATACATACTGCCATTAGCAGATTGTACATGTTGAACAGTTGAAGAAGTAAAAGTTACATAAGGAGAAGATTGGTTGTTGGGAGCATTTCTGCATTTCCTAGAAAAATATCCAGTGTCATGACATCGATGCATTGAACCTTAGCTTTATTTAGACCTATTTTGGTCCTACCATGGATACCAGGAAATTTTTTTCCTGTCCTTTTATAGAACTTATTTGTTCTAATGCTTAAAAGGGCAAGTTGATTAAGGATATCCATCTCTTCCAAGAGATCACTTGGAATATGATGGAGATCATCCATTATGAAACAAAAGTTGTCTGGAGCAAAGGCAAGATCATCACATGAAGAGATAGAATTTGTGATGCCTGTATTAATATCAATGTGTTCATCATAACTCTAATCAAGATTTTTAGAGTTATGAGTGTGACTGAGGAAAGCTGTGTTACCTTGAACATACTCCTCAATTGCTTTACCAGATTTTATGAGTTTTCTATTCTAGTCAATCTCAAGTTCAAATGTGAGTAGCTTACCATGAAGTTGGATAAGCGTGAGATTGCCAAAGTCTGGAGAGGACCTCATGACAATTGGGTATGTTTCCCATTTATCAGGTAAGGACCTTAGAAAATGATTAAGTACAGAGAGGTTAGGATACTCTTGGCCTGCCAATTTTAGTTCACTTAGAAGAGAAGTGAACCTTTCAAATTACTGGGTCAGTGTCTCATTATTAATTTGGAAGAAGGTCCTATATTGTTGAGCTAATATCTCTCGAGTATTAGCCACAACATCAGCAGTTCCACCAAACTACTCTTTCAAGGCATCCAATAAATCTTTTGCAGATTCAGATAATCTTCTTCAATATAGTTACGAGGATCTTTTGGAATTGAGTTGCCAGTTTCTATGTCCATGACCATAGGTTTGTGCGGTCCGATCATGACTGACCTCCAACAGCCAGTATGGTTGTTGGACAAAAAGTGAATCATCCTCTGCTGCCATATGTTATATTAATGTCTAACCAGTATAGGAGGTTTTGTGACAGAACCAGTGATATGAGGATCTATGTTAAACTTTTCTGCCATGATGGTTAAGAAACAATAATAGAAGATCAACAGATTACTGATATCTCTAGTTTTTTTGTTGGAATGGTTTTGAATAAACAGATGAATTCAAAACCAAACACCTGCAGCAGAGTGTGAAAAAAGTTAAAGCAAAGAAGTGAAGTAAAAGATTTTGAAAAAGAGAGTATAAGAAATCAAATATCAAAGTGAGCTTTGATTTTCAGACTTGATGGTTAAATCAAGAAATGAAGAACAAGACTCTGATATCAATTATTGTACAAGGAGGTTGTTTACCAGGTATATTCGACTTTAGACTCTAGGTCAAAGACTAGGTATGAACTCCCTCTTAAGTCAAAACACTCGGTTATTTCAACAGTTTGTTAAGTTAGCTCAAAGAAGAATAAAAGAGAAATGACACCAAGAGTTATCGGGAAATTCAATTCATAAAATGCATGGAATGTTGGGATACAAATACCCAAACATTCAATGTTACAGGACAAAACTAATATGACAAACAGCTGACAAAGTTACAGACATTGATACAAACAAAATAGTACAACAACTGATATAAAGTAAACAACAACAGAAACTTAAGTCTTCAGTGGTTCTTCAGTCTTTAGCTCTTCCGTGGTTGTAAGCAGTTGTTATGTAATCAAAGTTCAAACCGCGGTTGCTGATCTACGGTTGTCATTGTTGATTCGGCTGTTGTCTTCCAAGGTAAGGATGATCTGTGGTTGTGCTCCAAGGTTGAAGCTTAGTAGTTGAGTTCACTATCCGCGATTGTTCTTTTGCGAATCATCTGCGGTTTTTATTCAGTTGTTAAGCTGCACAGAGGTTTTGCTCAAAGGTTGGAGAGTGTGGTTGAGGGTCATCAGTCCTTATTTTTTCAACATGAATACTTTCAATGATGCATATTTAGTTATAGACAACCTCATTGAGACTCTATATTGATATTCATTCACACGTAACCACACCTAGATGTCGTATAACTACACAATTTGTTTTGTCAACACAACCTGATTCTATTGATATTTGTAGTTATGCTAAAGAGTTTTGTAATCTTAAAGATACATTCTAGCATCACATAATAACATACCATTGTGACGCCGATACAAACACGTTACCATCCCTTGTTATCTTATAGTTATGTTCTAGTATCACATAGCAATACGGCAATATGACACCAACACTGATACGTTATCACACAGGTTTTGATATGTTCAATCCCATTGTTACATATTATAAGTTTTGTTTGAAACCATACAGATTCACAGTTTTGCTTTGATATGTTTTGTTGTTACATAAAATACTGATTATGTTGCAAAAGCATGACACTAAATACATAAATTAAAAGAAAACTTTCCATTATAACAACTCTAGTTTGTACATCAAGATTGATATATACATGAAAAATTTTCTGATGCTAGTTTAACTACTTATATAACCTATTCTTGAAAGGCACACCCCAAAAGAAAAGAAATCCAACTATTTTTTATCTTCTCTTCGATCACAAACAAAATAAAAAAGAACTACGGCTCTCAAGGGTTATTGCAATCCCTAATATCCAATCTTCAAACATGATAAATACCTCTATGAATCGTTTCAATGCAAAAAAAAATAATAAATAAATAAAAACATGTGTATTGAACGAGCCTTAAGCTCTCATACCACTTGTTAGTAGGGGTGCTCACGAGCCAAACCGAGCCGAGCTCGGACTCAGCTCGGATTTAAACCGAGTATGGCTCGGCTCGGATTGTAAACCGAGCCTAAAATCTTGGTTCGGGCTCGGCTCGTTTTTATCCGAGCTAGCTCGGCTCGGCTCGTTTTTGGCTCGGTTTTTACACAAGAAATTTAATATTTGAATTGCATTCACATCAACTCGGCTCGGTTCGTTTTTGGCTCGGTTTTTACATAAGAAATTTAATATATGAACTGCATTCGTTTCAACTCGGCTCGGTTCGTTTTTGGCTCGGTTTTTACATAAGAGAAGAGGCGTGAATATGTGAAACTAGGAATTAAGAATATGATTTAGGAACTAGTGGAGCATGTGAGAATTGAGATTCATTTCGTATTTATGTCCTCTTTTCTTTTATTTTTTTTATTTTTTTAACATAATTACAAAATAAAACTAAAGTATATTTATTATTGAAAGTAAGCCTATAGTTTTATATTTTAGTATATAATGCTATACAAACGAGCCGAGCATACAAGCCGAGCAACAAGCGAGCTACGAGCCGAGCCAGCCCTGGCTCGGACTCGGCTCAGTTACAAAACTAGCTGGCTCGGTTCGGCTCGGTTACAAACGAGCTTTATCCAAGCCGATCTTTATCCAAGCTTTTTCCGAACGAGATACGAGCCGAATCCGAGATTCGAGCTTTTTGGACAGCCCTATATGAAAGCGATTAACAAACAAGAGCACAAACGAATATAACACAAAAACAGAAAATATAAAGAACACAATGATATAACACGGTTCGGTTAATGTGACCTACATCCGCAAGGTACAATTAGGATTTATCTTTTAATTACTCATATTGTTCATTTGTTAACTTTAGATTCACGTTCTATGTTAGTGTCCTTTTACCAGATTTCTTATGCGTATCCAATAGGCAATATATAAGATTCACGTTCATTTTAGATTCAATTTAAATAAGACAACTGAATGTCACAAATGTCAACTTTGCCAGAGAAGGTTGAACTCCGTATTATCAAATTACACTAATTGTAAGTTTTCTAAATAACAAACCAGTCTAGTTGACATCTAACTAAACAGTTAATTGTCATAATCCTATATGAACAATAGTTCAACACATTTATTGTAGCTACTGCTGTCACAAGAAGCTCCAGGACCACTAGCCTCACCTAATGTCTGCTAGACAACAAGAATTTTACTTTTAACTCATATCTATACATGTTTTACATGAAAAAAAAAAAAATTGTTAATGAGTTGTATTTCAAATAACCTAATTATAGAAGTTTAAAAAACATTGAAGTTGATGTGTTAAAATTGAGCAATCAAAACTTAAGCAGTTTGTCCTCCTTGACTATAATGGATGACTGTAAAAATATAGGTCCAGTTCATGAATGGTACATATCCTTAGTTTCCATTGCACCAGCAAACCACTCCAGATGCAGATAGGGACCGACGGAACCATTCAGGGTCGAACTGTAATACAAGGTAATGGTCATGGTTACCAGCAGTCGGTTGTGTTACACCAACCAAAGTTGTTTTTTTCTTCTTTTTTAGTGTAGCAATCTGGAAAAGATAAAAGGACAAATGACATTAAGACATTGTGGAAACAATACAATTTTTTTTATAAAACATAAACAAGCCAAACCAGAAGAAATGTCCATTCTAATAAACTTTAAAGGATCTTTTATTAAGAAAACGGAAAAACCTGCAACATCTATTGACCCTGTGAGGTGGCTGGACTCAATAAGGCAGTGTTATATGTTCTTATATTGAAAGAAACCCACCACAACACGACATAACATACATGATTTAAGTTTAGAGATAAGAGACTGACTAGACTAGACAGATATCGGTTCAGGCAACGCCTCGGGTGGAGCACCGCTGCTACCATTGAGGACGGTGACATTACCATCCGAATCAACATCAACAATTACAGAATCACCCTCCTTAATGTCACGTGCAAGCATCTTTTCCGCCATGCTGTCTTCCAACAGCCGCATGATTGCACGTCTCAAAGGCCGTGCACCATAGCTAGGGTTGTAACCTTCCTCCACAACCCGGTCCCTGAACCTCTCAGTCACTTGAAGTTCAATCTCTTTACCTTTTAGTCTCTCAAAAACCTCCTTCAACATGATATCAGCAATCTCTTTGACTTCCAGTTTGGTCAACTGTCGGAACACAATCATCTCGTCTAATCTGTTCAAGAATTCAGGCCGGAAATATTGTTTTAGTTCTTCGGTTACCAGGCTCTTGATTCTGTTGTAGCTGCTGTCTTTCTCGTCATAGTCAAGGTCAAACCCGATTCTCCGCCCACCTTTTTCGATTACACTGCTGCCCACATTTGAAGTCATGATTAGAAGCGTGTTCTTGAAGTCAACAGTTCGTCCTTTGCTGTCGGTCAACCGTCCGTCTTCGAGGATTTGAAGCATCATGTTGAAGACATCGGGATGAGCTTTTTCGATTTCATCGAATAGGACTACAGTGTATGGGCGGCGGCGGACCGCCTCGGTCAGCTGACCGCCTTCCGTATAGCCAACGTAACCAGGAGGTGAACCAATGAGCTTTGAGACAGTGTGTCGCTCCATAAACTCACTCATGTCCAACCGGATCATGGCTTCTTCGGAGCCGAAGTAGTAAGCGGCTAAAGCTTTCGCAAGTTCGGATTTACCAACACCAGTGGGTCCTGAAAAGATAAAGCTGGCAATGGGGCGGTTAGGGTTTTTGAGTCCAACACGAGCACGGCGAATGGCACGGCTGATGGCTTTGACCGCTTCATCTTGACCGATGATTCGTGTGTGGAGTGTTTCTTCCATTTTGAGGAGACGGTCCGATTCATCTGTAGACACTTTCTCGACTGGTATGCCAGTCCATGATGAAACTATGTGCTGAATGTCAGCTTCAGTTACAGTTGGGCCATCCTCTCCCGCCTCAGTTTCGGCTTTGCTCATCTCTTTGCTCTTGTCCACAAGGGCTGATATTTGAGTTTTAAGATCCATTTCTCGATCACGCAACTCCCCAGCCTGTCAAGCGTATAAAATTAGCATATAAAGTTGTACAGTTAAAAACTATAAGTGACAGCATGGGTAGATCAGCTAACAGGTCAAAACAGATTTGAGTTAAGACTTGGTTGGCCTGCCAGATCTGGTTTCACTGTCCAAACTTTTTAAAATTTTATAGTATATATTTTATCATTGGAAATCACAAAAATTATAAATATCTTTAAATTAATCTAATATAAACCCTTGACATATGAGCCTTTCTCTTTTTATCTCAAGCAAGTACATGAGTACATCAGTTTTATTTAGGTCTGGCAGTCTTGACCCAAATAGATAAGAATGGTTCATAACATATTTGATGAAAAAATCATTAAAGTCTATCCAATGAACTATTTGTTTAGTTACAACCCATTTTGACTTGAATTACAAACAGATTCCATTTAGACCAAAATTGGTTTAACTTAAAACTCATCCTAACCTAAACATGTCTTGACCTGAACCCATTCTAACACGTGACCTTTGCTCTCACTCTCTTAAGCTATAATTTATGTAATATGCATAACTATACTATAGTACATAAAAAAGAGATTTCTTTATCTTTTAAGACAGAGGAGGTAAGATTCTTAGACCCTATCAATAGTTCTACTATAAATGGAATGATACTAGCTACAATTGATTAATTGATAACCAGTTAGAGATAAAACACAACCCTGAATCAACCCATTTATAAGTAAATAGGTCATCAGTCATCTCCACAAAAATCACAATAACAAACTTGTTACCTTTTCGAAGTCTTGGCCACGAACTGCTTCATTCTTTTCTTTTGTTATCTGCCTAAGCTCTTTCTCAAGCTCTCTAGCTTCTTCCGGGAGCTTAAAGGCATAAATCGTAATTTAATGGTTGACTGAAGTAAAACAAACAAAATAAATATACATGTAAAATAAACATACTTGTGCATGACGAAGTCTAACGCGGGAACCTGCTTCATCAATTAAATCAATAGCTTTATCAGGCAGAAAACGATCACTGCAGATATAGATAAATCATCAGAGGCATAACAGAACAAAAAAACCACAAACTTTTACCCTGTAACAAAAATATAACCCATGATAATCTGCAAGATATCAGAGATAACTAGTATTGTATTCTTATACCTTATGTACTGATATGACAGCTGGGCAGCAGCTACCAGTGCATCATCGGTGTAACGGAGTTTGTGGTGAATTTCATATCGTTCTCGAAGCCCCTTTAGAATCTGTATGGTTTCATCAACTGTGGGCTCAGGCACCTTTACAGGCTGAAACCGTCTCTCCAGTGCTGGGTCCTTCTCAATATGCTTCCGGTACTCATCAAGGGTTGTTGCCCCAATACACTGCACCAATTAATAATCACACATGACTTTTTGTAATAATGAGTTCAACATTATTAAACATCATGTGCACATGAGTATGGCATCTAACTGTGCTCATGTATCTCAAAGTATTAAGATTTCACTTGCCTGTAATTCGCCTCGGGCAAGAGCAGGTTTTAAGATGTTAGCAGCATCAATAGCTCCCTCTGCTGCTCCTGCTCCAATTAGAGTATGAACCTCATCAATAAAGAGAATTATTTCATCACTTTGCTTGATTTCCTCCATCAGCTTCTTTAGTCTCTCTTCAAACTCCCCACGGTACTTCGTGCCAGCAACAAGCAGACCCATATCCAAAGTTATCACCTGAAAATCAGGAGCATAAATCACAAAAACCTTCTAATTGAAAACAAAACTATAAAAAACCAAACGTGTTTGCAACTCACTTTCTTCCCCTCAATCGTTTCAGGAACATCACCGTTAGCAATTCTTTGTGCAAGGCCTTCTGCAATAGCAGTCTTTCCAACACCAGGTTCTCCAATTAAACAGGGATTGTTCTTCGTACGCCGTCCAAGAATTTGAGTAACTCTTTCAATTTGTGGTTGCCTTCCAACAACAGGATCCAGCTTCCCCTACATAATGAAAGAAACTAATTAAAAAAAATAATAGTAATAATAAAAAAAATAACAATAGTCATAATAATAAAAATAATAATAAAAATAATCATAATAATAATAATAATAAAATAAATAAATATATTGCTTAAAGAAGGTACACCCTTCACAACTAAGATAACAGATAATAACTACCTCCTCTGCTAGTTTTGTTAAGTTGGTACCATATTCCTCTAGGGTTGGCATCTTATTGCCAGAAGTCCCACCACCCACTCCAGCACCCACGGCTTCTGCACTCTCGCCAACCATTCTGATAACCTACTCAGAGAATTGAAAATTGGAAAGAAAATAAAGCACAAATTTTGATATACGAAAATAAAAGTAGAGTTGAGATGAGCATGTAATAAAGATAACTAGCCTGTGTGCGAATGTTATTTGGATCTGCACCTAAATTCTCAAGAACACGAGCTGCTACACCTTCACCCTCCCGAAGTAACCCAAGAAGCAAATGCTCTGATCCGATATAATTATGACCTGAAACATTAATCCATGGTGGATATAAGTTATTACAAGTTTAAATTTATGATGATTCACATTATTTGTATGTTTGAATAAGAGGATTACCAAGTTGTCGGGCCTCCTCTAGTGAGAGTTCCAGTACACGTTTGGCACGAGGAGTAAATGGAATCTCTACAGCTACAAATCCACTGCCCCTACCAATAATTTTTTCCACTTCAACACGCGCATCTTTCAAATTAATTCCCATCGACTTAAGAACCTTCGCTGCAATGCCAGTGCCCTCACCAATAAGACCTAATAAAATCTGCTCTGTACCCACAAAATTATGGCCAAGCCTTCTTGCTTCCTCCTGAGCAAGCATAATA
The DNA here is from genome assembly GCA_009363875.1 of Mikania micrantha. Classification (NCBI taxonomy): domain Eukaryota; kingdom Viridiplantae; phylum Streptophyta; class Magnoliopsida; order Asterales; family Asteraceae; genus Mikania; species Mikania micrantha. The sequence continues at coordinate 74,086,842 of CM018692.1, forward strand.
ACTTTGATAGCCTTCTCAGTGAAGCGTTCAAACATGGCCTTTGGTACAATTCTAGAAGGCTTTGCTTTTCGAACTGAGGTGGCAGTTGCAACTTTTGAGTGGAAATCCTGGCCTCTTTTAACCAAATTGTCTAAAGCATTGGCTCCCCGCAAACCAGAAAAAGTCTTCACCCTCATTGGAGGAGATTGTAAGCTATACATCATCTTGACTGCTCTTTTTGTATTACCAGATCGCTTTGAATGGACTTTGCTTTCACTTGAAACAGCAGAAGGAAAGCTGGTAGATTGCACCAAAGTCCCAGCCATGATAGCAACCAGACAATTCTGCAAGAGAAAAAAAAAACAGATTCTATATGGAATTACACCGCATATTTTTTATATTCATGAGCATGATATTAGAGGCTAAACACAAGGGAAAAATCTAGTTTCTGTACATTAACAAACTTACAGCAGTTCTTCTCAAAGCATATAAGCAACATTTGAATGTTAAGAAGAATTTATGGGAAATGTATAAGTTAAAATGTATAAGTTACGGAAAAAAGCATGGAATCAATACAATTTTACAAGATAATTATGATGATGTACACAATCAACGAGCTTTAACAATGTGTACAATACTATAATTTTGATGTTGTGCACAAGCCTTGAAGGCTTGAACTAAGAAAACAAAGTTCCTTAAGCAACTCTATACAAGTTTCCAACTATAGGAATATGTTTCCCTACAGCCTACATGGTGAGAGTTAGAGAATGTACGACACAATGCACTAATATCCAGGCACTATACATCTCCCTTCATGGTAAAAGTTTAATAATGTATGGCACAACACGCTAATGTCCAGGACTCCAGGTTAGCACGTAATATCATGTTCTAAACACAAACTACAAAACCACAAGATTACCCAATAAATTTAGAGCTAAAGAAACAAACAAAATCCGTTTAAAATGAATCACTTCTTCTGTTTATATTAAAATAACAAAATTATAAAAACGACCTGTAAGATTACGCATCACTATACAATAGAAGTATGAATTCATACAATCAATATATGTATAATTATCATTCATTTTAAGCATGAAGACAAGCTACCAACAGTCCATTAGCTCATCCGCATAATCACAAATGACCTGTAAACACCAAAAGTTGGATCGACCGCTGCGACGGCGAGATTATCACAATACAACTTCTTCAATAAAACAATCAGATTTAATCATAGAACCGCTCAAAATTCAACAAAAAAACGCATTAATTTCAACGAAAACAACATCAACGCAAACTTCAGATAAAATGAAATCGTAACCCTAACATATGCGCGAACATACACAAACAGATACGCAAAGCACAGAAAGCAAACTATTTAGGTGTAATTATGCACCAAACACACAGGAACAGGATAAAAGAAACGTTTTACCTGATCGGAGGGAATATTCCGGTTAATCGTCGGTTGCCCGGTGGATTGAAGAGATGTGGATGATAACAGGAGGTGAATCTCTATATCTTGTTTAGACAACCACGCATTGATTATTTGTACACGCAACGCAACTGCAGGGCTCTCATCCGGTGTTAAACGAGGATAAAATCACTTTGGATTGCTACCGTGACGCGGGTGTTCCAGTTATGCTGCATCACGGACCGTTGGATTGTTTTATCATTGCTTGTCGAGATTAAAAATATCAAAGATATTCGTGGTTAAAATTGACCGAAGAAAATTAGAGAACGAAAATAAGATGTGGTTTTAAATCTAGTGTTTAGAATTTGATTTGACTTTTGATTTTTTTCAAGAACTTAAGGATCAAAATTAAATGTAGATCACGAAATCCAAATTTTCAATTTCTTTTCTTGGAATTACCTTTTGGAATAGAGTTAAAAGATCTAATTAAAGCATTAGTTATGATTCAAATGGTTGTTTGGAGGGGATGAAAACTCGGTTTTTTTCATACATCATTAACACTAATGTCTCTTTCACAAGATATATGGATTGGTCATGAACCGGGTTTGAGAAACCAAACCAACAATCATTGAAGTAAAGTTTTTATTCACCTCTTTGACGCATATTTGGTAACGATTATCTCAACAAGCTTAATTTCATTGAAACTTCTTATTTGGTGATTTAGTTTACTCCTTTGAAACTAAAACGTGGTTTGAGATTATATCTTAGATAAGTATCCTAGTCTAGATGGATTCTTATGAGAATTCATCAATAAGTATTAGGTTGTTTTTAAGAATGAGTTTTTAGTATTGTCTCATTTTTTTTATTTAAGAGAGAAAGATCAACCAGAGAGTAGGTTTGTCTTTCATTGTCTTAGTATTGAAAACAAACTGACACTTAAAGCCTTAATGACTATAGACACATTGTTAAGCCATCAAATTTTCAATAAATTATTAACGATGTATCAAGATCAGGAATCATTCGATATATGCAGGAATACTTACATATGTATATTTATTTGTTTTGCAGCATATATATCGTAGATTTGTTATTATAAATTTTTATAATTGATTATTAATATTATAAATATGCAGTCTTTACTTTTTAAATTAAGTATGCAGGACCAACATTCCTATTAATCCGGCCATGTAATTCGATAAGAAGGAAACCTGGACTATATGGAGCTGTCAATGGTCAATTGAAAGAATGCTTATGCGAGCGGAATTATAGGAGAAAATTTAGAACGGTTGAGAAGACAGTTATTGTTATTTTTGACTATAAATAGAGGCAATTGATCGATAATAGGCACTAATATATACATACACACAATCATCTGCACTCTGATACGACACTTTTATACTTTCATTCGCAACATTGCATCAGTTTGCACACACTAGGAGCTCTGTAACACTTAGCATCGATCATTTGTACTCATTTCTTGCATTATTACTTTGTTATTAGAATATAAACAAGGAAGAGTGACGATTGTCACCTCCTGAGGTTTTTATGCCGGCAATCCTAAGGGATTAAGGCTTTCCCTTGTATAAATCTGGCGTGTTAGTTGTTTACTTTCTTTTATATTTACAATATCCCTAGTTATCGTTGGGGATAATTTTCACCAAATGCATAAACAAACTTATTTTCTGACAATAAAACATAATACCCCACTTAAGTAATTCAGTTTTGCTAACAATTAAACTTGTTAATTTTTACCCGAAACACACATCATACTTATTGGGTCTTGTTTCGATTAAAACTTAACAATTTTACTTTTTAATAAAACCGAATTAGTAATATGAGGTAGTATGCTTGTTAATCTAGAAAACTAAGTTGAAATGTGAAAATGTAAAGCAAAACCGTTGGGATATTCAAGGAAACCCTTTATTCATAGGGATTACAGCCTTGTATAACAGAATAATAATTCAAAAGTGAAAATCACGCGAGATGTTACGAGGAAAACCTAAGAATCCCTGGAGATAAACGACATAAAACCTAGGGAGGTGACAATAGTCACTCTGTCCTGTTTGTTTTGTTATTAAATGAGAATACAAGTGTTGGAGCATATATCAATTGCTATGTGCTACAGAATATGCATAGGCTAATATTATTTTGCGGTGAGAGTTGGTGTTTACAAGTGTTGACGTCTCTTATGATCGATCAGATCTAAATATGTGTACATAAGAAACAAATAATGGTGGGTTTCAATATTCCCAGAAGATTTTTAATATTCCACATGTAACCTGTCACACCTTGAGCCGGCGGGTTGGATCGACTTCCATGTCGGGCGGAAGGTTCCCGGGACACGATATCGTGAGTGATAATCGGAATGATCAGATTGTTTACATTGCACATGATATATAAATGAGAAACTGCTAAATGAAAATAGAATTACAAATTTAAATTACATCAGTTTAGTTCATAATTTAACAATGTAAATCTACTATCAACATCATAAATCTTCAATCTTGTATCTGCACAAGATATACAAAATAATCCGTGAAATGATGTTTCAAAAATATGCAGGTCCAAAAAGCTAGGTCCTCTAACTGGTATCCTAGTCTAAAAGTAATAACTCCTTAGTTGACCTATCCGTCACCTGATAAGTCATGCAAAAAGATCAAGTCAACACATGGTTGGTGAGTTCATGTAGTTTTTATAAAAATGAATTTGAACAACCTTTGAATGACAACCTTAACCTCACCATTAACCACCTATACCATCCAGTTCAGTATGCTTATATATAGGGCATATGTAGGGTCGAACTTACCACCCGCCCAGCCACCGTCCCACCACATACCAAACCACATGATATATTGTTCCTGGTGATAATTAAGCATTCCATCCCTTACCTCTGACTCATAGCATTTGATTACCCTGAAAATTTTTACCTTGATCCCCGAAATGACAACCTTAACCTCATCAACGACCACCTATGCTATCCAATCAAGTATGCTTATATATAGGGCATATGTAGGGGACAAGCCCCAGCCACCATCCCACCACATACCGGACTGCTTAGCATATTGTTGTTAATGATAATTAAGCGTTTCACTCCATTCACCTTCAATTTAGATTTTGATTTCCACAATTAGATTTACCTCTGATCTCTTGAGTTCACCATGTATTCATGATTACCCCAAAGCACTTGTAGAAATATAATATTAAATGTTTAATTAAATTAATAACTAAGCATTTAAATACAACTAAGACATGATGATTGGGCCTTATTTGACTCAATTAGACTTAGTTGTTGGTGGTTGTCCAAGTTGTACCCTCTCACACATGGCCCATATCAGGCATGACCGATAAGGAGTCTACCTGTATGTGTCGGGACGTTCATGATGCCCATATCAGCTTGACTCATTGGCTTACTGTACATGTCAGGACTTTATGGATATCATTTGATTATGAGATTCTCTTGATTTCGTTTGATCGTTTAAGTTATGCCCATATAGCTTGACTACAAGAGTCTACTATTTATGCCGGGACTTTCCGTGTGTTACACGTGGTCTTGATTTACATACAACTGACATCCACCTTAGTTTAAACAGTTAATGATTTCATTAGATCTTAATGATTTCATTGTTTCCATGATTCACACACGGTTATGATTTCCATGATTCACTTGATTCTCTTGATTATGATCTTTTGAATTCCATGATTTCCACAATGATTATAGATTCTTGTTTTGGATCCTTAGTTTACTAATCACACAATGGATTAGATTTCCATTGCATTTGATCTTTAACTTTAGTTCTTTTGATTTCACTTTGAATTTAGATTCTTGATTTTGATCTCGATGGACTAAGGGTTTGTTTGGTGTTTAGTATTAAAGTATTACTCATAAGAGTAATTAATTAACTTATTGATTAATGCAGCATAGCAATTACCTAGACAGGAGTCTAGGAGTATAAACAAAAATATATAAAGCATATAATAAATAAAAGCATTTACGTAAAACAGTTTAAATAAAAAGGTTTACGCATGCTTCTCAGCCCCGCTTTTGAAAACAAAATGTTTAGAAAAGGGGCTATGAACTTACCTGTGTTGCTCTGTATTGACTTACCACAAAATGCGCGCTCGTTGTTGTAGCCTATGTTTCTTCAGTTCCTGAGTTGTTTTAAGAAAATTCGAATACACTAAGTATGTATAACAATCGTCGTATCTAGGGTTTGGTCTCGGTGTGCAACTAAGTGTCATATGTTATTAATATGTTTCTAAAATTCTTTCTAACTAGTCTACATGCACTACCCATAGTTTCCCCTTCATCCCAAAATTAACACATCTAAACCTTATTTACATAAGGTCCAGTTCTACATATTTAAAGTCCTTCAATTAAAACGTTTTTACTTAATTCATTTTTAGTTGTTCATTAAGTTAAAATCATTTCATTTAATTTAAACAAGTTTACAATTTAATTTCTTTTATTAAAACATGAATAATTTATGAAAAATGAAGTTTACAAATGTTGGGCTTGTGGTCAGTCCATTGGGCCAACCTTGGCCCATTATTAGACTTTGATTAACTAATCCTAAATAATCTAAATAAATTATCTAGGTTAGTTACATATCTTTATGGTCTCTTCTAAGGTTTAGGTGTTAATAATTTAATCAACACTCAACCTTTAGATCGTTGTTTTGTTTCTACATGATTTGCAATAACTTCCCAAGTATTTTAAGCCAACTAAATAGGTGTTAACACCTCATGTTGAGTTGTTAGGGTGTTTTAAGAAAACCCATTCTCATTTGAAGTCTAACTCATGTTTCTTTAACCCATTTTCAATTTATACATCATATTGTTTAACCCATGTTGGCCCTTAAAGGTTAAGCATTGATTTTATATAAAGGAAACCCTAATTGGTCCCCTCATGCATGCATACTCACAAGGTCATCCCATGCATGCAAGTTATGCGGTCCAATTCCTATTCTAAAACTTAGGTTCGTAGTCCCATTGCTCGGCTAAAGTCATAGATTCGCTGCTACCAGTTCATGGCTTAGGTTTTTCGCAGCTAAGGTTCGGCTAGCATGAGGTTTGTCTAACTCATGTTCAGTAGGTTCGTGGCACTAGGTTCGGTCACATGCAAGGTTTGCGGCTCCCTGATTCAGCCAACCTAAGGAAGGTTCGGCTAGTAGGAGGTTCGCCCCACATTAGGGTTCGCCTATCCTAGGTTTGCTGCTCCCTGGTTCGTGTCTCCAGGTTCGTGGCAGCCTAGGTTCGTCCAAACCATTGGAGGTTTGGTCAAGTAGGAGCTTCCAGGTTCGGCCAAGGAGTTCGTGGACAGCACAGCTTCGCTTCGAAGGGTAGGGTTCGGCCAACTTGAAGGAAGGTTCGGCCACTTGCACAGGGTTCGGCCAATCGCAGGTTCGGCCACCTGCATTTCTCCTTTCGCGAACCAGCCGACCATGGCTATCCTTCATCGTCATCATTGGGTTCTAAGTCATGTGAGTTCGTGTCCATGGGTTCCACCGACTAATACTAACTCGATCTAAAAAGGAGAAACCCTAAAATCGTACAACAACTTGCACCTATGTCACACCCCGAGCCGGCGGGATAGGATCGGTTGTCCCGTCGGGCGGAAGGTTCCCGGGGCGCGATATCGTGAGTGATAATCGTGATGATCAGATTGTTTACATTGCACATGATACAAATGAGAAATGCTAAATATAATAGAATTACAAAGTTAAATTACATCAGTAATGTTTATAATTTAACAATGTAAATCTACCATCAACATCATAAATTTCTATCTTGTATTTACACAAGATATACAAAATAAATTTGTATAATGATGTCTTCAAAAGTATGCAGGTCCAAAATGATAAGCCTTCTATCTGAAGTCCTAGTCCAAAAGGAATAATTCCTTAGTTGACCTGTTCGTCACCTGAGAAGTCATGCAAAAATCAAGTCAACACATGGTTGGTGAGTTCATATAGTTTTGTAAATGGAAATGATTTGATAACCTCTTCCGGTAAAGACCCTAACCTCATTAACATCACCTGCATCATCCAGATCGGTATGCTTATATATAGGGCATACCCCTGGGTCAAGGCTACAACCCCGCCCAGACGCCATCCCACCACATACTAATCTGCATAGGACATTGATGTTAATGATAATTAAGCATTTTTACCTAACACACCTCTGATTTAGATTATGATTTCCCAAAACTTGATTTACCTTTGATTCTCTTGATTTTGAACATAGATACATGATTTCCCAAAATCAGTGATATTAGTAAAATGTCAACTACTTAATTAAATAATTAAATAAAACATTTAAATACAACTAAGACATGATGATTGGGTATGGTTTTTACTCAATCAATTAGACTTAGTTATTGGTGGTTGTCCAAGTTGTAACCTCTCACACGTGACCCATACCAGGCATAACTCACAAGGAGTATACCTGGGCGTGACGGGATTTTAATGATGCCCATACAGCCTGACCCAAAGGTCTTCTGTACATGCGGGGACTTTAATGTTTTGCCCTTACAGCTTGACCCAAAGGTCTTCTGTACATGCGGGGACTTTAAGGATATCCTTTGATTCTTGATCTCTTGATTCTCTTAGACTTTGATATTGATTTCAATGATTGTTCATGTTGTTGCCCGTATAGCCTGACTACAAGAGTCTTCTATACCTGAAGGGACTTTATATGTGTGTTACACGTGGTCTTGATTCCATATACAACTGACATCCACCTTGACTTGAGTATTAATGATTTCATTAGATTATAATGATTTCATTATTACAATGATTCACACACATTTATGATTTCTGATTCCTTGAGTCTCTTGATCTTGATCTTTAGAATTTCCATGATTCATAATGATATTTAATTCTTGATTATAATTCTTTGTTCTCAGATCCCACACTGAGTTATGATTCCTTGGAATATGATCTATTGATTTTGTTCATTTGATTTCACTTTGAGTTTAGATTCTTGAATTTGAGTTTGATGGACTAAGGGTTGATTTAGAATTTAAATTAAAGAATTACTCATAAGAGTACTTTAATTAATTGGGATGTTTGATCTGTTTAATAATTACCTAGACAGGAGTCTAGGAGTATCAACAAACATATATATGTAAAACATATAATAAATAAAAGCATTTAAATAAACAGTTTAAATAATAACAGTTTACGCATGCTTCTCAGCCCCGCGTTTTAAAACAAAATGTTAGAAAAGGGGCAATGAACTCACCTGTGTTGCTCTGAAATGCACTACCACAAAAGATATGCGCGCTCCTTGATTTGTAGACTAAGTGTCTTCAGTTCCTGAGTTGTTTTAAAAGAATTCGCGTACGATAAGTATGTATAATAGCCGTATCTAGGGCTTGGTCTCGGTGTGCAACTACGTGTCCTATGATACTAATGTGTTCCTAGAATTCTATCTAGTTAAGTATAAACACATACCCATTGATAACCCTTATTCCACATTATTGAGTATAAGTCTTTAATTAAACATTTTTAAGTTATCCATTTTATATTAAGGGTTTAGAAAACATAATTTATTGTGGTTTAACAAAGTTTATAAATCATTTCCTTTACTAAAATATAATTATTTAAAAGATGAATATACATAACATGATGAGCTTAAGTTAAGCCCATTGGGCCGACCTCGGCCCATTAATTGACTTGGTTCTTTTTCAAATGATTTCTTTCTAGTACTCTGACGAACCAAGCCAAGAGGACTTTGATGAATCATTTAGGTTAATTACATCTCCTTATGGAATTTGTTAACTAAAGATAAGTTCTCATTTTATGGCCTCATGATAAAACCATGTTCCCTCAAAGTTGGTGGCATGAGATGAAACCCTAATACACCTCCCATGCACACACATTTATAATTGCTCACCATGCATGCATCTATACAAACAAACACACGCGTGGACTAGAACCTCATCCCGATCAATCCTAGCCGAATGAATGGGCCGACTGGACTAGACCCAAGGCCGAATGAGGGCTAGACCATATAGTTTTGGCGAATGGAACTCTGTCGAATAACCCTAAGTCGAGTGTAACTGGGTCGAATGAGACCTTGGGCGTATGGGTGTAGGCCGAAGGAAGTTCAGGCGAAAGAGGGAGGGAGCGAATGAGTTGGGCTGAATAGGTAGATGGTCGAATGAGGTTTCCAGCGAATGAGGGTAGGGCGAATATCATGGCCGATCGAATGAGAGTGATTCGGCATTAAGCCATTCGGCGAATCAACATGCTTCGGCCAAGGCCTTTCGGCCGAGGGCCATTCGACCACCTGATGTTAGTTCATTCGGCCGTAGCGGTCTGGTGGTTGGCTGTCATGGTTGTCGAGCTAACCGGCCAAGGAATGAAGGGAGGGTTGTTCCTACATTATCCTAAGGTAGTTGTGAGGTGATTTCCCCTAAGGTTTTACATGATTCTAGCCGGCTTCTTAGAGGGTTCGAATTAGGGTTTTCAAGCCCTAAAAACGCAACATAAATGGATTTTTACCTCGAATCTGTTGGATTCTAACCCCGATCCGTTGTACTTCTATAATCTACAAGTTGAGATGGTCGTTTAGGCACCAAAATGGGTTGATTTCGTGAAGAAATGGGGTAGAAATCTTAGAGAGAAGGTGAGTTTTCTAGAGAGAGAAAGATGTGAACGGAAATGGGGAGTTGGAGCTGGTTTGATGGTGGTTGTTGTAGCATTAATGCCTCATTAAATGAGGTGGAAATACCGGGGTTCGTTCGGGTTCGTTCGGTTTCGCGTAGAAACGTCGGTTTCTCGTCGTTTTCGTTACGAAACGACTCGGTTTTAAAATAGAAATTATAAAATCATTTTAGGTTGTGATTCCTAATAAATTAACTAAATATCTTTTAATTATTTCATTTACAAAATATTTATTTAACGTTTAAATCGAATCGCGCGGTCATCGCGCGTATTTGTTCGAATCGTCACCCGATCAAACACGACGATAACTCCACTTTTCAATATTGTTTTCTAATTATTGAATATCATTCAGAACGTTAAACTTTCAGAATTATTCGTACAGATCGTCACCTATACAAATAATCCGTCGGTTTAGCATTCACGTAACGACATTCGTGCTGCTTTGTTCTGTAGAGCCTTACATACGTTTATACATAATAAAATCCTAACAAATAAATCACATGATGGTTCTATGTTGCCAGATAATTATCTGACTCAAGAACCATTGTTCTGAACTCGTTTTTCTGAAATGATTATGATTTCACTGTTTTGATAACATGAAATGATACTGAATCTCGATATGAATATGAAATACACTGAATTACATAAAATTTGTACCTGATTACTGTTCACGTACTGTTTACGATCACTGTTCCGGTGACGGCTCCGGCACTGATGTTACAACCTAAGTGCTCATGAAGTGGTTAGAAGAAAACCGGAAATAAAACCATAAATTTACCTCGAATTTGATGGATGAAAGCTTAGATCCTTCGTACTTTCGTGCTCTATAGGTGATACGGGTCGTTTTGACACCAAGAACTCGCGAATCTGATGAGAAATGATCAAGAAATCTTAGAGAGAAGTTTAGAGAGAGATTTTAGAGAGAGAGAAAAAACGAAATTGTGATTAGAAATGGTAGGTGGAGGTGGTTGTGGCCATAAATGCCTCATTAAAATCTTCAAAGTAAACCGGGTATGTTCGGTCTCGCTCGGTTTCGCTCGGTTTCGCGTAGAAACGTCATTTCGTGTTCGTCTTCATAACGAAATGACTCTGTTATAAAATAAAATATATAAAATTATTTTAGGTGGTTATTCCTAGTAAATTAACTAAATATCTTCCGTTTATTTAAAATTTTCAGAAATATTTAAGTAACTGTTTAAAATCGAATCGTACAGTCGTCGCGCGTATTCGTTCGAATCGTCATCCGTACGAACACGAAGATAACTATACTTTTCAATATTGTTTTCTAATTATCGGATATCATTCAGAACGTTAAACTTTCAGATTTATTCGTACAAATCGTCACCTATACGAATAACCTGTCGATTTAGCATTCACGTAACGACATCCGTTTTGTTTTGTTCTGTAAAGCCTCACATACGTTTATTGTTATACCTGGAAAAAGTTGTCTTATAATTCGGAATATTTTGGGATATGGAATATTTCAAGATAATTATGAATATTTGCGTATATAACTTTATGTGATCTGATGATTTGATTGCTACATAATAATAATATAAATATTATTGTTATTATTTAATTCCACATGTGCTACTAATATTTGAATTAAGTCAACAGATTATGTAACAAGCATGCCTATTCTTCCGGAACTAGAAGAAAAAACGTGGAATTCATGCCAACGTTCATAAGAAGTGTTCGACGCATGATTGGAGAATGGACCGATTTATAAGGAACGACTTTTGACTGATATTGTATATTTTTTACTATAAATTGAGGCTTATGATCGATTTAGGAGACAACTCGCATGCATCTGATCATTCTTTCACTACTCACAATTGCATTTACAGTGTTATACACATTCGAAGACAATCAACACTTAGCAATCGATCATTTGTGCTCTTTCTTTGTACTACTTACTTTGTTAGTTTAATATAAACAAGGCAGAGTGACGATTGTCACCTCCCGAGGTTTTTATGCCGGCAATCCTAAGGGATTAAGGGCTTTTCCTCGTATAAATCTCGTGTGTTTGGCTGTTTTTTCTATTTTATATTCTGAAATATCCCTAGGGATCCTTAGGGATATTCTTGTCAAACATTACTGTTAAACTGTTTTATTAATTGTTAAGCACGATACCCCACTAAACTAATTCGGTTTTGCTAAAAGTTATACTTGTTAATTTTTACCCGAAACAATTTGGCGCCCACCGTGGGGCAAACTTGTGTTTTTCATAATTAAAACCTTGTTTAAAGGCGTTTTTCCGAGAGATACAGTGAAAAATCAGTGGTCATCTTATGCTGAGGAAGCTCAAGTAAATGATGAATCTCACGTGACATTTATGGCTCAGACAAGTTCAAAAAAGGTTGAATTATCTTAGGAAGAAATCTTAATGTTAAACCAATTTTTTTAAAATGTTGTGCTTATTCAGCCAAACTTGATATGAAAACCACATTTGTGGCTGAAAGTGCTCCATCAACAATGATGACCACTTCTGTTCATATACTTGTTTCTAACAATGAAATTTTGAGTATGTTTCAACAGGTTCAGCAGCAAATGTTGGATCAACAGAAAATGAATCAGAGGCTTCTTAGAGAAATGGAGAATTTGAAGGCTGAAAAGAATAAACGACCAGAGACTACTACTCCAATAATTCCAAAAATCCTTGATTTTGGGACATCAAGGATATCCGGAAACCAGTCTGGAGACTTTATTCCTATGCAGACTAGTCTGGGAGATCCGTCGGGATCTCAAGGGTTAAGGATATCTCGGGATAATACGAATATCCCGGGAACTTCTTATCTAACTCCCATTACTAGCAACACTTATAATTATTCTCCATTTGAAACTACTAATCTTGGTTCTTCGCAGGATTCAGGGATATCTCCTCAAGTGGCCAAGGAAATACAAAAACTCCGGGATATGATCTTAACTGTACCAGGAATAGTCAAACCTATCCCGGAAGTACCAGCAAGCACTCACAGGATATCCAGATTTGCTCCACCCATATGTGATGCTGAAATCCCGAAAAGATTTCAAACTCCAACGATGAAGTTGTATGATGGAACCACTGATCCTGAAGAACATGTGGCGCAATATAGGGAAAGAATGGAAACCAACCCTATACCCCCGCATCTGAAGGAAGCATGCTTATGTAAAGGATTTGGTTCAACACTAACAGGGGCAACCCTGAAATGGCTGCTTAACGTTCCTCCCTACTCTATTACTTCATTTGCTCACCTAATTAATCTGTTTAACAATCAGTTTTCTTGTAGCAGGACATTTGAAAGGCTGACTAGTGATCTCTATAGGGTAACCCAGGGATCCGACGAATCCCTCAGAAGTTATGTCAACAAATTTGGCAAAGAATCCCTGGATATCCCTAATCTCGATATCACTACGGCTGTTCAAGCATTTAAGATGGGTTTACAAAGGGACTCACCATTTTATGATGATTTGGTTATGAACCCCTGCAGAAACATGGACGAAGTTCGAAACCGTGCCTTGAGGTTTATAAGATTGGAGGATGATAAGGAAATCCAGAAAAGGATCACTACGACGCCTCCCAATGATCAAGGAAAGAGAAAATTGGATTCACCTAACAGCAAATCATTCAAATCTAAGCCATACTACAAGACCGATAGCCACAAGATCAACTCTGTGGAAGAAGATGAGGATGACGAAGAATATCCCAGGATATCAGAATATTGTTTTTCTGTTGATATCCCTGAATTAATGTGTGCCATACATAATTTAGGTGAAAAAGCCAGGTGGACACCAAAGGAAAAGAAGTTTGCGACAAGGGATAAATCCAAGTGGTGCGCCTTTCATGAGGACTTCGGCCACATAACGGAAGACTGCATTGCATTAAGGAAGGAAATAAGCTACCTACTAAGCAAAGGTCATCTTAAAGAACTACTGGGAAAGAAGAAAGAAAGAAGATAGGATCCCAACGGATTCCCAAAAAGAGCAACATCTCCACCTAAAGATGCAAAGGTAATCAACTTTATTTCTGGTGGTTCTGATATTTGTGGTACCTCTTATTCTGCAGCTAGAAGACATGCTAAAGAAGCCAAAATGGAAAACGGAGAGAGACCCACAAAGACATCAACACTCACCACTGAAACAGTGGTGTCTTTTGAAGAACAAGACCGCAAGGATATCCTGGATCCTCACCATGATGGGTTAGTCATTACTTTATATGTCGCTAACCACTATGTACGCAGGATACTGATAGATGGAGGAAGCTCGGTCAACATCATCCAATTAGAAACACTAAAAAGGATGAACATTCCTGAATCAGAGATAACGACTAAATCTCTGATCCTAGTCGGGTTCAGTGGCGAAACTAAAGCTACTGTTGGAGAAATCAAACTACCGGTATACATTGAGGGGGTAAACTCTATGCAACGCTTTTGTATTATAGATTCCCTTTCCTGTTACAATATTATACTAGGTAGACCTTGGATACATGACATGAAAGCAGTCCCTTCGACCTACCATCAATGTGTCAAGCTACCGACACCGTGGGGAGTGGTGAAGATCAACAGTGACCAGCAGGAAGCCAAGGAGTGCTACTCGTCTTCAATGAAGGGAACAACTAGGCCCTCACCCGCGTAGCAATTAAAGTGCGACCTTGAGGATACTCAGGAATATAGGGAAAAAGAAGTAAAGGAAATACCTTTAAATCCCGATGATCCTGAGGTAAAAGTCCTTATAGGAACTAGTATCCCTGAGGATATTGAAAAGAAACTGATTTCTTTTCTGAAATCAAGAGTTTCCACATTCGCATGGAAACATGAGGATATGACAGGAATATCCTCAGATGTGATTACACATAAATTAGGAATAGATAGAAATATTAAGCCTGTCCACCAGAAAAGAAGGAAGTTTGCACCCGAAAGAAATCTAATCATTCAAGAGGAAGTAGAGAAACTCCTAAAAGCAAAAATGATTAGAGAGGTGAAATTTCCAAAGTGGCTAGCCAACGTAGTCATGGTTCAAAAGAAGAATGGAAAATGGAGAGTTTGTGTAGATTACACAGACCTCAACAAGGCTTGTCCTAAAGATCCATTTCCATTACCACATATAGATTCCATGGTAGATGCAACAGCAGGACATGAAATGTTAACTTTCATGGACGCATCAGCAGGCTTTCAACAAATTCAAATGGAACCTTCGGACCAAGAAGACACAGCTTTCATGACGCCAACAGGAATATATTGCTATACAGCAATGCCATTTGGCTTGAAGAATGCTGGAGCCACATACCAGAGACTCGTTAACATGATGTTCAAAGAGAAACTGGGGGACACTATGGAAGTATATATAGATGATATGGTGGTCAAATCGAAAATAACTGAGAATCACCTTAAGGATCTTCAGGAATCCTTCGATATCCTGGACCACTATAATATGAAACTTAACCCATCTAAGTGTCATTTTGGGGTAAGATCAGGAAAGTTCTTGGGATATATGGTCACTAAAAGAGGGATAGAGGCTAGCCCGGAACAAATTCAAGCAATCTTAAACCTCAAATCCCCAAAGAACATAAAAGAAGTACAAAAATTAACGGGAAGAATAGCTGCACTTAATAGATTCATCTCAAGGTCTTCCGAAAAATTTAAAGGATTCTACGATATCCTTAAAAAGAATAAGAAGTTCCAATGGGATGCAGAGCATGAGAAGGCACTTCAGGATCTGAAAGAATATTTATCCTCACCACCGTTGCTCATGAGACCAGAAAATGGTGAACCACTATCACTATACTTAGCAGTATCCCGAACTACTGTAAGTGCTGTGTTAGTTAAGGATCATCAGGGATCACAGCACCCTGTATACTATGTAAGTAAGAGCTTAGTAGATGCTGAGACTAGATATTCTCATTTAGAAAAGCTAATTTTAGCTTTGGTTATGGCATCAACTAAGCTAAGACATTACTTTGAAACACATAGAATACACATTAAAACTAATTATCCTGTCAAATCTGTGCTGAGAAAACCGGAGCTATCAGGAAGGATGGCAAAATGGTCAGTTAAACTCAGCACCTACGATTTGATCTATGAACCAAGGACAGCAATCAAGTCACAAGCTTTAGCAGACTTTGTGGCTGATTTTAGTAATGATCTACAACCAGAAGTGGATCTAGAAGTAAAACTCTTAGATGAGGATACTGGTGAGTGGACTTTATTCACAGATGGATCTTCGAATATAAGAGGAACAGGACTAGGCATTATACTAAAATCGCCACAGGGGGACATAATACCCCAATCGATTAGTTGCGAATTTCAAGCAACTAACAATGAAGCAGAATACGAAGCCCTAATAGCAGGACTTCAATTAGCTAGGGATATGAACATTAGAAACTTACATGTTTTTGTCGATTCCCTACTAATAGCCAATCAATTTAATGGATCTTATATGACTAAAGGAGATAAATTGGCAAAATACTTAGAAATAGTTAAGGATATTTCAGGATATTTTTACTACTTTGATATCGCTCAAGTACCAAGAGATGAGAATGCTGAGGCGGATGCATTGGCAAACTTAGCATCATCCCTAAGAATTCCTGAAGATATTAATATTCCTATCCTACATATTTTAAGACCAGCGATAGATTTGCAGGATATAGATCAGGATAGTGAACCCAAGAATACCGAAGTTCTTCATTCAGAAGCACATGAAATATCCTGGACTACCCCTATCAAGAACTATCTTCAAACAGGAAAAATACCTGATGAAGAAACAAATCCTAGAGCTTTTAAAGCAAAAGTATCTAGATACACAATCATACGAGATATCTTATATAGGAAATCAATATCAGGCCCATACTTAAGGTGTTTGGAGAAACCCGAAAGTTTGGAAGTAATGAAAGATATCCATGAAGGAGATTGTGGAAACCACACTGGGGGTAGAGCATTATTCTCAAAGATCCTGAGAACAGGATACTTTTGGCCAACTATGAGAAGAGACGCAATGTCTTATTCCCAGAAATGTGATGCTTGTCAGAGACATAGCAATATACCTCATCAACCAGCTGAACCTCTACATCCAATAGTCTCATCATGGCCATTCATGAAATGGGGAATGGATATAGTAGGAAAGCTACCTAAAGCACCTGGAGGAAAGGTGTTTATGCTTGCTATGACAGATTATTTCTCAAAATGGATTGAGGCAGAAGCCTTCGTACAAGTTAGAGAAAAAGAAGTAATCTCATTCATAAAGAGGAATATCCTGACCAGATTTGGAATACCCGCAGAAATCACTTGTGACAATGGGTCTCAGTTTATAGGCAAAAGGACCACAAACTTTTGTGAAAGCTGGGGCATAAAGATGATCACCTCTACACCTGTTCATCCTCAAGCTAATGGTCAAGCAGAATCAAGCAACAAGATTATAATCAACAACCTTAAGAAAAAGTTGGGATCCAAGAAAGGAAAGTGGGCTGAAGAACTTCCATTTGTCCTATGGGCTGATAGAACAACCACAAAGAATGCAACTGGTCAAACGCCATTCTCCTTAGTGTATGGTTCTGAAGCCGTTCTCCCAACTGAAATGGTTATCCCTACCGCAAGGTTAAGCCTGCAAAATCTAGAATCCAATAAGGAAACACTCTCTGAGGATCTAGATACTATTGATGAACTTAGGGATATTGCAAAGATAAGGATGGCAACATATCAACAAAAGACAGCCAAATCATATAACAAGAATATTAGGATACGAAGATTTCAAGTTGGTGACTTGGTTCTAAGAAAGGCATTTCAGAATACCACCAACCCAGCTGATGGAAAACTTGCTCCGAAATGGGAAGGACCCTATAGGATAGATTCCGAAGCTGGAAAAGGTGCATACAAGTTAACCAACATGGAAGGAGAACCTCTTCCAAGATCTTGGAATGCCATTCATCTTAAGTTATACTTTATTTAAAACTTATTAAGTTATACTCTGCATTCGTATTTCTGAATATTTATAATTATTCTTATATATGCCTATATATTCTTATATATTCCAAATTACCATGCTACTAATCAAGCATTCGAGGGGCATCAGGATTCCTGGTTCCCAGCAATGCAAAAATCTTATTGTTTTGTAGGTATAGCAGGAGAAGAGATGAGACTTTATGTCTCAACCCAAGATCTGACCTGAAATCAGAACTTGATGAAGACCCCGCACTGACTTTATGTCCAGCTGCAAAGTTTTGACCTGAAATCAAAACTCAGGAGACTCTTGTCTCTCATGAAGACTTAGGGCTCATGCCCTCGCCAGTTGCGCACGTTTATCCTATTATAGTCTGAGATGATGGGACCAGTACACGCATGAGTGGCTGACAATTTCATTATCAAGGGCTATAACTAAGGATCCTCCGAAATATCCCGGTATAGTTGGAGATTTTGGGACCAGTACACGCATGAGTGGCTGACAATTTCATTTTCAAAGACTATTACCAGGGATCCTCCGAATTCCGGCCTAGTCGCCAGTATCCCGGCCTTAGTCGCCATTCCGGCCTTAGTCGCCAGTGGCCTTGTCGCCAGTATTCCGGCCTTAGTCACCAGTATTCCGGCCTTAGTCGCCAGTGGCCTCAGTCGCCAGTATCTCGGCCTTGTCGCCAGTATTCCTGCCTTAGTCGCCAGTATTCCGGCCTTAGTCGCCAGTATTCCGGCCATAGTCGCCAGTATTCCGGCCTTAGTCGCCAGTATTCCGGCCATAGTCGCCAGTTTAATCGGCCTTGTCGCCAGTATCTTGGGCTTGTCCCAAGTTTTCTTGTTTTTCTATTTGTGCAGGACTGACTTTCAAGGATACTCAGGAATATCGCAAAACAATTGGGGATATTCAGGTATGGAATGTTTTTGATATCATAACAGGAACGAAGAAGATTTCAAACTAAATCTACTATCTCCCGAAATTGGTACCTGTTTCTTAACTCTTCTAATTTACTATGATATTTTTCATTTTTGAATATTTGGAAATATATTTTAATAATTGATAGTATGCACTACATCTGTCTTTATGCAAAATGTTACATCAATAATTTTTAAGCATATATCTAAATTATTTTCGACCATGCATACAATTAAGACACTAGCCAAATTAGGCTAAATATAGCTTAGAATATCCTTATTTATTTCTAAATATTTCGGGTATATATTAGTCACCTGAAATATGCTCTAAACACTCTTCAATAGAACATGTGAACAAATACGAAATCTAATCTTTATGAAAATTAATTAAATTAATGAATGCTTATGAATATTCGAACGTGTCTTAAAAATTATAACTATACTCATGAATAAAAACTCTGAAATAAATATTCAAAACTGAATATAATATTTGATATTCAGATTGAGTTTAAGACTATACCTAATTATTTTTTATTCCTAAGAATACCTGATAAAACTTGTGAAGAACTACTCTTGACTTATATGTTTGACGTATGAAGAGTTACATAACTCAAGTCAAACAGAACGGTAGCACTTGTCAAATTCAAAATACTTTAGAACATTTAAGGATATCTAAAAATAAACTAGGAAACGCTGAAATATAACCCAACATGACTGTTATATTAATAACCCAAGAACAATCAAAAGTTTAACATATCAAGCTTCGCCATGAAAATCTTGGTCCCTCCACTTGATATGTTAAAACAAAAGTTAAAAAGAAAATCAAAGCTTCGCCATGAAACTCATGGTCCCTCCACTTTGATTTCTTATGTTGTCTGGCCCAATTCTAGGGGACTTTCCTAAAGAACTATTGTTTGAAATCATTACATCATTAGAAAACAAAAACCACAACCACTAAAAAAGATGGGCTCAGACCTTCGCATCATTGTCATCATCGCCCATCGTCACCTCCTGCTCCACAACATCAGCCTCCGCACCTGTCACTTCCACATTACCTGTCTTGCTAGTCTCACCCACCTCACCAGCCTTGTTCACATCCACAGAAGCTTCAGCCTTGTCACCAGCTAGGGTCGCCAATATCTTGCCCCATTCCTTCATATTCTTGGCCAAAGAATCCACACCTTCAGCCTTGGCCTGATTCACCAGCTGGATTTTGGCCATTAACACGGCTATGGCGGCAGATTTTTTGGTTCCATCAATATGCTCTTTGAATTGAAGCTTGTGGGTGGCTTCCATGTCTTTCATTTGCTTTTTGACCTTGGCTAGCTCTTTCTCGAAGTGACCGGCTTTGGCTGTGAAGATCTTTTTCTGATCTTCTAGGACCTCAATCTGCTTCTCGTTCTGTTCTTTTTCTGAGGCGTATTTAGCAGAGACCTACAAAATAGAGATCATTCAGAATATATAGGAATATATCATTAACCAAAAAAGAATAGTTTATATACCCTTTTTAGAAGATCAGGAATAGACAGGTCAGACGGCTCCTCGAGATCCACAGTGTCCACCCCTTTGCGTTTCTTGGTACTCTTTGAAGAGCGGGTAGTCATAGCACGAGGTTTGGGGGCAGTAGGACTGGTTTTCTCCTTCTTCACAGCAAAGAAGGTGTCGAGGTCTTCAAGGTTGAAAGTAGATTCTGCGAAATAAATCAGAATAGTTAGGAATAACTAAGAATATTTAGGAATGTCAAAATATTTTTAATATACCAGAGGCCATTGGAGTGACTATTCCGAGGTTAGCACCAAATTTTCTGTGCTGTTCGTCGATTTTCAACAAGGAACGGATTCTGTTTCTGCTATTTTCTTCTTCTGCGACGAGTGACTCGAATTTAGGAGCTACAACAAGATAAAAATATAATAAGCAAAATTAAACAGTAATAAGTCTTGATTAATAAAGAAAATCCTAAAAATCCTACCCTTTTCTACCCATTTGAAAGGAAGGATTTCCCCATGTGGGATAGAACTTCTTTTCACGAAAAAGAACCTATTTCTTCACTCATCTTCATTAAACGTAATTCCAGAAACTAAGACGGGAGCCCCACTCCGTCTCTGAAGAACGAATCGAGATGACCCGTGGGTTCTAAGTTGGTACATCAAGGATATTTCAGGGATACCGATATCTAAACCGAAGTGATGGTTTAGTTGATCAAGGGTATGAAGAAGACGCCATCCCATAGGCATAAGTTGCGGAAAACAGAGTTTGGTAGTTAAAAAGAAATTGAGGATGAGGTCGGGAAAAGGATATTTTAACCCCAAGGTGAATGGATACTCTGGAAAACATATCCAAGTAGGTGACACATGATCGACCTTAAGATTTTCAGAAAAATGATGAAATGTGGTTTCACCAGGAAATGTTTTAGAAAGACGCAGCAGATCGATTCTATCATCGTTCAAAACATTTCTGTTTTGACGATTCAGACTTAGAATGTTTTGATCAGTAAAATCATTTGAGTCGAAATCAGAAGAGGAAGATGATCCAGACATTTTCAAAGAAAAAATTAAAAATTGAAGGAGAGGATAAAAGAAACTTACAGCAAGATCCTGTAGAAGACGATGGCATCAAATGGAAGCGAAATGATCATTATATCCTGCGCAAACGGCTGGAATATGTGGGAAACCGCCACAATAATAACTAATCTGCCAAACGGTCACATCACATTTAAAATTCAAAACTTAAATCAGGAGCCATAATAAACGGTTAATTTCAAATTCTTACCACCCGTTAAAGCGGTAATAAGAATTTGGGGGCAATTGTTATACCTGGAAAAAGTTGTCTTATAATTCGGAATATTTTGGGATATGGAATATTTCAAGATAATTATGAATATTTGCGTATATAACTTTATGTGATCTGATGATTTGATTGCTACATAATAATAATATAAATATTATTGTTATTATTTAATTCCACATGTGCTACTAATATTTGAATTAAGTCAACAGATTATGTAACAAGCATGCCTATTCTTCCGGAACTAGAAGAAAAAAACGTGGAATTTATGCCAACGTTCATAAGAAGTGTTCGACGCATGATTGGAGAATGGACCGATTTATAAGGAACGACTTTTGACTGATATTGTATATTTTTTACTATAGGCTTATGATCGATTTAGGAGACAACTCGCATGCATTTGATCATTCTTTCACTACTCACAATTGCATTTACAGTGTTATACACATTCGAAGACAATCAACACTTAGCATTCGATCATTTGTGCTCTTTCTTTGTACTACTTACTTTGTTAGTTTAATATAAACAAGGCAGAGTGACGATTGTCACCTCCCGAGGTTTTTATGCCGGCAATCCTAAGGGATTAAGGGCTTTTCCTCGTATAAATCTCGTGTGTTTGGCTGTTTTTTCTATTTTATATTCTGAAATATCCCTAGGGATCCTTAGGGATATTCTTGTCAAACATTACTGTTAAACTGTTTTATTAATTGTTAAGCACGATACCCCACTAAACTAATTCGGTTTTGCTAAAAGTTATACTTGTTAATTTTTACCCGAAACAATTTGGCGCCCACCGTGGGGCAAACTTGTGTTTTTCATAATTAAAACCTTGTTTAAAGGCGTTTTTCCGAGAGATACAGTGAAAAATCAGTGGTCATCTTATGCTGAGGAAGCTCGAGTAAATGATGAATCTCACGTGACATTTATGGCTCAGACAAGTTCAAAAAAGGTTGAATTATCTTAGGAAGAAATCTTAATGTTAAACCAATTTTTTTAAAATGTTGTGCTTATTCAGCCAAACTTGATATGGTTGCTAAGCACAATCAATCATTGATTGATGATGTCACTTGTTTAGAAGATAATGTTAAACAATATCTAGCTAATGAAGTAAAATATAAAAATAAACTTGAGGAATACAGTGCTGATATTAAAACTTTGACTTTACAATTGGCTGATAAACAAGACATTATCAATCACATGATTGATGAATTGAAAGATTGAACAAAGAAATGTAAATCGATTGAGTGTTTGTCTAATGCTCAGATGATTTTTGATAACATTGTGGCTAATCATGTAAGTAATCCAGGTACCCAAGGTGTCACACCCCGAGCCGGCGATTGTCCCGTCGGGCGGAAGGTTCCCGGGGCGTGATATCGGCAGTGATAATCGTGATGATCAGATTGTTTACATAGCATCAACATTGAGAATAACTAAAGCACAATATAGCATTAAATTAGGATTACAAAGTTAAATAACAATTCTCAATGTTTTATAATTTAACTAAGTAAACCTATCAAAAGAATCAAATGTTTACTTACTATCTTGTAATTGTACAAGATATCAAAAGTGATTCACAACAATCACAAAATATGTGCTTCCCAAAAACTACTAGGTCCTCTAACTGGGCATCCTAGCATGCATTCCTAAGCCTTAGCTTAATCCTATACATCACCAGAGAAAGCATGTAAGAAAACAAAGTCAACACAATAGTTGGTGGGTTCATGTAGTTTAGTATTTGAAAAATAGCTTTTGCAAAGCTTTTCGGTAACAACCTTAACCTCATTAACATCACCTGTAATATCCGATTCGTTATGCTTATATATAGGGCATACACATCCCACCACATACTAAACCACATATGACATTGCAGTTAATCATAATTAAGCATTTTACCTACCATCCAATCACATTTCCATCATAGCTTTAGCATTCTGTTTAAAAATTTACAACACGCGCACAATAGCATTTGCAAGTCTAGTTTAAGAGTTAACGTTATGGACAACTGAACACCCTAAGGAATCAAGTATCAATCCATATCGGAACTAGAAGTGATTAGCAACATCGGTATTTTGATAAAGGATTCCCAATGATGACACAAAGTCAACTAGAGAAACCAAAACCATCCTAGTCGCACATCACAAAACATGGGTGGACAATGAGGAAACACTATATGGCAAGCACTGAAAGGGAAATAGTCTGTTCCTCAAAGTCCTGACTATAAAGAACACCCTATGGGAAGCACTGAGAGCCAAATCAGTATGTTCTACCATAGCCGATAACTTTAGCATACAAGTTTATAGCATTCATATATCATAGCATTTACGTATCCTGTGCACAAGTACTAGCTTCACAACCGGTATGGCAAGCACTGAGAGGCCAATCCGTTTGTCTTAGCATTTCAAGCATATAAAGCATACAAGAGTTTAAAGCATTCTGAGCATTTCAAGCATTCGAGCATAGCGAGCATATCAAGCACATATGCCTTTCTGAGTTTGAGCATTCAATTTTTAAAAGCATAGTTTATAAAAGTATTTCAGCCTATTAGTCTTTGCATTCTTTGCATATGAAAAGCATCCAGGGTTTTAAGCAAACTAGTATAAAAGTATGTAGCATTAGCATTTAGCATTTAAGTTAAGTGTATGAAGCCTTAGCATTTAGGATAAAGCCTTAGCTTTTAGCTTTTAGAATAAGTGTAATAAGCATTAGTATTAGCATTATGAATAAATATAAAAGCATTTACGATACATTTAAACACTTGTTTAAAATGTATAACATGCTTCTCAGTCTCGAAGTAAAACAAATTAGTTTGAAAAGGGACAAATGAACTCACCTGTGTTGCTAAGTATGAATTTACCACAGATAATGCGCGCTCGTTAGTTGTATCTTAAGTATCTTCAAAACCTGAGTTGGTTTAAGAGATTCGAATACTATAAGTCTTCGTAATAGACTCAAACTAGGGTTTTCGTCTCGGCGTGCAACTACGTGTCTTATGTTACTAATAAATTTCTAGGTTTCTCTCTAGCAAATCTAGTACATTACCCGTGTTTAACCCTTGTCCCGTAGTTAGTGGCTGTTAAGCCTTAGCTAATTAAGTTAAAATCATTTATTTAAATTAAGAAAGTTTATCATCAATTTCATTTACTAAAACCATAATTTATTTTAAGAAAATCATAAGTTAGCTTTTTAGACTTTAAGTTAATCAAATTTGATCAACTCTAAGCCTATAGTTAAGTCTTAGCTTCCTTTGTTTCTTGAACCATTCGCGTGTACAACTTAGCTTAGAAGTCCATTGGACTCTCCGACTTAGTTGTGGGTGGTATGATATTTACTAAGTATCGGTGTTAATAACTAACACTAACACTTAGTTAAATTCCTTGATTCTTTGCAACTTATGCTTTATGCTCAAATGTTTAAAACTTTTGATGTGGTTGCATTAGTCTTTGTTTACCCTCAATCCCACGTAGTAGACAAGATATAGGTTTAGCATTTGTTTAACAAAATATTGGTGCCTTAATCATAAATAGTTTATAAGATTATCACCTTTGTTTAAAACTAGGTTGGTCTCATATTAGAAAACCCCAACACTTCCCATGCACACACACACTATGCATGCATAACATGTGGGTGTGAGTGTTTAAACCTCCCATGTGACCCTTATAATTCTTGTCATCTTCATTGTTTAAGCCTCATGTACTAGTTCGGTTAACAACTAACCTACGGGCCTTGGGCCGAATAGGTTTGGCCGCATAGGGTTGTGGCCAAAAGAGAGGTGGCCAATGGTGCTTGGCCGAATAAGACCTGGCCGATTGGGCTGCCGAAGGAAAGCTTGGCCGAATGAGGGTGGCTGACCAAATCAAGGCCTGAACCGAATGGGTGGTGGTCGAATGAGGTAGTCCCGAATGAAGCAGCATGTCACACCCCCTGTGCCACGTGCGGAAATCCACGACGCGGTGACGATCAATGGTTGAATCATGCACAAGTATTGAATAAGAACAACTACAATGCATTACTAAATTTCATAGAGATTAGACCATTGTTTAGTTACAGACAATCTATCTATCTTTCCAAAAGAATGACAACTACTGACCCAAAAATATTGTTTACAATATAAGACTTAGACAAGACAATTAAACAATCAGGATTAAATGAGTTTCCAATCCATCCTAGCTTGTTTCTTCATCTTGTTCTATCTTAATACGGTCTCCTTAGTTGTCCTTTAGAATGTCTTAAACCTAATTACCTGAAACATGTGAAAAGTAACTGTCAACTACAAAAGTAGTTGGCGAGAACAATAGGTTTAACATTTGTAAATATAAATCTGCATTGTAAGGCATATGTATAAAGCAGTGAATGAAAATACATGGATGGTTGCAACCCAAACTAACATCAAGTAAGAATAACGTGTGCAAACAATCAAAAGACTGTTTACTAGAGAAGCCAACAAACAATCAAGTCCCAAACTACGTTTGGAGTCTGAAAAATAATAGTCAGCAACTACATTCAACACGAGCTGTACTAACGAGCTTACTCAGAAGGCAACTCCGTGTTGAGTGACCCGGTCAATATGACTTATGCTGGTAAACTAAATTAGCAGCAATTTCATATTTACCGTACTACAACCAATTCTGCAGTTAGCTTTTAAAACAAATTTAAAAGCTAACTCCAGCTTTGGCGTAACATAATGTGTCCCGCTTTCCCTTGTTGTGATCACCCAGTATTAAAGCTATAAGAATAAGAATATGTGTCTTGATGTGTGTATAAGTTTGTTCACAACGATGAACACCATGCTTTTGAATGCTTTGATTTGAAACCTTTGGTTGAATGCCTTATTTGATTACCATGATTTGAAAACCTCGCTTGAATACCATGAATTGAAATCCTTTGATTAAATACCACCATGAAAACTATTGATTTAAAAAAAAACCTTGTGTTGAAACCCTTGATTGAATACTGAGAATAGTGTCCTTGTACAATAACAAGGTTTATAAAAAATTATCTTATCAAAAGCATAATTTATAGTAAAAGGGTTTATAAAACCTATTCTTTAAAAGTATTTGACATTTATAAAACCATTTGTGTAAAACATATATAAAATAGTTTAGAGAACCTTTTATAAAACCTTTTAATAGAAATGTTCAACAGTTGATAAAACCCATAAAACGATTGATAAATCCTTTTTAAAATAGTTGATACATCCCTTACATTTATAATTGAATCCTGTAATAGTTGAAAGCAGTGTACATCCTGTTTATGAAATATGATTGCATAAAGAAGTTTTGGTCACGTATTCCACCCCAAAACAGTTGTAATACAGTAAAATAGGGGCTAAAGTTCTCACCTGACAGCAGTAGACTCTGAACCAGAACAAGTAGCAAGTAGCAAATAACAAGACTTCTAACTGGTTCCTATATCATTGTAATCATACATAGAATATAAGATTTGTGATATTGTACTCTTTGATTGATTGACTGACTTACTTTTGTTATCATGATTCCGGTTAACCATTGAATATCTGGTTTTTAACCAATTCAAACCCTTATGAATATAATTATTAAGTGTTAGATTTATGTATTTATCAAAATGTTGTCATCTTGGTAATCAATACATGTTTATTGGAATTTAATCTAGTGGGCCTTATGTTGGGCCAACTATCCCATATGAGCCAACTTTAACTGGGCCGAAAGGTTAGTCATGTGCCCAATAGGTTCTCATGGGTCACGTGGGTGCTGTTTGGGCCGAAGTTAGCTAATCAATTGAACCGAGACATAATCCCATGAACCGAATGATTGGGCCAGAGGTTATGGATTTGGGCCAAATATTGAAACTGGTTTGGTGGTTCATGGGCCGAATGGATGTGGGCTAGACCTAGGTCGAACATAGGGCCTGATCAAATGCCATGGGCCACATGTGGTCTCTTGGATCAACTAAAGGGTTGGGCTGAAATAAATGTTTCGGATTGCTCTAGGAGTGGGCCGACTACTGAACCAATTATCCACAATGGTTGCCGGCTTCACTCAGCGAACCTCTGCTAAGGTTCGGCCAATTCCTTAGCAGCCAACGAGGTTCGTGAACATGGAGGCTCTCCACCCTTTGGTTCATTCGTCAAGTAGGTTCGTCTTGGTGAGTTTCTCACAAGGTTCGGCTGAAATAATCCAAGGTTCGTAGGTTCCTGATCCAAAGTTGGTTCGGCTGGAATTCGGTGTACGCATGGCGGCATGGGTAAGGTTCGTCTGATTTCAGCATAGGTTCGTTGAGGATTAGGGTTCGACAATGAAGGTTCGTGGCTCATGCATGGGGTTTGGTTAGCTTGGAGGTTCGGCTGACTTTGGTAACAACAAAGGTTCTCCTGCATGGGATGGTTCGTCACCATGCAAAGGCTCGGCGAGATCTCGAGGGTTCGTTGCACTGCACCAAGGTTCGGGGGTGGTGTCAGCCCAAGGGTTCGCCTACATGGGGTTCGTGAGGCCTCAAGGGTTCGGCTGGCAACCGATGGTTCGGCCGGCTAGCTGAGTCCTCCACAGGTTCGCCAACCATAATAGGTTCGGCCGAAGTGCTATTGCTTCCACGAACCTGTAACCTCGGCTATTGCATCGGCCTCACCCTCGAACTCAAGAATTTGCAGGTTGTCCTCGTGGCTATGGTGATGGGATCTAGTTTCTCATGGTCGTATGGTTTAAGGCAGCCAGGGCTAACCGGTTTAGGTGATGGTCGAACCTTAAACATGAAAACCCTACTTTTCAGATTTTTCTTTTGCTCATACCTCTATTTTGGCCGGTTAACACTCTAGATCCGTGGTACTCCCTTGTAGTACTCGTTGAGAGCTTCGCTTGGACACCAAGAACACCCAAATCCGTCAAGAAACGAAGGAGATATGAAGCTTGAAAGATTGAAACGGTGATTTTCTCTTCTAGAGAGAGAAACGAACGAGATTGCTTGTTTAGAGAGAGAAACGATTATGAAAAATGAGGTGGAATGCCTCATTTAACCTTTAAATACCCTGAGGGTATCCGGGTTCGTTTCGGTTGCTCGATTCGCGTTTTCGTTGCGTTTCCTGAACGTAACACGTAATTTACGCGTTTTAAATAAAAGAGTTGATTATTTTCATTATTTTGATGAGTTTCAAAATTGTAAAATGTAAAATAAAATATTTTACTGATTTTTACATTTCGTTCGCTGCCAGACCGTTAAACGAATATAATTACGTGTATACCCGCAATTGCGTACGTTTTTCGGTCGTATTAATTATTTATTGATGTTTACTCGTAATTATAAGTTCGACATTCGTATATTTACGGATCGTCACCCATAACTATACTCAGTCTCGCTTACGCATTACGATTTTTGTTTAATTAATTCATTTGTCGTACTATTCGTCACAACACTACACACTAACACTATCCCATTATACCGAACGCAATATATGTATAGGGCATACCCAGAGTCCAGCTAACTGCCTTATCTACGCCTGCCCACTACTGTTTTGATATAATACAATACTGTTCTTGTCTAGCAAAATCGACTGTAAATAAATAATACATACTTGTTCCTAACTAATTAAGATCCTATAACACACAAACACAAACATGAACACATAAATCACATTGACTGATTGAATATAATACACATTGTTCTATCACTGTTTACGACTACCATGACTAAATGCACAGATGTTACAGTCTCCCCTAGTTAAGGGAATTTCGTCCCGAAATTAACTAGCCGAAGGTACTGTAAAAAGATGAGGGTACTTAAGCTTTATCTGGTCTTCACGTTCCCAGGTGAACTCAGCACCACGTTTGCCCTCCCATCGTACCTTTACGATCGGAATACGGCTACGTTTGAGTTTCTTGACTCCATAATCCATGATTTCAACCGGACGTTCTATGAATTGCATGTTGTTTTGAATTTGAATGTCTTCAAGTGGAATCTGAACATCATGATCCGCCAAGCATTTCCTAAGATTCGATACATGAAACGTATCGTGAACATTGCTTAGCTCCACCGGAAGTTTGAGTTTGTAGGCTACGGGACCAATCCTTTCCAGGATCTCAAAAGGTCCAACGTACCTTGGTGCAAGTTTCCCTTTCTTCCCAAATCGGACAACGCCTTTCTAGGGAGAAACCTTGAGTAAGACTCGGTCACCAACTTGAAACTCAAGCGGTTTCCGACGTCGATCGGCATAACTCTTTTGCCAGTCCCTTGCTGCCTTAAGCCTTGATTGAATGATTGTAATCTTGCCTGTTGTTTCTTGAACGAGTTCAGGTCCTACGACCTGTGAGTCACCAACCTCGGTCCAACAGACCGGTGATCGGCACTTCCTACCATATATAGCTTCGAATGGTGCACATTGAATGCTTGTATGGTAGCTATTGTTGTACGAAAACTCGATGAGTGGAAGATGAGTATCCCAACTCCCACCGAAGTCAATCACACAAGAACGAAGCATGTCCTCGAGTGTTTGGATAGTCCTTTCGCTTTGACCGTCAGTTTGGGGATGATACGCCGTGCTAAGATTAACACGGGTTCCCAAAGCCTTTTGCAATGTTTGCCAAAAGCGAGAAGTGAAACGACTATCACGATCAGAGATGATTGATGTTGGAGTAACATGACGAGCGATGATTTCGTTGATGTACAAGGTGGCTAACTTCTCCATTTTGTAATCCTCTCGGATTGGGAGAAAATGAGCAGATTTGGTGAGTCGATCGACGATCACCCAGATCAAATCGTAACCCCGCGGGGTTCTCGGCAACTTAGTTATGAAATCTATGGAAATTTGCTCCTATTTCCATTGAGGAATTTCAGGTTGCTGTAGAAGTCCCGAAGGCTTCTGATGTTCTGCCTTGACTTTGGAACACGTTAGACATTTCCCCACATACAATGCTATGTCTTTCTTCATTCCGAGCCACTAGTAAGATGTCCTCAAGTCTTGGTACATCTTATCGGCTCCTGGATGAACTGAGTATCGTGACTTATGAGCCTCATCACATATGAGTGTGCGCAATTCTTTTGACTTTGGAATCCACATGCGACTGTTGAAGTATAAAACCCCATCAGCTCGAGGTTCTAGTTTTCCCTCAACTCCGCAGTCTAAGTCTGCCTTTAGTTGATTGTCGATCACTACTTGTTGTTGTGCAATACGGATCAGATCTTTCAAGTTTGGTTGTGTGTTGATCTCCATGGCTCTTACACGAATTGGTTTGACTGGTTCCTTACGACTAAGAGCATCTGCCACCACATTGGCTTTACCCGGGTGGTAACGAAACTCACAGTCATAATCAGTTAGAAGCTCAACCCAATGCCGTTGTCTCATGTTGAGTTCTTTCTGATTGAGAATGTATTGCAGGATCTTGTGGTCCGTATAGATGACACATTTAGTACCATAAAGGTAGTGCCTCCAAATCTTCAATGCAAAGACCACAGCCCCTAACTCAAGGTCATGATTAGTATAATTCTTCTCGTGAACCTTAAGTTGTCTCGAAGCACATACAATCACCTTGTCCCGTTGCATAAGTACACAACTGAGTCCAAGGTTTGAATCATCGCAGTAGACAATAAAATCATCACTGCCTTCTGGAAGACTAAGGATAGGGGAGTTGCATAACTTCTGTTTAAGAAGTTGGAATGCATCTTCTTGTTTCTGCCCCCATATAAAAGCTTGACTTTTCTGAGTCAGAGTGGTAAGTGGCAAGGCGATCTTAGAAAAGTTCGCGATGAACCTTCTGTAGTAACCTGCCAGACCCAGAAATGAACGAATCTCTATTGGAGTAGATGGGGTAGTCCAATTCTTAATCACTTCAATCTTTGCTGGATCTACGTGTATCCCATCTCTATTTATAACGTGACCTAAGAAATGAACTTCCTTTAGCCAAAATTCGCATTTAGAGAATTTGGCGTACAGCTGTTCAGTTCTTAGCAGTTCTAAGACCTTCCTCAAATGTTCCTCATGTTCTTGCTCCGCCTTGGAGTAAATCAGTATATCATCAATGAAGACGATAACAAACTGATCTAAGTATGGCCTGCAGACTCAATTCATCAGGTCCATGAACACTGCCGGTGCATTGGTCAGTCCAAATGGCATAACCACAAACTCGTGGTGTCCATATCGAGTCCTAAAAACAGTCTTTGGTATATCCTCATCATTTACCCTGAGCTGGTGACACCCAGATCGTAGATAAATTTTAGAAAAGTAAGTCGCTCCCTGTAATTGATCAAACAGATCATCGATCCTAGGTAGAGGATATCTGTTCTTGATTGTCAACTTGTTTAACTCACGGTAGTCGATGCACATACGAAATGAACCATCTTTCTTCTTGACAAAGAGAACCGGAGCTCCCAGGGAGAGAAACTCAGTCTAATGAAACCTTTGTCTAGAAGCTCTTGAAGTTGACTAGACAGTTCTTGCATCTCAGATGGTGCTAATCGATATGGTGACTTCGCCACTGGGTTTGCTCCAGGGATGAGATCGTTTCTAAACTCCACTTGCCTGATCGGTGGTAGTCCAGGCATGTTTTCTGGGAATACGTCCGGATAATCTCTGATGATCGGGACATCTCCGACTGTTTTCTTTTCAGGTTTCTTCTCCACCACGTGAGCCAGGAATGCATAGTATTTCTTCTTCAGGTACTTCCTAGCCTTGATGCACGACACAATCTTCAATCCGCGGCAGGGTTTCTCGCCGTAAACTTGCATCATTTCGCCGGACGGTAGGGGAATTCGAATAAGTTTCTCCGAGCATACAATTTCGGTGTGGTTTTTGGATAACCAATCCATTCCTACTACGACTTCGAAGCTTCCGAGTGTCATAGGAATAAGATCGATGAGGAAAAGATGATCGTTTAATCTTAATTCACAATCATGAATTATTGAATTTACTAGTATGGTCTTACCATCCGCTACTTCTACGGTGTAAGGAGCAATAAGTATAGATGGTTGTATATTAAACAGGGAAGCGGTATTAGTAGAGACAAAACTTCTATCGGCACCAGTGTCAAATATGATAGAAACATAGTGATCATTATTGAGAAATGTACCCGTGACGACTGCCGGCTCCACATGTGCTTTGGTAGCTCCGATAACAAAGGCACAAGCAGTAGCAGGTGTAACAGCATTGTTAAGTTTCGGGCACTGGTTTTTGAAGTGTCCTTCTGCTCCACAGTTACAACAAGCCTTTCCACCTGTAGTAGCAGGAATAGCGGTGGCAGTTGTAGCAGCAGCAAGATGAGCGGCTCGACACATTGCTGCCAAGTGTCCGAACCGTCCACACTTGAGACATTTTCTGCATGGGGTAGTGGATAGGTGATGGTATTGACATTTGGTGCAAAGTGGGTACGGACCAGTATAAGGCTTTCTCGCCGTAGCAGGTTGTGGAACAGCAGTAACGGGAGTGGCTTGAACAGGTGTAGCTGCAATCAAGGCTGCATAGTTCTTGATCATTTTCTGTTTGTGCTTCTTCTTCTTGGGTTGATTTTGTTCAGGCTTCTTGCCTTCATCCGTTTGTGGCCGCTTGTATCCTTTTCGAGTTAGTACACCAGCCTTGACGTACTCTTCCGTAAGAGTAGCGCCAAGATGAATTGCCGCCTCCAGAGTAGTGGGGTTACTCCCCATAACGGTTCCTCTGATAACTAGGGGTAAGCCTTCAATGTACTTCTATATCCTGCGGGATAGAGGAGTAACTAGATGTGGCACCAGAATGCATAACTCATGGAAAGGAGTTGTATATTTCGCGCTTTCGCCACTGTCTTGGACCAAATTCCACATTTCAACCTCGAGTTTCTTCAGTTCATGGCGTGGACAAAACTGTTCCACAAGTATCTTCTTAAAATCTTCCCACGGTAAAGCCAAAGCAACTTCCCGTCCTCTGGTGTTCTTCTCCGAATTCCACCAAGTGAGTGCGCCCTTGTGAAAAGCGCTTGAAGCCATCTTAACCTTTATGTTTTCTGGACATCCGGTGAAGTCTAGGATGTCCTCAATGCTTTCCAGCCACTGCAGTAGACTGGTGGCTCCCTTAGTACCAGCGTACTTAGGAGGCTTAGCATCATTGAACTGCTTGAAGGTGAATGTAGCAGTTCCGACGTTGTGGGCATTTGAGTGGTTTGCTGAATCATTGGTACTTTCCCGAAGGTTCTGGGTGATATCAGTGACCATACCCGGAATGACATCCTTCATATGTATGGCAATGGCCCAGGCAATCTTGTTGATCTCATCATCATTGCCACTTGTTGAACCCTCGCCGTTGGGATTACGTCGAGGAGGCATTCTACGAATAGAAAGCCACAAATGGGTCATTAATGAGAAAGGATACAATTGAGTTTACATGATAAAGTTAGTAATATACTCATACTACTAATATTATCATTCAATTGTAATTTGAGCAGCACACAAAGTCAGTTAACATAGGATCAGTTAACCTTTTAGCACACTTCTCATATGATTGCGTACAATGTGTCATAAGATTACTCATGATCTTTGATTACCTGAATTATGATTGAATCTATGGATAAATTATGGTTGAATTATGTGTGCACCTACTAACAATTGTTAACATGTAGAACTAAATCGTATATGTGTCCTACATTTTTCTCGTTAACCTATGTTAGTAAGTACTAAGCATGTAATCACTTATAACTACACATAATGATTGTTCACCTATTTGATTCACACACAATGGTTGACTCACATATGGTTGATTAACACAATGATTGTTTCATAAAATGATTCTATCTCAAATGGTTGTATTTCATATGTTTGACAAATGTTCAATGATTCCAGTTGCTCCAGGATTTTCACTTCAAGTACGAACGCCGAATTCCCCCTGTCATACTGAAGTTAGTTTATATATAGGGCATACGTAGGGTCAAGCTAACTGCCTGCCCAGCCGACATCCCACCACCACTTCAGTATGCCAGAGCTTGGCCGCCGTTTGTATCTGAAGCTAGGATCCCAACTCTTGATTGATTATGATTGATTCATGATTGTCTCATGTACTATGAATATGATTATGATTGTGTAAACCGTGATTCTTGATTTACTTGAAATCAAGACCTTAGGTTTTAGCATATGTGTCCTAGGTTAATTAACCTAGGTTCCCAATACTTACAGTATTGAGTATAATGATCTCCTTGTGTGAACTTCAACTAAAGAATACTGTTACACATATTTTAAATTATGAAGTCCTAATGATGATGAATACATAATAATGATAACATGGTGAGAATTTCAGATCAAAGATACTAAGAATACAGATCTTTGCCTCTGAAACCCTTTGATGAATATGTGTTGAGAAATTTAGTTTGGTTTCTAAAATTATAGAATCACGATCCAAATTCCTTGACTCGATACCTAATCTTAGAAATGTATCCCTAAGATCTTTCAAGCTTAATGTAGGCTTAATGCTTATTTAAGTTTACTTCGATCCTAAGTATCCTCAAGCCTATATCACTTAGTCTTATGGGGTAGCTTAGGTTATAGTCTAGGTCACTAATTATTGGGTTTTTCCTAGTTCTCTACAACCTTGGCTCTGATACCAACCTGTCACACCCCCTGCGCCGCGTGCGGAAACCCACGGCATGGTGACGATCAATGGTTGAATCATGCACAAGTATTGAATAAGAACAACCACAATGCATTACTAAATTTCATAGAGATTAGACCATTGTTTAGTTACAGACAATCTATCTATTTTCCCAAAATAATGACAACTACAGACCCAAAAATATTGTTTACAAAATAAGACTCAGACAAGACAATTAAACAATCAGGATTAAATGAGTTTCTAATCCATCCTAGCTTGTTTCTTCATCTTGTTCTATCTTAACACGGTCTTCTTAGTTGTCCTTTAAAATGTCTTAATTTTGATTACCTGAAACATGTGAAAAGTAACTGTCAACTGCAAAAGTAGTTGGTGAGAACAATAGGTTTAACATTTGTAAATATGAATCTGCATTGTAAGGCATATGTATAAAGCAGTGAATGAAAATACATGGATGGTTGCAACCCAAACTAACATCAAGTAAGAATAACGTGTGCAAACAATCAAAAGACTGTTTACTAGAGAAGCCAATAAACAATCAAGCCCCAAACTACGTTCGGAGTTTGAAAAATAATAGTCAGCAACTACATTCAACACGAACTGTACTAACGAGCTTACTCAGAAGGCAACTCCGTGTTGAGTGACCCGGTCAATATGACTTATGCTGGTAAACTTAATTAGCAACAATTTCATATTTACCGTACTGCAACCAATTCTGCAGTTAGCTTGAATACCATGAATTGAAATCCTTTGATTAAATACCACCATGAAAACTATTGATTTAAAAAAAAAACCTTGTGTTGAAACCCTTGATTGAATACTGAGAATAATGTCCTTGTATAATAACAAGGTTTATAAAATATTATCTTATCAAAAGCATAATTTATAGTAAAAGGATTTATAAAACCTATTCTTTAAAAGTATTTGACATTTATAAAACCATTTGTGTAAAACAGATATAAAACAGTTTAGAGAACCTTTTATAAAACCTGTTAATAGAAATGTTCAACAGTTGATAAAACCTTTAAGACGATTGATAAATCCTTTTTAAAATAGTTGATACATCCCTTACATTTATAATTGAATCCTGTAATAGTTGAAAGCAGTGTACATCCTGTTTATGAAATATGATTGCATTATGAAGGTTTGGTCACGTGTTCCACCCCAAAACAGTTGTAATACAGTAAAATAGGGGCTAAAGTTCTCACCTGACAGCAGTAGACTCTGAACCAGAACAAGTAGCAAGTAGCAAACAACAAGACTTCTAACTGGTTCCTATATCATTGTAATCATACATAGAATATAAGATTTGTGATATTGTACTCTTTGATTGATTGACTGACTGACTTTTGTTATCATGATTCTGGTTAACCATTGAATATCTGGTTTTTAACCAATTCAAACCCTTATGAATATAATTATTAAGTGTTAGATTTATGTATTTATCAAAATGTTGTCATCTTGGTAATCAATACATGTTTATTGGAATTTAATCTAGTGGGCCTTATGTTGGGCCAACTATCCCATATGAGCCAACTTTAACTGGGCCGAAAGGTTAGTCATGTGCCCAATAAGTTCTCATGGGTCACGTGGGTGCTGTTTGGGCCGAAGTTAGCTAATCAATTGAACCGAGACATAATCCCATGAACTGAATGATTGGGCCAGAGGTTATGGATTTGGGCCAAATATTGAAACTGGTTTGGTGGTTCATGGGCCGAATGGATGTGGGCTAGACCTAGGTCGAACATTGGGCCCGATCAAATGCCATGGGCCGCATTCGGCTGAAATAATCCAAGGTTCGTAGGTTCTTGATCCAAAGTTGGTTCGGCTGGAATTCGGTGTTCGCACGGCGGCATGGGTAAGGTTCGTCTGATTTCAGCATAGGTTCGTTGAGGATTAGGGTTCGGCAATGAAGGTTCGTGGCTCATGCATGGGGTTCGGTTAGCTTGGAGGTTCGGCTGACTTTGGTAACAACAAAGTTCGCCTGCATGGGATGGTTCGTCACCATGCAAAGGCTCGGCGGGATCTCGAGGGTTCGTTGCACTGCACCAAGGTTCGGGTGTGGTGTCAGCCCAAGGGTTCGTCTACATGGGGTTCGTGAGGCCTCAAGGGTTCGGCTGGCACCCGATGGTTCGGCCCTGTAAGGTTCGGCCGGCTAGCTGAGTCCTCCACAGGTTCGCCAACCATAATAGGTTCGGCCGAAGTGCTGTTGCTTCCACGAACCTGTAACCCCGGCTATTGCATCGGCCTCACCCTCGAACTCAAGAATTTGCAGGTTTGTCCTCGTGGCTATGGTGATGGGATCTAGTTTCTCATGGTCGTATGGTTTAAGGCAGCCAGGGCTAACCGGTTTAGGGGATGGTCGAACCTTAAACATGAAAACCCTACTTTTCAGATTTTTCTTTTGCTCATACCTCTATTTTGGCCGGTTAAAACTCCAGATCTGTGGTACTCCCTTGTAGTACTCGTTGCGAGCTTCGCGTGGACACCAAGAACACCCAAATCCGTCAAGAAACGAAGGAGATATGAAGCTTGAAAGATTGAAATGGTGATTTTCTCTTCTAGAGAGAAACGAACGAGATTTCTTGTTTAGAGAGAGAAAGGATTATGAAAAATGAGGTGGAATGCCTCATTTAACCTTTAAATACCCCGAGGGTATCCAGGTTCGTTTCGGTTGCTCGATTCGCGTTTTCGTTGCGTTTCCTGAACGTAACACGTAATTTACGCGTTTTAAATAAAAGAGTTGATTATTTTCATTATTTTGATGAGTTTCAAAATTGTAAAATGTAAAACAAAATATTTTACTGATTTTTACATTTCGTTCGCTGCCAGATCGTTAAACGAATATAATTATGTGTATACCCGCAATTGTGTACGTTTTTCGGTCGTATTAATAATTTATTGACGTTTACTCGTAATTATAAGTTCTACATTCGTATATTTACGGATCGTCACCCATAACTATACTCAGTCTCGCTTACGCATTACGATTTTTGTTTAATTAATTCATTAGTCGTACTATTCGTCACAACACTACACACTAACACTATCCCATTATACCGAACGCGATATATGTATAGGGCATACCCAGAGTCCAACTAACTGCCTTATCTACGCCTGCCCACCACTGTTTCGATATAATACAATACTGTTCTTGTCTAGCGAAATCGACTGTAAATAAATAATACATACTTGTTCCTAGCTAATTAAGATCCTATAACACACAAACACAAACATGAACACATGAATCACATTGACTGATTGAATATAATACACATTGTTCTATCACTGTTTACGACTACCATGACTAAATGCACAGATGTTACACAGCACCTTTGGCCGATCGAATGAGACGGTGGCCATTCGGCCGACAGTGAGCTTGGCCATTCGCTGGTGGCCATTCGGCCCATATGCTGCTGTGCCATTCGGCCGGGCTGTTTCCCAGGTGTGCAGCCCTCATAAATCATGGTTTAAGGCTAGATTGTGACATCCCCTTTGTTCCTACATTATCCTATAGTGTTGGTGAGTGATTTCCCTAAGGTTTTGGGAGGGTTTAACCGGAAATAAGGTAGCCGACCCAAAAGGGTTTAAAAACCCTAAAAACTCGAACTTAGAACTAGATTTTACCTCAAATCAAGCGATCTTGGGTTCCAGATCCTTGTACTTTCGTGTTCTACGTGATGTGGTGGTCGTTTAGACACCAAAATCACTCGATTTGGTCGAGAAATGAGAGAGTTAGAGTGTGGGTTTCTAGATAGAGAGTGTAGAGAGAGAAAGTGACGGTGTGGATAAGAGAGAGGCGGTTGTTGTGGGGAAGATGAGACATTTAATGCCTCATTAAAGTTTTCAACTTACCCGCGTGTTCGGTCTCGCTCGGTTTCACGTAAAAGCGTCGTTTCGTTCCGTTTTCATAACGAAATGTTACCGTTTTAAAAGTAAAGTTTATTAAATTAATTTAAGTGGTTATTCCTAGTAAATTAACTAAATATCTTTCGTTTATTTTAAATTCCTGAAAACGTTTAAATTTCAGTTTAAATTGAATCGTATAGTCGTCGCGCGTATTCGTTCGAATCGTCACTCGTACGAATACTACTGTAACACCAGTGCCGGACGCGTGCCGGAGCAGTGATCGCAACAGTAAACATGTACAGTAATTCAGGTACACATTTCATGAAACTATGTTTAGACTATTGAGGTATTTGATTAACATGAAACTATTATGCGATTGTCTGAATCTGATTAAAACCTTAGGGTTTAACGTGTTAGAAAACATGTCAGACAACACAGTGTTGAAACATAAATACTAGATGTGATATTATTTGGTGTAAACGTATGTGAGGTTAAACAAAACAAAAACCTTAACGGTTGTCGTTTCAAAATGCTAAACCGACGTGTTATTCGTATAGGTGACGATCTGTACGAATGATTCTGATAGTTTAACGTTCTGAAATAATGACTTAACAGTAGAAAACAAGAATCAGAAAGCCAAACCATCGACGTGTTCGTTCGAATGACGATTCGAATGAATACGCGCGATGGCGACGCAATCTGACGAAACGAAAACGAAAACGAATGAAGACTCGAACGATCATAATTTTAAGGAAATAAAATATTTCCTATTTTACAATTTTGAAACTCATCATAAATAAATTTAAATTAAACTATTTTATTAAATCGCGAATGAATTTGCGAAACGCGTAAAATATTGTAATTCAATAAATAATTATACACAACGATATTTAAAAAAAATTCTAATAATATTTGAACACTAAACATTCTAAAATAACTCTTTTTATTTAAATTTATAAAATATACGCGTAACGTGCCGAATACGCGACAAAACTACGAACCGGGCAATCGAAACGAACCCGAATACCCCGGGGTATATAATCTCTAAATGAGATGGTTTTCTCATTTATGACACCTTCTCTCTCTCTCTAAACTACTCATCCCGTCCATTTCTCCCTCTAGCACCAAAAATCACCATTTTCAAGCTTTGGAGCTCCATAACTTGCTCAAATCTTATCCAATTCGCGTGTTCTTGGAGCCTAAACGACCATCTTGAAGTCCTCTACAAGGAAGTACAACGGATCTACAAGATTACCCAGTCAAAAACGAGGTATGAAGCCCCAAAGTTGGCGAGAATTAGGGTTTTATGTTTGATGTTCGACCAACCCATCTTCACCGGTTCCACACCCTAGACCTGATCGTCATTAGGGTTTCTTTTGAAAACCACGATGATTAGATCTAACCAGCAGGGGGGTGGGAACGATCTGATGTTGCATAGTTGATGAAGATGACGATCACGAACCAGGGTTCGCGAAACAGCCATAATGGCCGAACCCCCCTTGAACTCGACGAACCCTTAGCTAACTCTGTTAGGCTTGCCGAACCTGCAGGGCCACCAACCACTCTCACGAACCTATGAATGCATTGCCGAACCATTCATGGTCAAGCGAACCTTCGAGCTGAACACGAACCTGCCTCCTGCGAACCATGGCTACGAACCCTGTTGTACTTTGGCCGAACCCTACTCTCAACAAATCTTAGCCGAACCATGAAATGAGCTGCGAACCTTCTGACCACCGCCGAACCATGCAAGTCAACCGAACCTTCATGAAAGAACTAGCCCCGAACCTTGGTCTGTAGACGAACCCAAGAGGCAATCCTGGCCGAACCCTTGCCTAAAGGTTCGCTGGAATAAATTCTCGGCCACCTGAAAATAAATGTTAGCCTATTAACTTAGCCGGCCCATGAAGTTTGTGCGTTGGCCCAACAACCCAACGTGATCAATTTGCCTAATTCCTCTATTGGGCTCACACATAACACTTTGATCCAAGACCACCTATATATTACTTATTTCGTATTGAATAGTTCGGCCCAATGGTAGTGAAATTCGGCCCACTTTGTTCTACGAGGCCCAACAGAAAACCATAAACCATTTAGTTCTTTGGCCCAATAGCTTCTTGAATCGGCCCATGACGATGTAACTAGGCCCAACTCATCATCCACCAAGCCCAATACTTAGAATAATTTATGAATGGCCCAATAGTTGGCCCATGGCCCTATTTGGCCCACGATAATCGGATGGCCCATTAAGCTCGATTTCGGCCCAGAATGCAACCAACCGGCCCATGTAGTTGTTTCTAAAACTACAATTGGTCCACTAACATTTGAGACCCACTTTTAGCCTAAAGCCCAATTGATTGATATACGACCTATTCTTATTAGGCCCACTTATTAGAATACAAATTAACATATCATAACACATGAAACATTAAGTTTTACAAGAAAAAAAAAGTCATGGTTATTTAATTATTAAGAAATCACTATTCGAAATACCATGAAGCAGAAGGGTTTAAAATCCTTGAGCAGAACTTGAGTTATGGTTATGAACCATAGAAGTTCAAGACTATGTATCATAATAGGTATAAGAGGGCCGAATGAAAACCACGACTCATGAGTGTTAGCCCACTTTAGGGCTAAAACTAACACTTACACACGCAACAAAACCTTACAATTTAATACTTATAAACTACAACATTCTGAAATCAATACAGGAACGTGAACATCAGATCAAGAGCAAACAAAGAGAGCGTGTATTCTTATTTTACTTAGTCACACACTACGGACCTAAGGTGAGTTCATTTGTCCCTTTTCAAAATTATTTGTTTTACTGCGGGACTGAGAAGCATGTTAAACATTTTCATAAACTATTGAAATGTTACTTAATGCTTTAAACATAAACATGATACTTATGTTGAAACTTATACTTTAAGCTTGATGCTTGAAATCAATTGATGGATACTTATGAGACTTGATGCTATTACATGAGACTTGATACTTAAACATGGGGTTAGATGCTTGTGAAACGATATGCTTAAACATGACACTTTATGCTTGTGAAAATATTGTGCGTAAACATGATATTTGATGCTTATGAAACTATGTGCATGAACACGAGACTTGATGTAAACATATGATATACATGATGAATCAATGTGTGAACAATTGAAACTTTATGTTTGGAAACTATTACTTGCGCATGAAACATTGTACATGTATCTAACCATAGTCTACGTAATTGCTAAACTTCTGGTATTCCAGAGCTTGTACCTATGGGGTGAGATACATGTAGAAACATAAAAGTATCGATTCTAGGCTATTACCTGGTTATAAGGGACATGTAATTGCTAAACTTCTGGTATTCCAGAGCTCTTGTCGGCTTATATGAGGTATGTAAATGCTAAACATAAACGTATCGATTCTAGGCTATTACCTGGTTATAAGGGACATGTAATTGCTAAACTTCTGGTATTCCAGAGCTTTTGTCGGCTTATATGAGGTATGTAAATGATAAACATAAACGTAACGATGCTAGGCTATTACCTGGTTATAAGGGACATGTAATTGCTAAACTTCTGGTAGTCCAGAGCTTTTGTCGGCTTATAAGAGGTATGTAAATGCTAAACATAACGAATGCTAAGCTATTATCTATATAAGAGACATGTAATTGCTAAACTTCTGGTATTCCAGAGCTTTTGTCTGCTTATAGGAGATATGTAATTGCTGATTTATTTGTGTGTGTATAGCTTGTGCCTATGTATGAGATTATGGACAACTAAATCATGTGCGTGTAAATCTATGATGCTTGATAAACATAAAGTGAAACTAACACTTATGATTACAATAGACATGAAAACTTTGAAACAGATAACAAAAGCGTTGATGAGGATTGGGTTGATTGGTAGGTAAAATGCTTAATTATTATTAACAATAGTGTCATATCCGGATTAGTATGTGGTGGGATGGCGTCTGGGCGTGTTGTAGGCTCGACCCAGGGGTATGCCCTACATATAAGCATACCGATTTGGATATTACATGTGGAGTTAATGAGGTTAAGGTTTTACCGAAGCAGGTTTGTGAAACTATTTTAAACTTATAAACTTTATGAACTCACCAACCGTTGTGTTGACTTGGTCTTTTTACATGCTTTCTCAGGTGAAGAACATGT
The DNA here is from genome assembly GCA_009363875.1 of Mikania micrantha. NCBI lineage: Eukaryota > Viridiplantae > Streptophyta > Magnoliopsida > Asterales > Asteraceae > Mikania > Mikania micrantha. The sequence continues at coordinate 74,130,052 of CM018692.1, forward strand.
TTAAACTTAAGCTCTTGGATTTGCATACTAGGCTGCCCAGATAGAGGACCTAGTAGACTTTTGGGAAGCACATCTTTTGTGATGATACTTATTACTTTTGATATCTTGCACATATACAAGATATAAACATTTGATTCTTTTGATTAGGTTTACTTAGTTAAATTGCAGAACATTGCTATTGTAATTTAACCTTGTAATCCTATATATCATTTGATTGTGCTTTAGTTATTCTTAAACGTTGATGCTATGTAAACAATCTGATCATTATGATTATCACCCGCGATATCACGCCCCGGGAACCTTCCGCCCGACGGGGACTCCGATCCAACCCCGCCGGCTCGGGGTGTGACAGATTGGCATCAGAGCACAAGGTTATAGAGAATAATAGGTCACTACATAAACGGTTTGGCCTAGACTATAACTTAGGGACCCACATGTAGAGAAATTAAGACTTAAGTTGCATTTTGTTTTCTGCATTCGATCACTGCACTAGCCAAATACTTTTGGTTATGATCAGAATGCCACCGAGAAAACAACCTACTCCGCAAGTCTCTGCTCCTCACTCTTCGACTCCTACACCACCGGATTCACCACCGCCACCTCCACCTCCTCCACATTCTCCACCACCAGGTTCAAACAATGCTCAGACACTGGATCCTACTACTATCGCTTTGGCGACACTGCTGAGTACTCAACTGACGAGTCAGCTGAAAGATGTCATCCCTGAGATGATAAATCGAATTCAAGGACATGGCCACACTTCTGGCCATACTAACGGGGAGGTTAGTGGAAACACTAGCCATACTTCTGACTGCTCCTACAAATCTTTTGTAGGATGCAAACCCCCAAGTTTTACTGGAGTTGAAGGCGCTGTTGGATTAATACAATGGCTAGAGAAAATGGAGAACACCCTGGACATTAGCAGTTGTCCAGAACACCATAAAGTTCGCTATGCAGCTGGTTCATTTAGCAAGCGAGCACTGACATGGTGGAATGCTCAGATTTGAGCAAAGGGAAGAGATGTGGCGATGGCAATGCCTTGGGCTGAATTTAAGCTTCTTCTGAGGAATGAATTTTGCCCAAAACACGAACTGCAACAGTTGGAGATCGAGCTCTCAAACCATGTTATGAAGGGAGCGGATCATATGACTTTCACCACTCGCTACCATGAATTGGTGGCTTTGGTACCAGAGATGGTACCAACACTGGAAAAGCTGATTGATCGATATGTAGCGGGATTACCTTCTTGTATTCAAAGCATAGTGCTGGCTGCTTACCCTGCTACTTTGGAGTCTGCTATCTCCCTCTCAGCTAAACTTACAAATGTGATGGTGAGGTCTGGAGTCTTAAAAGATGATGCTGGAAAAGCCAAGGAAACAACAACCAAGAAACCCGAGTACCACCAGAAAAAGAAACAGAAGGTCGTAAAGAACTATGCGCCCGTCACTCCTTTGAGACAGGCACCTGCAGCGCCTGTCAACCCTACTACTAGGGGCTATGGAGGGGAATATCCCCAGTGCACAAACTGCAAGTATCATCATCCTGCTGGTGCTCAATGCAGGAAGTGCACGAATTGTGGCCGGTTTGGCCACTGGGTTAACAAATGTCGATTTGCGGTGAATCAGGCTACCAACCCTACAACAAGAGCACTACCTCCACCACCACCCTAGAATCCAGCTGACAATAACAGAGGCTGCTACACATGCGGGGAAACAGGTCATTTCTCCCGCAACTGTCCTAAGAAGGTGCAACTTGGAGCACAAGCACCTAGAGGACGAGCTTTTGTTATCGGAGCCAATGCTGCACGCCAAGACCCTAACGTGGTCACTGGTACATTTCTTTTACACGACTCTTATGCATCTATACTATTTGATACTGGTGCAGACCAGAGTTTTATTTCATCTGATTTTGCACAACAACTTAGACTAAATGAGGAAACTTTAGACTCCCCTTACATTATCGAAGTAGCGAATGGGAAACAAGTTACCGTTAGCACTATACATAGGAACTGCCCACTTACACTCGTAGATCACACATTACCTGTCGACTTGTTGCCGATGGAGTTGGGCAGTTTCGATATCATCGTGGGGATGGATTGGCTCTCACTCAATCGAGTTGAAGTCATCTGTTCTGAGAAGCTACTTCGGATTCCAGTAACGGATGATCGTGTATTGGAAGTTCGTGGGGATCAAGCAAAACGAAACGTAAAGATCATATCATGCCTCAAAGCACGTAAGTGTTTGCAAAAGAAGTGCATAGCATTCTTGGCTCACGTGGTGGAGAAAGAGAAAGAGAAAGACAAGAAAACAATACAAGACGTGCTGATAGTGACGGAATATCCTGAAGTGTTTCCGGAAGATCTACCTGGTTTGCCTCCTGTGCGACCGGTAGAGTTTCATATCGATCTGATTCCTGGAGCAACACCTGTTGCTAAATCTCCTTACATGTTAGCACCTTCGGAGATGCAGGAATTATCTAACCAACTACAGGAGCTACTTGATAAAGGTTTCATCCGACCGAGCTACTCACCTTGGGGAGCTCCGGTTTTGTTCGTGAAAAAGAAGGATGGATCTTTTCATATGTGCATAGACTACAGGGAGTTAAATAAACTAACCATCAAGAATCGGTATCCATTACCGAGGATTGATGATTTGTTTGACCAATTGCAAGGAGCTCAATACTTTTCGAAGATCGATCTGCGTTCTGGATACCATCAGCTCAGAGTGCAAGACGAAGATATACCGAAGACGGCGTTTCGTACCAGGTACAGGCATTACGAGTTCATGGTGATGCCTTTTGGTTTGACGAATGCACCCGCGGTTTTCATGGGCCTCATGAACCGTGTGTGTAAGCCGTACTTGGATCAATTTGTCATCGTTTTCATTGATGACATATTGATCTATTCTAAAAGCAAAGCAGAACACGAGCAACATCTTAGAACGATCTTGGAACTGTTAAAGGAAGAGAAACTCTATGCCAAATTCTCTAAGTGTGAGTTTTGGTTAAAAGAAGTTCAATTCCTAGGCCACGTTGTTAACAGTGAGGGAATACATGTTGATCCTGCCAAGATCGAGGCAATAAAAGATTGGGACACTCCGAAGACACCAACGGAGATACATTCTTTTCTAGGCTTAGCAGGCTATTACAGAAGGTTTATCTCGAATTTTTCTAAGATAGCTCTGCCACTCACAAAGTTGACACAGAAAAGCGAGCCGTTTGTTTGGGAGCAAAAGCAAGAGGAAGCCTTTCAGACTTTGAAGCAAAAGTTATGTGATGCTCCGATCTTATCTCTCCTAGATGGTTGCGATGACTTTGTTGTGTATTGTGATGCATCCCATCAGGGACTTGGCTGTGTACTTATGCAGCGGGACAAAGTCATTGCTTACGCTTCGAGACAATTAAAGATTCATGAGAAGAACTACACAACTCATGATCTGGAACTGGGAGCAGTGGTGTTTGCACTAAAGATCTGGAGGCAATACTTATATGGAACCAAGTGTACCATATTTACAGATCACAAAAGTCTGCAACACATATTTGATCAGAAGGAACTCAACATGCGGCAGCGGCGTTGGGTTGAGCTTCTGAATGATTACGACTGTGTAATCAAGTATCATCCGGGCAAGGCAAACGTTGTAGCTGATGCCTTGAGCCAGAAGGAACGAGTCAAACCCTTGCGTGTCAGAGCAATGGGAATGACTGTGCAGACAAGCTTACACGACAACATCATGCAAGCACAACAAGAAGTGATTGAACGAGAAAACTTGAAGAAAGAACTTGATTGCGGTGTGGAGAAACATTTGGAGACAAAACCTGATGGACTCGTTTACTTCAAGGATCGTATCTGGATCCCTGCAGTAGATGAGATAAGGAAACTTATTTTTGATGAAGCACACAAGACCAAGTATTCTGTGCATCCCGGTGCCGATAAAATGTATCAAGACTTACGTGCATTTTATTGGTGGCCGGGCATGAAGAAAGACATAGCTGAATATGTTGGTCGATGCCTTACGTGTGCTAAAGTGAAGGCAGAACACCAGAAGCCGTCAGGTTTACTGGAACAGCCTGAAATTCCCCTTTGGAAGTGGGAACAAATAGCTATGGATTTTGTTACCAAGCTACCCCGCACTTCCAGTGGACATGATACCATTTGGGTTATCGTTGATCGATTAACCAAGTCTGCTCACTTCTTGCTGATGCGAGAAACTTATTCAATGGATAAACTAGCGAAGCTTTACATCAACGAGATAGTGGTACGCCATGGTGTGCCATTGTCTATCATCTCGGATCGTGATAGCAGATTTACATCAAGGTTCTGGCAGTCATTGCAGAAATCTCTGGGGACGCAATTAAACCTGAGTACAGCTTACCATCCACAAACGGATGGACAAAGCGAGCGTATTATTCAGACCCTGGAGGACATGTTGAGAACTTGTGTTCTAGACTTTGGTGGCAACTGGGACTCTCATTTGCCACTAATCAAGTTCTCCTACAATAACAGTTACCACAGCAGCATTGGTTGTGCCCCATTCGAGGCCCTTTATGGTCGAAAATGTCGGTCACCTATCTGTTTGTCGGAAGTGGGAGATAATCGTATCACTGGGCCAGAACTTATCCAAGAAACTACAGATAAGATTGCTCAGATACAACAAAGACTACAAGCGACATGAAGCAGACACAAGAGCTATGCCGATAAACGGCGCAAGGCGTTAGAATTCCAAGTGGGAGACCGTGTCATGTTGAAGGTTTCTCCATGGAAAGGTGTAGTTCGTTTTGCAAAGAAAGGCAAACTAACACCACGATACGTCGGACCGTTCGAGATCATCGAACGCATTGGTCCTGTGGCGTACAGATTGAGCTTACCGGATGAACTTAGTGGTGTACATGACGTGTTTCACGTCTCAAATTTGAAGAAATGCTTAGCTGATGAAACTCTTATCATATCAGTTGAAGAAATTCAATTGGATGAACACTTACGTTTTGTGGAAGAACCTTTAGAGATCATGGATCGCAAAGTTAAGAAACTGAGGCGAAGCCGTATTCCTATCGTTAAAGTTCGTTGGAACTTAAGGCGCGGACCCGAGTTTACTTGGGAACGTGAAGATCACATGAAGAACAAGTATCCCCAACTCTTTGCCGAGGAAGTCGTACCGAATAACGAGTCTTAAATTTCGGGACGAAATTTCTCTAACAAGGGGAGACTGTAACACCAGTGCCGGACGCGTGCCGGAGCAGTGATCGCAACAGTAAACATGTACAGTAATTCAGGTACACATTTCATGAAACTATGTTTAGACTATTGAGGCATTTGATTAACATGAAACTATTATGCGATTGTCTGAATCTGACTAAAACCTTAGGGTTTAACGTGTCAGAAAACATGTCAGACAACACAGTGTTGAAACATAAATACTAGATGTGATATTATTTGGTGTAAACGTATGTGAGGTTAAACAAAACAAAAAGCTTAACGGTTGTCGTTTCAAAATGCTAAACCGACGTGTTATTCGTATAGGTGACGATCTGTACGAATGATTCTGATAGTTTAACGTTCTGAAATAATGACATAACAGTAGAAAACAAGAATCAGAAAGCCAAACCATCGACGTATTCGTTCGAATGACGATTCGAACGAATACGCGCGATGGCGACGCGATCTAACGAAACGAAAACGAAAACGAATGAAGACTCGAATGATCATAATTTTAAGGAAATAAAATATTTCCTATTTTACAATTTTGAAACTCATCATAAATAAATTTAAATTAAACTATTTTATTAAATCGCGAATGAATTTGCGAAACGCGTAAAATATTGTAATTCAATAAATAATTATACACAACGATATTTAAAATAAATTATAATAATATTTGAACACTAAACATTCTAAAATAACTCTTTTTATTTAAATTTATAAAATATACGCGTAACGTGCCGAATACGCGACAAAACTACGAACCGGGCAACCGAAACGAACCCGAATACCCCCGGGGTATATAATCTCTAAGTGAGATGGTTTTCTCATTTATGACACCTTCTCTCTCTCTCTAAAACACTCATCCCGTCCATTTCTCCCTCTAGCACCAAAAATCACCATTTTCAAGCTTTGGAGCTCCATAACTTGCTTAAATCTTATCCAATTCGCGTGTTCTTGGAGGCTAAACGACCATCTTGAAGTCCTCTACAAGGAAGTACAACGGATCTACAAGATTACCCAGTCAAAAACGAGGTATGAAGCCCCAAAGTTGGCGAGAATTAGGGTTTTATGTTTGATGTTCGACCAACCCATCTTCACCGGTTCCACACCCTAGACCTGATCGTCATTAGGGTTTCTTTTGAAAACCACGATGATTAGATCTAACCAGCAGGGGGGTGGGAACGATCTGATGTTGCATAGTTGATGAAGATGACGATCACGAACCAGGGTTCGCGAAACAGCCATAATAGCCGAACCCCCCTTGAACTCGACGAACCCTTAGCTAACTCTGTTAGGCTTGCCGAACCTGCAGGGCCACCAACCACTCTCACGAACCTATGAATGCATTGCCGAACCATTCATGGTCAAGCGAACCTTCGAGCTGAACACGAACCTGCCTCCTGCGAACCATGGCTACGAACCCTGTTGTACTTTGGCCGAACCCTACTCTCAACAAATCTTAGCCGAACCATGAAATGAGCTGCGAACCTTCTGACCACCGCCGAACCATGCAAGTCAACTGAACCTTCATGCAAGAACTAGCCCCGAACCTTGGTCTGTAGACGAACCCAAGAGGCAATCCTGGCCGAACCCTTGCCTAAAGGTTCGCTGGAATAAATTCTCGGCCACCTGAAAATAAATGTTAGCGTATTAACTTAGCCGGCCCATGAAGTTTGTGCGTTGGCCCAACAACCCAACGTGATCAATCTGCCTAATTCCTCTATTGGGCTCACACATAACACTTTGATCCAAGACCACCTATATATTACTTATTTCGTATTGAATAGTTCGGCCCAATGGTAGTGAAATTCGGCCCACTTTGTTCTACGAGGCCCAACAGAAAACCATAAACCATTTAGTTCTTTGGCCCAATAGCTTCTTGAATCAGCCCATGACGATGTAACTAGGCCCAACTCATCATCCACCAAGCCCAATACTTAGAATAATTTATGAACGGCCCAATAGTTGGCCCATGGCCCTATTTGGCCCACGATAATCGGATGGCCCATTAAGCTCGATTTCGGCCCAGAATGCAACCAACCGGCCCATGTAGTTGTTTCTAAAACTAGAATTGGTCCACTAACATTTGAGACCCACTTTTAGCCTAAAGCCCAATTGATTGATATACGACCTATTCTTATTAGGCCCCTTACAATTTAATACTTATAAACTACAACATTCTGAAATCAATACAGGAACGTGAACATCATATCAAGAGCAAACAAAGAGAGCGTGTATTCTTATTTTACTTAGTCACACACTACGGACCTAAGGTGAGTTCATTTGTCCCTTTTCAAAATTATTTGTTTTACTGCGGGACTGAGAAGCATGTTAAACATTTTCATAAACTATTGAAATGTTACTTAATGCTTTAAACATAAACATGATACTTATGTTGAAACTTATACTTTAAGCTTGATGCTTGAAATCAATTGATGGATACTTATGAGACTTGATGCTATTACATGAGACTTGATACTTAAACATGGGGTTAGATGCTTGTGAAACGATATGCTTAAACATGACACTTTATGCTTGTGAAAATATTGTGCGTAAACATGATATTTGATGCTTATGAAACTATGTGCATGAACACGAGACTTGATGTAAACATATGATATACATGATGAATCAATGTGTGAACAATTGAAACTTTATGTTTGGAAACTATTACTTGCGCATGAAACATTGTACATGTATCTAACCATAGTCTACGTAATTGCTAAACTTCTGGTATTCCAGAGCTTGTACCTATGGGGTGAGATACATGTAGAAACATAAAAGTATCGATTCTAGGCTATTACCTGGTTATAAGGGACATGTAATTGCTAAACTTCTGGTATTCCAGAGCTCTTGTCGGCTTATATGAGGTATGTAAATGCTAAACATAAACGTATCGATTCTAGGCTATTACCTGGTTATAAGGGACATGTAATTGCTAAACTTCTGGTATTCCAGAGCTTTTGTCGGCTTATATGAGGTATGTAAATGCTAAACATAAACGTAACGATGCTAGGCTATTACCTGGTTATAAGGGACATGTAATTGCTAAACTTCTGGTAGTCCAGAGCTTTTGTCGGCTTATAAGAGGTATGTAAATGCTAAACATAACGAATGCTAAGCTATTATCTATATAAGAGACATGTAATTGCTAAACTTCTGGTATTCCAGAGCTTTTGTCTGCTTATAGGAGATATGTAATTGCTGATTTATTTGTGTGTGTATAGCTTGTGCCTATGTATGAGATTAGGGACAGCTAAATCATGTGCGTGTAAATCTATGATGCTTGATAAACATAAAGTGAAACTAACACTTATGATTACAATAGACATGAAAACTTTGAAACAGATAACAAAAGCGTTGATGAGGATTGGGTTGATTGGTAGGTAAAATGCTTAATTATTATTAACAATAGTGTCATATCCGGATTAGTATGTGGTGGGATGACGTCTGGGCGGGTTGTAGGCTCGACCCAGGGGTATGCCCTATATATAAGCATACCGATTTGGATATTACATGTGGAGTTAATGAGGTTAAGGTTTTACCGAAGGAGGTTTGTGAAACTATTTTAAACTTATAAACTTTATGAACTCACCAACCGTTGTGTTGACTTGGTCTTTTTACATGCTTTCTCAGGTGAAGAACAGGTTTAAACTTAAGCTCTTGGATTTGCATACTAGGCTGCCCAGATAGAGGACCTAGTAGACTTTTGGGAAGCACATCTTTTGTGATGATACTTATTACTTTTGATATCTTGCACATATACAAGATATAAACATTTGATTCTTTTGATTAGGTTTACTTAGTTAAATTGCAGAACATTGCTATTGTAATTTAACCTTGTAATCCTATATATCATTTGATTGTGCTTTAGTTATTCTTAAACGTTGATGCTATGTAAACAATCTGATCATCATGATTATCACCCGCGATATCACGCCCCGGGAACCTTCCGCCCGACGGGGACTCCGATCAAACCCCGCCGGCTCGGGGTGTGACAACTACGATAACTACACTTTTCAATATGGTTTTCAAATTATTGAACATCATTTAGAATGTTAAACTTTTAGATGTATTCGTACAGATCGTCACCTACACGAATAATCCGTCCATTTAGCATTCCTGTAACGACGTCCGTTATTGTTTTGTTCTGTTCAACCTCGCATACGTTTATACAAAATAGCATACTAACAAGCTTTTGTGTGTCAGTTCATGTCACACCCCTGCGCCGCGTGCGGAATCCACGGCGCGGTGACGTATGATCAGTTGAATCATGCACAAGTATTGAATAAGAACAACCACAATGGATTACTACATTTCATAATGTTTAGACAGTTGTTCAGTTACAGAAAATCTATCTACCAAAAGAAAGACAACTACAGACCCAAAATATAGTTTACAAAATAAGACTCCAAACAAGACAATTAAACATTTAGGATTTAGTGTGTTTCTAATCCATCCTAACATGTTTCTTCATCTTGTTCTATCTTAGTATGGTCTCCTTAGTTGTCTCTGAGAATGTCTTAAACCTGATTACCTGAAACACGTGAAAAGTAACTGTCAACTACAGACGTAGTTGGTGAGAACAATAGGTTTAAGCATTTGTAAACATGAGTATATGATATAAGACATAGGTAAGTTAAAGCATCATAAGATTCACACGGATGAGCTGCAACCCAAACTAACATCAAGTAAGAAAATGAGTGTAAACAGTCCAATCACTGTTCGCACGACAGCCGATAATATCAAGTCCCAAACCACATTTGGAGTTAGATAATACGTCAGCAGTTTTGATAACCATATGACACCAGACCTGCAGTTGGCTTTTAAAAGCAAATTTAAAAGCCAACTCCATCCTGGATAAGAAAACCATGACACCAGACCTGCAGTTAGCTTTTAAAACAAATTTAAAAGCTAACTCCATCCTGGATAAGAAACAATGTGTCCGCTTTCCCTTGTTGTGATCACCCAGTACTAACGCTAATGAATGTGATACTTGATGCTTTTTGCAAGTTTGTTTACAACAATGGACACCATGTTTTCTGAATCTTACTTTAACCGGATGTGTTAATGTCTTATTTGAAAACCTAGATTTAACTCCACGAGTTAAATCCTTTGTTTATGTAACATGAAAATGAATCCCTTGATTTGATTACCATGTTGTGAACCATATGATTTGAATCCCTTGAAATGAAACATTTGATTTGAATACCATGAATTGAACCACTTGATTTGAATGTCACAAAATGAACCACTTGATTTGGATACCATGATATATTGACCTTGTGTAACAACAAGGTTTATAACAAAAGAAGAGTTTATGAAAACATTTATATAAAAGCATTTAACCTTTAAAAGAACATTTGAGCGAAACTGTTATAAAACATTTTAAAGAAACAATTTATAAATCCTTTTTAATAATAAAAGTTTAACAGTGAATGATTTCTTTAAAACAGTTGACAATTCCTTAAACAGTTGAAGAATCCCATGGATTCAGAAAATGAACTTGTAAACTTTATGAATACACATAACCTGTGTATGTAACCATATTGAAATAGTGGTTTTGATCACGTGTTCCACCCCAAAACAGTTATAAAACAGTAAAAGAGGGGCTAATGTTCTCACCTGTCTGCAGTAGACTCTGAACTAAAACAGTTAGCAAGTAGCAAACAGGACTTCTAACTTGTTCCTATAACATTGTAATCATACATAAGATATAGGATTTATAATTGTATAACTTTGATTCATTGATTAACTTGTGTTCACTTGAACTTGTTTAACTTGATTACTTGATTGATCATGGGTTCAAGAAACTTATGAAATGCTCTTTGATGCATAATTCTTATGCATAATTGATATTTGTTCTAGGATTTGATAACCGTTGATTAATATGAGTTAAGAAAGGATGTTCCATGGCTTGCAAGTATTGTGATTGCGAATTGATTTCATGATTATTGTTAAGTTACTCACTTAACTCATGTATGATAAATTTACAATTGTCATAGCCGATGGCCTTGCATTGGGCCTTAAGCCCATGAAACCACGATGGTCCTTAAACCGAGTCCATGGTCACTTAGGTTAACAATGAACCAATTATATGTGAGGTTGGACCAATTAGGATAATAGTGAGCCTAATGGGCTTGAATTAGGCCTAAAGAATTTAATTGGGCCTAAGGATTTAAATTGGCTAAACAATACGAATATAATCTACATAACGTTTCACGGTGTTTTTGATTTAATTGAAGGTTTAAATGAATCAACCTACTCCCTTGAGTTTACCTCACACCTGTGGGCCTTATACTAACACACTTGGGCCGAATAAGTTGGAGTTGGGCCAAGGAAGTGTGAGCTGCCAACTATGGGCAGCGAACCCTTTGGGATTTCAGCCCAAGGTTCGGCCTTATGGCGGGAGGGTTCGTTCAATACAAGGAATCATCAGGGTTCGGCCAATGAACTGATGAGGGTTCGGTGATAGCAGGGTGGTTCGCTGCTAGTGCTGACTGGACAAGGGTTCGCTTCCTATGGTCCAGCATGGAGGGTTCGTTGGAGATGCCCATGCCCACGAAGGTTCGACTGAAAGGCATGTGATGGTTCGTGAGGGTGAACTGGTTCGGCAAGGCTCGTGAGAACATCAAGGGTTCGGCCAGGAAACCCTCCTGGTTCGGCTGTCTGCTGTGTGCAGCTAACCCCCCACGAACCTGTTAATTTGCATCATCACCATCGTATACAATTTGTTCCAGTCAGTTAGTAGAACTGATCTATCATCAAGAGGGGTTATCATGTCTGCGAAATTAACTAGAAGAGGGCTAGAACCCGCTACCCATCGAGTTTAAACAATTCACACAAGAAACCCTATTTTCGTGGTTTTTCAAACATCATTACCTCGAGATTGGCTGGATGAAACTGCGATATTCTTGTACTTTCTTGTAGAGTTTGTCGAGAGCTTCGCGTGGACACCAATAACGTCGAAATCCGTCGAGAAATAAGCGAGTTACGAACGTTCGAAGTTCGGTTTTTAGAGAGAGAGGGTAGGTTCGCGAGTTTTAGAGAGAGAAGGGTTGTTGGCTGATAAAAATGAAGGAAAATAGCCTTGTTCAAGGCTTTTATAGCCCGGGTGGTATTCGGGTCCGTTTCGGTTGCTCGGTTCGCGTTTCCGGAACGTAACGCGTATTTTACGCGGTTTTAAATAAAAAGAGTTGTTAAACTCATTAAAATGATGAGTTTCAAAATTGTAAAAATATAAAATAATTAATATAATTATTTTTACTCTTCGTGTGTTGTCGGATCGTTAAACATTCACAATTTACGTGTATACCCGCAATCGCGTACGTTTTCCGATCGTATTAAAATATTTAAAGTCGTTTAATCGTAATTATAAGTTCAACATTCGTATTATTATGGATCGTCACCCATAACTATACTCAGTCTCGCTTACAGATTACGATCTTGGTTGAATTAATTAATTGTTATACTATTCGTCTCAACACTACGCACTAACACTAACCTGTTACACCGAACGCAGTATATGTATAGGGCTCACTCTCGCTGCCCACCACTGTTTCGATATAACAAGTTACTGTTCTTGCTTAGTGAAATCGACTGTAAATAGATAATACATACTTGTTTTCTGATTACTAAGATCCTGTAACACACAAGCACACATTTTGAACATACGAATCACATTGATGAACTGAACCATGAATAGACACTGTTCTAACACTGTTTACAACTACATGACTATATGCACAAATGTTACAGTCTCCCCTAGTTAAGGGAATTTCGTCCCGAAATTAACTAGCCGAAGATACTGTAAAAAGATGAGGGTACTTAAGCTTCATCTGGTCTTCACGTTCCCAGGTGAACTCAGCACCGCGTTTGCCCTCCCATCGCACTTTCACGATCGGGATACGGCTGCGTTTAAGTTTCTTGACCCCATGATCCATGATCTCAACTGGACGTTCAATGAATTGCATGTTGTTCTGAATCTGTATGTCTTCCAGTGGAATCTGAACATCATGATCCGCCAAGCATTTCTTAAGATTTGATACATGAAAAGTATCATGAACATTGCTTAGCTCCACTGGAAGTTTGAGTTTGTAGGCTACGGGACCGATCCGTTCCAGGATCTCAAAAGGTCCAACGTACCTTGGTGCAAGTTTCCCTTTCTTCCCGAATCGGACAACGCCTTTCCAGGGAGAAACTTTGAGTAAGACTCGGTCACCGACTTGGAACTCAAGCGGTTTCCGACGTCGATCAGCATAACTCTTCTGCCGATCTCGTGCGGCCTTAAGCCGTGACTGAATGATTGTGATTTTGTCTGATGTTTCCTGAATGAGTTCTGGTCCTACGACCTGTGAGTCACCAACCTCGGTCCAACAGACCGGTGATCGGCACTTTCTACCATATAGAGCTTCGAATGGTGCACATTGAATGCTCGTATGATAGCTATTGTTATATGAAAACTCAATGAGTGGAAGATGAGTGTCCCAACTTCCACCGAAGTCAATGACACAAGAACGGAGCATGTCCTCAAGTGTTTGGATAGTCCTCTCACTTTGGCCGTCGGTTTGGGGATGATACGCCGTGCTAAGATTAACACGCGTTCCCAAAGCCTTTTGCAATGATTGCCAAAAGCGAGAAGTGAAGCGACTATCACGATCAGATATGATTGATGTTGGAGTACCATGACGTGCAATGATTTCGTTGATGTACAATGTGGATAACTTCTCCATCTTGTAATCCTCTCGGATTGGGAGAAAATGAGCAGATTTGGTGAGTCGATCAACGATCACCCAAATCGAATCGAAACCTCTCGGAGTTCTCGGCAACTTTGTTATGAAATCCATGGAAATTTGCTCCCATTTCCATTGAGGAATTTCAGGTTGCTGCAGAAGTCCCGAAGGCTTTTGATGTTCTGCTTTGACCTTTGAACACGTAAGACATTTTCCCACGTACAGTGCTATGTCTTTCTTCATTCCCGGCCACCAGTAAGATGTCCTCAAGTCCTGATACATCTTGTCGGCTCCAGGATGAACTGAGTATCGCGACTTATGAGCCTCATCACAGATGAGCATGCGCAATTCTTCAGACTTTGGAATCCAAATGCGGCCGTTGAGATATAACAACCCATCAGCTCGAGGTTCTAGTTTCTTCTCAATACCACAATTCAAGTCTGTCTTGAGTTGATTATCTGTTACTACTTGTTGTTGTGCAATACGAATCAAGTCTTTCAAGTTTGGCTGTGTGTTGATCTCCATGGCTCTAACACGAATTGGTTTGACTGGTTCCTTGCGACTAAGAGCATCCACCACCACATTGGCTTTACCCGGATGGTAACGAATCTCACAGTCGTAATCAGTTAGAAGCTCAACCCAACGTCGTTGTCTCATGTTGAGTTCTTTCTGATTGAGAATGTGTTGAAGGCTCTTGTGGTCTGTATAGATGACACATTTAGTACCATAAAGGTAGTGTCTCCAAATCTTCAATGCAAAGACCACAGCCCCTAACTCAAGGTCATGAGTAGTGTAATTCTTCTCGTGAACCTTAAGTTGTCTTGAAGCATAAGCAATGAACTTGTCCCGTTGCATAAGTACACAACCGAGACCAAGGTTTGAAGCATCACAGTAGACAATGAAATCATCACTGCCTTCTGGAAGACTAAGGATAGGAGAATTGCATAACTTCTGTTTAAGAAGTTGAAATGCATCTTCTTGTTTCTGTCCCCATATAAAAGCTTGACTTTTCTGAGTCAATGTAGTAAGTGGCAAGGCTATCTTAGAGAAGTTTGCAATGAATCTTCTGTAATAACCTGCCAAACCCAGAAATGAACGAATCTCTGTTGGAGTAGATGGAGTAGTCCAGTTCTTAATCGCCTCAATCTTGGCTGGATCTACATGAATTCCATCTTTGTTTATGACATGTCCTAAGAAGTGAACCTCCTTTAGCCAAAATTCACACTTTGAGAATTTAGCATAAAGTTGTTCCTTTCTTAGTAGTTCCAAGACTTTCTTCAAATGATCCTCATGTTCTCGTTCTGACTTGGAATAAATCAGTATATCATCAATAAAGACGATAACAAACTGATCCAAGTAAGGCCTGCAGACTTGATTCATCAAGTCCATGAACACTGCGGGTGCATTGGTCAGCCCAAATGGCATAACCACAAACTCATAGTGTCCATATCGAGTCCTAAATGCCGTCTTTGGTATATCCTCATCATTTACTCTCAACTGATGATACCCGGATCGTAAATCAATCTTAGAAAAGCAAGTTGCTCCCTGTAATTGATCAAATAGATCATCGATCCTAGGTAGAGGATATCTGTTCTTGATTGTTAACTTGTTCAGCTCACGATAATCTATGCACATGCGAAATGAACCGTCTTTCTTTTTGACAAAGAGAACCGGAGCTCCCCATGGAGAGAAACTCGGTCTTATAAAACCTTTGTCTAAAAGTTCTTGAAGCTGACTAGACAGTTCTTGCATCTCAGACGGTGCTAACCGATACGGTGACTTCGCCACTGGGTTTGCTCCAGGGACGAGATCAATTCTAAACTCCACTTGTCGGACTGGTGGTAGTCCAGGCAAGTCTTCTGGAAATACGTCTGGATAGTCTTTGATAACCGGTACATCTCCAACTGCTTTCTTGTCAGGTTTCTTTTCCACCACGTGAGCTAAGAATGCATAATATTTCTTCTTCAGATACTTCCTCGCCTTGATGCACGATACAATCTTCAATTCGCGGCAGGGTTTCTCACCGTAGACTATCATCGTTTCGCCGGACGGTAGGGGAATTCGAATAAGTTTCTCCGAGCATACGATTTCAGCATTATTCATAGATAGCCAATCCATTCCTACTACAACTTCGAAGCTTCCGAGAGTCATAGGAATGAGATCGATAGAGAAAAGATGGTCATTTAATCTTAGCTCACAAGCATTAATGATGGAATCTACAACTATGGTTTTACCATTCGCTACTTCTACAATATAGGGAGCAGTAAGTGTGGATAGTTGCATATTAAGCAAAGAAGCAGTATGAGCAGAGATAAAACTTTTATCAGCACCAGTATCAAATATGATAGGAACATAGTGATCATTGATAAGAAATGTACCCGTGATGACTGCCGGCTCTTCACGTGCTTCAGCAGTTCCAATCACAAAAGCACGAGCAGCAGCAGTATTGTTGTTGAGTTTTGGACACTGGTTTCTGAAGTGCCCCTCTGCCCCACAATTATAACAAGCTCTTCCACCTGTAGCAGCAGAAATTGTGGCAGCAGTTGTTGCAGCAATAAGATGAGCAGATCGACAAGTCGCTGCAAAGTGTCCCATACGCCCACACTTGTGACACTTCTTGCATGGAGTACTAGGCAGATGATGATACTGGCATTTGGTGCAGAGTGGAAACGGGCCAGTGTACTGCTTTCTGACATTAGCGGGTTGTGGCATAGCAGTGAGGGGAGTAGCATGAGTAGGTGCAGCCGCAGTCAACGCTGCAAAGTTCTTGATTGTTTTCTGTTTCTTCTTCTTATGATGGTGCTGTTCAGGCTTCTTGCCTTCCTCAATCTGTGCCCTTTTGAATCCCTTTCGGGTGAGCACCCCAGATTTCACATACTCTTCAGTAAGAGTAGCACCCAGTTGTATCGCAGCTTCCAAAGTAGTGGGGTTGTTCCCCATAACAGTTCCTCTAACAACCAGAGGCAACCCTTCAATGTATTTCTCTATCCTGCGGGATAGAGGAGTAACCAGATGTGGTACCAAAATGCACAACTCATGAAAACGAGTTGTATACTTGGCATTTTCGCCACTATCCTGCACCAGATTCCACATCTCCACTTCCAGTTTCTTTAGCTCGTGACGTGGACAAAACTTTTCCACCAGTAAGTTCTTGAATCCATCCCATGGTAAGGCTAGAGCGACTTCACGTCCTCTGGTGTTCTTCTCAGAATTCCACCAGGTGAGTGCGCCCTTGTGAAATGCACTCGAGGCCATCTTGACCTTTAGATTTTCAGGGCATCCAGTGAAGTCTAGAATGTCTTCGATACTTTCCAGCCATTGCAGTAGGCCGGTAGCTCCTTCGGTACCAGAGTACTTAGGAGGCTTAGCATCGTTGAACTGCTTGAAAGTAAAGTTAGCAGTTCCAGCGTTTGTGGCATTTGAGTTGTGTGCAGAATCACCGGTACTTCCCCGAAGATTCTGGGTAATATCAGTGACCATACCCGGGATCACATCCCTCATGTGAACAGTGATAGCTCGAGCAATCCTGTTAATTTCATCATCATTACCGCTTGTCGAACCCCCAGCATTTGGGTCTCGTCGAGGAGGCATTCTACGAATAGAAGCCACAAGCGGGTCAGTAATGAGAATGGATACAATTGAATTTTCATGATAAGGTCAGTAATATATCCATACTACTAGTATTATCATTCAATTGTAATATGATCCAGTACACGTATAAGTTATCAACTTATTTGTATACTTATCATGTGAATATGTACGATGTCTCATGATCTCTCCACCAAACCTACACACTGACACTTTCCCGATATACCGAAAATAGCTTATATATAGGGCTCACTCTCGCTGCCCACCACCGTTTCGGTATACCACGATCATGCCCTTGCTAGCATTTGGCAACACGTTTGTACTGATTTCCATGTGTTTTCCATTGATTAAGAATCCCATGATCTTTGAGCAACTTGAACTATGATTGATTCCATGATTGAACTATGATTATGTTATGCGTGCACCTACTAACAGTTGTTAACATGTAGAACTAAATCATACGTGTGCTCTACACTTTCCTGTTAACTTATGCCAGTAGTACCAATGATGTAATCACTTAAGAATTTCACTTAAGGTTTACATTTATGATATGTTCACAACTTGGTTGATTCACCATAATGTCTGGTTCATCCAAGTTTGAATTTCATTATGATTTGATTTACCAATGATTGTTTCCCAAATGATTGTATCCCATGTGTTTTGACTAATGTTCCATGTGTCCAGTTGATCCCGAATCCTCACTCCAAATACAAACGCCGGATTCCCCCTAACATACTGAAATAAGCTTATATATAGGGTAAGCTCTCACCGACCCACCACTTACCTCAACACGTCAGCGTTAATCCGTCGTCTATATTTGGGGCTAAGATTCCAACTGTTGATTGATTATGATTGTCTCATGATTTCTCTTGTTCCTTGATTCTGTTTATGATTGTGTAAACCATGGTCCTTAATTTACTAGAAACTAAGACCTTAGGTTTATGTATATGTGTCCTAGGTTAATCAACCTAGTTTCCCAATACTTACAGTACTGAGCATAATGATTTCCTGTGAGAACTTCAACTAAAGAATACTGTTACACAGATTCTAAGTTATAAAGTTCCTATGATAATGAATCCATGATAATGATAACAATGACAAGGATTTCAAATCTAAGTTCTAAATTAATAGACCTCAACTTTTGAATTCCTATAGTGCTATGACAAGGATCTCAAATTCAAGTTCTAAGTTAATAGATCTTGACCTTTGAATCCTATAATGAATATGACAAGGATCTCAACTCCAAGTTCTAACTTAATAGATCTTGACCTTTGAATCCTATAATGAATATGACAAGGATCTCAAATCCAAGTTCTAAATTAATAGATCTTGACCTTTGAATCCTATAATGAATATGACAAGGACTTTAGATCAAAGATAACAATCTTTGCCTCTAAATCCCATAATGAATATGACAAGGATCTTAGATCAAAGATACTAAATTAATAGATCTTTGCCTCTAAATCCCATAATGAATATGACAAGAAATTCATATCAAAGATACTGAAACTACAGATCTTTGCCTCTGAATTTCTATAATGATCTCTGTGTGAGAATTTCAGATCAAGGATACTAAGAATACAGATCCTTGCCTCTGAAATCCTTAAATGCATATGTGTGAGAATTTAATTCGGTTTCTAAAATTATAGAAGTCCGATTCAAATTCCTTGACTCGAGGTCTAATCTTAGAAAAATGTCCCTAAGATCTTTCAAGCTTATTGTAGACTTAATGCTCACTTAAGTTACTTAGATCCTAAGTATCCTCAAGCCTATAGCACTTAGTCCTATGGGGTAGCTTAGGTTATAGTCTAGGTCATTAAACATTGGGTTTTTCCTAGTTCTCTACAACCTTGGCTCTGATACCAACCTGTCACACCCCTGCGCCGCGTGCGGAATCCACGGCGCGGTGACGTATGATCAGTTGAATCATGCACAAGTATTGAATAAGAACAACCACAATGGATTACTACATTTCATAATGTTTAGACAGTTGTTCAGTTACAGACAATCTATCTACCAAAAGAAAGACAACTACAGACCCAAAATATAGTTTACAAAATAAGACTCCAAACAAGACAATTAAACATTTAGGATTTAGTGTGTTTCTAATCCATCCTAACATGTTTCTTCATCTTGTTCTATCTTAGTATGGTCTCCTTAGTTGTCTCTGAGAATGTCTTAAACCTGATTACCTGAAACACGTGAAAAGTAACTGTCAACTACAGACGTAGTTGGTGAGAACAATAGGTTTAAGCATTTGTAAACATGAGTATATGATATAAGACATAGGTAAGTTAAAGCATCATAAGATTCACACGGATGAGCTGCAACCCAAACTAACATCAAGTAAGAAAATGAGTGTAAACAGTCCAATCACTGTTCGCACGACAGCCGATAATATCAAGTCCCAAACCACGTTTGGAGTTAGATAATACGTCAGCAGTTTTGATAACCATATGACACCAGACCTGCAGTTGGCTTTTAAAAGCAAATTTAAAAGCCAACTCCATCCTGGATAAGAAAACCATGACACCAGACCTGCAGTTAGCTTTTAAAACAAATTTAAAAGCTAACTCCATCCTGGATAAGAAACAATGTGTCCGCTTTCCCTTGTTGTGATCACCCAGTACTAACGCTAATGAATGTGATACTTGATGCTTTTTGCAAGTTTGTTTACAACAATGGACACCATGTTTTCTGAATCTTACTTTAACCGGATGTGTTAATGTCTTATTTGAAAACCTAGATTTAACTCCACGAGTTAAATCCTTTGTTTATGTAACATGAAAATGAATCCCTTGATTTGATTACCATGTTGTGAACCATATGATTTGAATCCCTTGAAATGAAACATTTGATTTGAATACCATGAATTGAACCACTTGATTTGAATGTCACAAAATGAACCACTTGATTTGGATACCATGATATATTGACCTTGTGTAACAACAAGGTTTATAACAAAAGAAGAGTTTATGAAAACATTTATATAAAAGCATTTAACCTTTAAAAGAACATTTGAGTGAAACTGTTATAAAACATTTTAAAGAAACAATTTATAAATCCTTTTTAATAATAAAAGTTTAACAGTGAATGATTTCTTTAAAACAGTTGACAATTCCTTAAACAGTTGAAGAATCCCATGGATTCAGAAAATGAACTTGTAAACTTTATGAATACACATAACCTGTGTATGTAACCATATTGAAATAGTGGTTTTGATCACGTGTTCCACCCCAAAACAGTTATAAAACAGTAAAAGAGGGGCTAATGTTCTCACCTGTCTGCAGTAGACTCTGAACTAAAACAGTTAGCAAGTAGCAAACAGGACTTCTAACTTGTTCCTATAACATTGTAATCATACATAAGATATAGGATTTATAATTGTATAACTTTGATTCATTGATTAACTTGTGTTCACTTGAACTTGTTTAACTTGATTACTTGATTGATCATGGGTTCAAGAAACTTATGAAATGCTCTTTGATGCATAATTCTTATGCATAATTGATATTTGTTCTAGGATTTGATAACCGTTGATTAATATGAGTTAAGAAAGGATGTTCCATGGCTTGCAAGTATTGTGATTGCGAATTGATTTCATGATTATTGTTAAGTTACTCACTTAACTCATGTATGATAAATTTACAATTGTCATAGCCGATGGCCTTGCATTGGGCCTTAAGCCCATGAAACCACGATGGTCCTTAAACCGAGTCCATGGTCACTTAGGTTAACAATGAACCAATTATATGTGAGGTTGGACCAATTAGGATAATAGTGAGCCTAATGGGCTTGAATTAGGCCTAAAGAATTTAATTGGGCCTAAGGATTTAAATTGGCTAAACAATACGAATATAATCTACATAACGTTTCACGGTGTTTTTGATTTAATTGAAGGTTTAAATGAATCAACCTACTCCCTTGAGTTTACCTCACACCTGTGGGCCTTATACTAACACACTTGGGCCGAATAAGTTGGAGTTGGGCCAAGGAAGTGTGAGCTGCCAACTATGGGCAGCGAACCCTTTGGGATTTCAGCCCAAAGTTCGGCCTTATGGCGGGAGGGTTCGTTCAATACAAGGAATCATCAGGGTTCGGCCAATGAACTGATGAGGGTTCGGTGATAGCAGGGTGGTTCGCTGCTAGTGCTGACTGGACAAGGGTTCGCTTCCTATGGTCCAGCATGGAGGGTTCGTTGGAGATGCCCATGCCCACGAAGGTTCGACTGAAAGGCATGTGATGGTTCGTGAGGGTGAACTGGTTCGGCAAGGCTCGTGAGAACATCAAGGGTTCGGCCAGGAAACCCTCCTGGTTCGGCTGTCTGCTGTGTGCAGCTAACCCCCCACGAACCTGTTAATTTGCATCATCACCATCGTATACAATTTGTTCCAGTCAGTTAGTAGAACTGATCTATCATCAAGAGGGGTTATCATGTCTGCGAAATTAACTAGAAGAGGGCTAGAACCCGCTACCCATCGAGTTTAAACAATTTACACAAGAAACCCTATTTTCGTGGTTTTTCAAACATCATTACCTCGAGATTGGCTGGATGAAACTGCGATATTCTTGTACTTTCTTGTAGAGTTTGTCGAGAGCTTCGCGTGGACACCAATAACGTCGAAATCCGTCGAGAAATAAGCGAGTTACGAACGTTCGAAGTTCGGTTTTTAGAGAGAGAGGGTAGGTTCGCGAGTTTTAGAGAGAGAAGGGTTGTTGGCTGATAAAAATGAAGGAAAATAGCCTTGTTCAAGGCTTTTATAGCCCGGGTGGTATTCGGGTCCGTTTCGGTTGCTCGGTTCGCGTTTCCGGAACGTAACGCGTATTTTACGCGGTTTTAAATAAAAAGAGTTGTTAAACTCATTAAAATGATGAGTTTCAAAATTGTAAAAATATAAAATAATTAATATAATTATTTTTACTCTTCGTGTGTTGTCGGATCGTTAAACATTCACAATTTACGTGTATACCCGCAATCGCGTACGTTTTCCGATCGTATTAAAATATTTAAAGTCGTTTAATCGTAATTATAAGTTCAACATTCGTATTATTATGGATCGTCACCCATAACTATACTCAGTCTCGCTTACAGATTACGATCTTGGTTGAATTAATTAATTGTTATACTATTCGTCTCAACACTACGCACTAACACTAACCTGTTACACCGAACGCAGTATATGTATAGGGCTCACTCTCGCTGCCCACCACTGTTTCGATATAACAAGTTACTGTTCTTGCTTAGTGAAATCGACTGTAAATAGATAATACATACTTGTTTTCTTATTACTAAGATCCTGTAACACACAAGCACACATTTTGAACATACGAATCACATTGATGAACTGAACCATGAATAGACACTGTTCTAACACTGTTTACAACTACATGACTATATGCACAAATGTTACAGTTCAATGTTGTCTGATGTGTTTCTGACTGTTAAACCGTAAGATTTAAGTAGATTGTTGAAACAATTGCATAATAGTTTAGTGTCAAGCATTACATGATAATAGCATACAAATAGTTCACATGGTTTGTACCTGAGTTATTGTGCAGATCACTGTTCCAGTAACTTTTCCGGCACTGATGTTACACAAGGGATTGGTTATAAGAAAGTTCCTCCTCCTATTAACCATCTTTATGGGTCTCTTCCTAAAGAGCCAAATGTTATTCCATATGTTGCAAAATCCTCTAAGAATTTATACTTTTTTTTCAAATGATTTAACTAACTTTTCTAGTTCTGTCTGTATTAAACATGTAGGAACAAAGATAGAGGATCCAAGAATCAAGAAAGAAGTTTGTGATGGTGATAAAGAAGATAATAACGATGTGTCTGGTTTAAAATCTGATGTTAAACTGAAATCTGATTTAATAAATTTGATTGATAATAACAATATTTCTGATTCTTTCATAATTGAAGACGTTGACATTATTTATGAAATTGTCAAAAAGGAATCTGATATTCCTATAGACAGATGTCTTTTTGTTGGGCCAGACAACATAATCTATTATACTCTTAAAGGAAAAGATGAGATCTTTTGTGATGATGTTCATCCTTTAAGTTTGATTAAACCAGCATTGACTGATAAAGTTTTTAAGAAACCTAATACAAAGATTTTTCAAAAATCAGATCGAGTATGTGAAAAGTATTGGTAACCAAAGGTAAACATAATTTTATTAAAAGACAAACTGATCAAAAGGATCTTGACAAATTATTATGTCAATCAAATGTTGTTTTCTTCAAAAATAAGAATGCATTGTCTTCATCACATGCTTCTTCTTCACAAGCATTATCATGTGTAAATCAGGATGTACATAGTGATAAATCTGTTGAGTCTAAGCAATCTGGTAGCAATGGACTTGTAACGTCGTTTTCACAAGGGTCTAGTTCAAAGTATAAGGTTCGGAAACTAAGTCTATCAACGGATAATAGTCAGTCACAAGTTTTTCATTCCAAGAGGAGTAGGAAGAAAATGCCTACTAAGCCAATTAATCTGATTGATTTCATCACCGCATCATTCACTGCACATAGCTTAGCATCAAAACCTCATTCAAAACCAGTGAAGTTTGTTCATTCTTTTCCACTTGTGGAAAAGAAGTCTGTTAAACATAATGTCAAATCTACTTTTGGAAATTCCAAACTAATGAATTTTGTTAAATCAAAATTTGTTCCAAAGAAAATGATTAAATCTGCTAAACCAATAGTACATCATCAAAATGAGACTATTCCTTGCAAACCTATTCCTAATCGAATATGAACTGTTAAGGCAAAAGTTTCTATTGATGAAACTCAAGCTGTCTCTTCCGTCCATGTCAAAAGTCACATGACTAAGACATGGATTCCAATCTCTAATTTATTTACTTTTATATGTGCAGGACTTATTAACAAGTGCTTTAAATAATACATGGTACATTGATTGTGGATGTTCAAGGCACATGACTGGAAATTTGGATCTTTTGAAAAATATCAAGCGTACTAATGGTGGATTTGTTAAATTTGCTAGAAACACTGGTGGATATAACACAAAAGAAGGAGTGTTATCGAATGACATAATAAGTTTTGAACATATCAGTTTTGTGGAACAACTCAAACATAATTTGTTGAGTGTTTCACAAGTATGTGATAAAGATTATTCTGTCATCTTTGACAACAAAGCTTGTTACATAGTGAAGCCTGGAGTGATGATACCTGATGATTGGATTGTGGTCACAGCTCCAAGACACAATAATACATATCAGCTGGATATGTCTTCTACCACTTCATCTTCTCAACTTACATGTTTCTTTTCTAAGGCTACTGAAAAAGATTCAATTTCATGGCATAGACGAATGGGACATGTTCATTTACATAAATGAATTTTTTGATCCGAAATGGATTCGTTGATGGTGTTCCATCTCAGTATTTTCTAATGTCTGATCACTGTATTTCTTGTCAAAAGGGGAAACAACGTAAGCAATCGCATAAACCTAAAGTTGACAATTCCATTAACACTCCTCTAAATATGTTACATATGGAACTTTTTGGTCCAGTGTCAGTTAAGAGTGTTGGTGGAAGATCTTTTTCTTTAGTGGTTACTGATGATTTTTTCATATTTTCATGCGTTTTCTTTTTAGCTGCTAAATTGGAAACTCCGGAGATTTTGAAGAATCTGATTATTAAGATTGAGAATGAATTCTCTTCACATATAAAGTTTTTGAGGAGTGATAAAGGCACTGAATTCAAAAATCATAATCTGGAGTTTTTCTGCATTCAAAAGGGTATTTCTTATCAGTTTAGTGCTCCTTATACCCATCAACAAAATGGTGTTGCAGAACGGAAGAATCGTACTTTAATAGAAACAGCAAGAACTATGCTTGCAGATTCTCATCTTCCGATTACTTTTTGGGCAGAAGCGGTTAATACAAAATGTTATACACTAAACAGTGTCTTACTGTCAAGAAGCATGGCAAGACATCGTATCAATTGCTTAAAGGTAGAAATCCCAATCTTGCCCATTTGGAACCTTTTGGAGCTACATGTACTTATTTTAAGATGACTTCTCCAAAATTTGAGCCTAAGGCTGTGGAAGGAATATTTTTTTGGATACTCAGCTAATACTTGAACAAAAGAGTTCTTAACTTGACTACAAGTGTGATTGAAGAGGCATACAAAGTCACACCCCGAGCCGGGGGGCTGAATGATAAGGACATAATTGTAAGGAACAAAGCTAGACTTATGGTTCGCGGTTTTAATCAATATTGTCACACCCCGAGTCGGCGGGCTGGATTGACTTTCCCGTCGGGAGGAAGGTTCTCGGGGCGCGATATCGTGTGATAATCGAAATGATCAGATTGTTTACATGGCACATGATATATAATGAGAAATGCTAACATGACATTGATATAGGATTACAAAGTTAAATTACACAACTCTTGTTCATAATTTAACTAAGTAAATCTACCCAAAAAGAATCATTGAGTTTCTATATTATATCTACACAAGATTTACAAAAGATGATTCACAAATTTGTCATTCAAAATATGCACAACACAAAAGTAAGCTAGGTATTCTATATAGTCCCACTAGCTTAAACCCTGATGCTTGGTGACTAAACATGTTCGTCACCTGAGAAAACATGCATTTAAAACAAGTCAACACTAGGTTGTAAGTTCATAAGTTTAGTATTTGAAAATACTTGTAAATTGTCATTTGCAAGTCATAGTATCACACACAAGTCTTATGGTTATTGTCTTATCTTGTCTCACAAAAAGTCCTCTCCATAGTTACACCTACAGATAGTACATCATCCAAGTCAAGCATGCTTAAATATAGGGCATATGCATCACGAATGAAGCCGCCAGCCCACCACACTTGACTGAATTCAACACCACTTGTATTGCAAGATACCCATTTTCAACTCACATGTGTTTGTCTCATTTGATATCCAACCCATAAAATGTGTTCTACTCCCACAGTGTCATATGTATAAAATAAAAGTGCTTGAAGGGAATAAGTTACCATGGCCTAAGTTATGGTAATCCCTTAATGTTTTATGGAAAATAGATTAATTAAATCTTATCTTTATTATTGTTCTCTCAATTCAAGGGTTAACTATAATTCGTTTCTAATAATAGAAGCAACAGTTAACTCCTTGGTATTGTTCACAGTCTTGAATGTATAGAGCCTAAATGGGACCCATTGTGGTCCTCATGTAATCAGACCACAATGCCTCCAATTTATCCCTATACATTTTTAATCTCATAGAATCCGTGACCTAACAACAACACTATTACCAGTAACATGACATGAGAGAAAATCAATTCCTCAGTCTACTAGTTAATAGAAACGAAGGGTATAACTACAATCTGTGTCTAAAGATTAATATCACCATGTGTCGTTTACCAAATGTGACATGATGTAGCCCTGTTACCTGTCATACATTACCCGCCAATGATGACATTACGAATAACATACCGACCTCAATCGTCGTCGGTTTGTCAAACCAATGGTACCACTACACTATCGTCGGTTTAGCCTCTACTAAATGAATGGTAACCGATTTACTTGCAAGGAACTTACGACTGGAAATGAACTCATGAACACATGATTGTTGTGACATAATAAAAATAGGCTTAATAGTAATTGGTTGGTGTTATGTGTTCTCCCATTGTCATTGTCTCAATGTCATCTATTCTCAGTGTTATGTGTTCTCAATGTTTTTAACAAAGTGTTATAAGAGCTTGTCTTATTAAACCGTGTTAATAAATGTTGTGAATGATATCATCATGAAAGTATGCTATCATGAGTATCATTCTTGTTATCTCTTGTATTTGTCTCAGTTTTATCTCATTGTCATCTCCGTGTAAATAACTTAAGTGTTACAAGATCCCATCTTAGTACACTTATGTTATCTACTTGGTTTGATGGTTTCATGAAGTTATATTATCATGAATCTTCCTTGATTTGTTATTGTTGTCATTTCACACACAAGCATACACATTGATATAATATAAGTATGATAATAAAGATAGAATCTCTATCCTATCAACAACATTCATCCATCGATCTTACATGTTCTTATGTCGATATTGTCATCCAACTCCCCAAATCCTTATTCTGATGTTATCCTAGCATTCATCCATCGATGCCCAGCTTAATCTCGATGGTAATATAGATGGTCAGTGGTTGCTGAGTACTTGGATTGGTCGATACTGCTAGTATCGACCAAAGGTTGGTTGATTCTATAGCTGTCAAACATACTAATGTCGATGAAAGTCACCATGTTAATTTGTCCATCGATATTATCCTATCAGCAACATTCATCCATCGATTTTACATGTTCATGTGTCAATATTGCCCTCCAACTACCCAGATTCTTATTCTAATGTTGTCCTAGCATGGAGAAGTTGGTTTCATGTAATTCCAACATGGTTTGATGGGCAAAAATCGATCTCAAAGTTCAAAGAGCTGGGTTTGTAAAAACCCTGAAAATCCAAGACTTGGTTCACATATGACCTTCGAATCTGTGGATTTCAAGTCTGATCTTCTGTACTTTCGTGTAGCGAATGTCGTGAGCTTCGATTTGATACCAAGATTGCAATATTTGAGCAAGAATTGAGTGATTTAGGTGAGTTTTTGTGGGTGTTTTCTAGAGAGAGAGTGACAAACCGGAAATGAGGGGAGAGACAGAGAGGTTGGTGATGGTATTAATGAGAGAAATAAATGTTTTTAGGGTTTTTATACCCTTTCTTGTTTCGGGTTCGTTTCGGTTGTTCGGTTTTACGATTACGTCACGTTTCCGTAACGTGACGCGTGTTTTACGAAAGTTGGATAAAATTGTTTTCTTCAATTCTTTTTTAGGTTGTGATTCCTAATAAATATTTTAATTTATTTTTACTAATTTATTGTTTCAAAAAAGTTTATTTTATCTGTCTCGTCGGATCATGCATCACCTTCGCGCGTATTCGTTTGAATCGTCACCCGAACAAACAAGAAGATGGACTTACTTTCTGATTTTGTTTTTAAGCTTTTCAATTATCGTTCAGAACGTTAAACCCACTTCACTCACTCAAACACACTGTCAGTTTAGTATTCGTAAACTATACTGAGTTATTGTTTGAATTGGACATTCTCACGGACGGACTCAACTAAACTGAACTATTTTCACATTGTTATGAATGATTTCACACTGTTTTCTCACTAAATTGTCGGCCCTCTGATTCCTGTTATTTATGGAAATCAGATTGCAACCCATATGTTTTTATCATTTGTTTTCACGCTGTTATTTCACATGCATTGTTGTATATTTGTATTTAAATTTTCATTCAAAATTCATAAAACTGTTAATTGTTTTCATAAAATTGTTGTCACACAACTATTTAACACATAGTATTTACACATAGTAATAGTGAAAGTACACATACAATACGGATTGCCAGACGATCTGGTACTAGTTGTCACAGTCTCCCTTTGTTAAAGAAATTTCGTCCCGAAATTTAAGCGTCATTGTTGGGTACGACTTCTTCCGTAAATAGGTGGGGATACTTTGTCTTCATATGATCCTCACGCTCTCAGGTAAATTCTGGTCCGCGCTTGGAGTTCCAATGAGACTTCACGATAGGAATACGGCTTCGTTTCAGTCTCTTGACTTCACGATCCATAATCTCTACAGGTTCTTCAATGAAGTGAAGTTGCTCATCGACTTGTATTTCCTCAAGTGTTATGACTGACGATTCGTCAGCGAGGCATTTCTTGAGATTCGACACATGGAACACATCGTGTACCCCCGCTGAGTTCATCAGGAAGTCTGAGTCTGTATGCCACAGGACCAATTTGTTGGGTTATCTCAAAGGGTCCGACATACCATGGTGCTTGTGACACCCGGCAATTTCAGGTAAATTGCAACTCTTACAACTTTACATTTCACATTCATACTTGTTGCATTTCATTTTATTATGGTTAATTAGATGAACTAGACACAAACACAAAACAATAATTCGGAGAATTACTGAATTGTGCATTACACGTTGATTAGGATTAATAAAGCGTGCAAACACTTCGTAAGACACAAACACAAACTATCAAAGATAATTCGAGGAATTATTGAAATACAGACGAGTCTCACGAACGTTGGTGATCAATCAAACTTATGTGTCATTACATGATTATGTGTTAAACATGCATTAGATGTTTAGGATAAACGTTGGGAATCGAACATGAGCGAAATCGAATCATCGAAATCGAAAAACAAGAAAATGGACCCATCGCGGTACACGAAGGTCCCTTGGTGAAAAGTTCGGTGGTACGCGAAGCAAACCGGGAGTCGAGGATCCCGAATTTTGTCGCGGTACGCGATGAGCTTTTTGATCGGCCTCCGCGGTACGCGTAGGCCATGCAGATCAAATTTCTTTTAAAAACCAACCCCATTCATTTCCCATTCGGTTTCTCTCCATTTTCTTCGAACTCCTTCATCATATACCGACCAAAACCCACTGAAACTAAGCCTCAACCCCCTAGAAACTCTCTTGAGGCCATCTCTTTCACTATTGGAGTTCTTGAAAGGCTTGGAGCTTGAGGAAGGAACCAAAGAAGCTTGGAAAAACCATTGAACCACTAAATCTTCATCATCAGAAGCTGTACAACTCGAATCTTGTCATCTAAGGTAGTTTTACACGCTTATTAGTTGTTAGATCGTACATGCAAGGGCTAAAAACCCACATGTAAGTACATTTGAGCACATGCAACTCCATGTGGCCATCATGCACGAATTTGTTGGTGATTTGATGTATTAGATGAGTTAGATCTACTGATTTTAAAGTCTAATAATGTTAGATTTGAGTTTTGTTGAGTTATTGATTGATTTGTTGATGATTTAGGCAAACTTACCATAAAAGGAAACTTTTATGTGCATGTCATAGATTTGTGATGATCTAGACATGTTAGACATGTCTAGATGTTGTCAAATACATATTGAGGTGTTTAGAAACACATTTGGATGTTTGATTTTGTCAAACACATGATTTTGTATAAACTTACTATTTATGGAAACTTTTGTAAATCAAAAGAAGGCTTTTGATGTTTTTGAGTATTTTGATGAAATTTGATTATTGAAATATGTTTAAAAATGATTTCTAAGCATATTGGGAACTTGGATTTGTTAAAACGAGTTTTTAAACGGATACTTTCCAAATAAGGAAACTTTATTTGGGCAAAATGGCATAAATGACAATTTATGCGCAAACGACGTGTTTTAAGTATTTAAACGTGTTTTTACAAACATACTAGAGTGATTTGTTTTATGAAATAGGATTTCATAACTATGTTTTCCAAAAATAGAAACTTTCTAAATATAGAAAGTTTCCCCGAAACAGAAACGTTACAATTTTTGAAACACGAATTTTGTGAAAACATCATGTTTAGGAATGCGTGTTGGTGTCTTATTTGCATTAAGACACATAAAAACAACAAACGTGTCACCAACGATTCGTCGAGCCAACACAAGTCAACACACACACACTCGGTTGAGCACACTGACACTTGGAGTTGTATGGATTACAACACACCACAAAACTCATACTCACAACCTATATGGTTATAGGTGCATACTAGCAGGTGCTAGCATTCGCAAGTAGCGAGCATATAACCGGAACTGCTTCATCAGGTGAGTTCACGGCCCCTTTTTACATTTTCTACCTTTGGGGGAGAAAACATTGCATAAAACTGTTTTTGAACAACATACACATTTACTTTGGTTACATTTGTACATGCTAATATCGTATATGCATATGTGTGGCATTCATCCACAAAACTGATAAGTCCTCATTAAACACACCTCGAACCGTTAATAGTGCGTTGCGCTTAGCGTGGTAATTCTGAATAGTACTATTTGGGCCCCACTGTTGTGCGCCGTACGGCCATCCCGACTTGAGGTCGGAACAGTGCATAATTGACCAAACAACATTGCCATATCTTGTTGGATGGATATGGCGGGGGGCAGCATGTTAGCTTCGGTTACGAACCCGCATATGGTATAACTCATATTGACTAGCTATCAATGGATGTTGCATGGTAATGATATGTAAATTTGCAAAACTCTTACTTAAAACATTTTGATGTTTAATGCTGAATACAAACCTGTGCTCTCACCAACCTTTGTGGTTTCTTAGGTAACTAAGGCACGTGAACGAGCAATCTGGGACGCTAGGATGGAGTCCGTGCATCTATTATAGTGTCTTAATCCATTAAACATTTGTTATCATTTTGTTATGTCATATGTTGTAAACATCTTTAATTGTTTATGCAAACTTTAAACTTATGTTATTTTGAAGACTACTTTATCAACGCTCCCGCAACTTATGAACTTTAACTGTTTTGATAACCTACGCATTAAACTTCCGCAACTCTGATTTTACTAAACTGTTTTGTCCAAGTATTTGGATGTACGTATGAAACCAGACATGTAGGTCTCGCAACATTGTGTGACCGGAGACTGTGATCCTGCCAGATCAGTCCAGTCGCGTCCTTTCGTTCAGGCCGGGAAGGCCGGGGTGCGACAGTGCTAACTTGCCCTTAGCCCCAAAATGAACCACACCTTTCCATGGGGACACTTTCAACATGACTTGGTCACCCACATGGAATTCCAAAGGCTTTCGCCGTTTGTCTGCATAACTCTTTTAGCGACTACGTGCAACTTGTAATCTTTGCTGGATCTGGGCAATCTTATCAGTAGTTTCCTGAATAAGCTCATACCCAGTTATCCTGTTGTCTCCCACTTCGGTCCAACAAATTGGAGAATGGCGTTTCCTACCATACAGTGCTTCGAATGGTGAACATCCGATACTACTGTGGTAGCTGTTGTTGTAGGAGAATTCAATGAGTGGTAAATGATTGTTCCAACTTCCACCGAAGTCCAGGATGCATGTCCTCAACATATCCTCTAGGGTTTGCATTGTTCGCTCACTTTTTCCATCCGTTTATGGATGGTATGCGGCGCTCAAGTTCACGCTTGTCCCTAAGGATTGTTGCAATGATTGCCAGAACCGCGATGTAAATCGATTGTCTTGGTCTGAAATAATAGATAGTGGCACACCATGCCGCACTACTTTTTCATTGACATAAAGTCTTGCTTGTTTCTCCATCTTGTAATTCTCTCGTATCTGCAAGAAATGAACGGACTTGGTCAATCTATCAATGATGACCCATATGGAATCATGTCTGCTGGAAGTGCGGGGTAGCTTGTTAATAAAGCCCATAGCTATCTGTTCCCACTTCCATTATGGTATCT
Organism: Mikania micrantha; assembly: GCA_009363875.1. Lineage (NCBI taxonomy): Eukaryota > Viridiplantae > Streptophyta > Magnoliopsida > Asterales > Asteraceae > Mikania > Mikania micrantha. The sequence continues at coordinate 74,162,835 of CM018692.1, forward strand.
TAGGTTGTTCCAGGAAACCTGACGGTTTTTGGTGTTCTACTTTGACTTTAGCACATGTGAGGCACTTACCAAGGTAAGTAGCCACATCCTTTTTCATACCCGGCCACCAATAAAATGACCTAAGATCTTGTTACATCTTATCAGCACCAGGATGAACAGAATAACGTGTTTTATGTGCCTCGTCAAGAATAAGTCTTCGGAGTTCATCTAATGCAGGGATCCATACATGACCCTGGCTTTAACGCGCAAGGGCTTGACTCTTTACTTTCGGCTCAAAGCGTCAGCAACCACATTAGCTTTGCCTGGATGGTATTTGATCAGACAATCATAATCGTTCAGGAGCTTAACCCAACGTCTCTGTCGCATGTTAAGCTCCTTCTGATCAAATATGTGTTGTAAGCTCTTGTGATCTGTGAAAATTGTGCACTTGGTACCATAAAATGTAAGCTCTTCGGAACAAGGAGCTTAACCGAACGGCTTAACCCTCGATCCAATCGAACTGAATTCGAGCTTGTCAATACTCGAATAGGGTTTTTCATCGTTGGATCAAAACGAACCCATCTGCATATATTAATTGAATTTTGGATGTCATTGGTTAGGAAAACCCCAAATCGTTTTTCAATGTAAAACTTGGAATTGGATATCAATAAATTTGATAACATTAGATGTTTATTTCATAGGGTTTTCATTAATACGAACCTCGTGAACCTGTGGGTGTAGTTTAATTTGAATATTGACTTGATTTTGATCGAAAGCTCCAAACGTTTTATATCGATGAACCCTAGAACCCAAAATCCCACAATTCGTTGTTTTTGTATAAGATTAACATAGGGGTTTTGTTAAACATGCTATTGCGAAACTGATGATATGATTTAATTTCATTTTGGAATTCGATTATGTTGAAAGCCCCAATTCGTCTTGGTCGATGAACCCTAGTGTTCGAATTTGTGCAATTCGATACTAGAAATTGAAATTGACATAGGGCTATGCTACAAAAGAGTATAATGGAGCTGTAGGTTAGTTAAATTACCATTTTAAAGGTTGAATTGTATGAGTTCGCCTTGTGAGTTGCTTTTCGGCAGACCCCGATCGACTTGCTTCCCAATGCCCTTTTCTGCCTGAATTGAGTTGTGCAACAGGTCCCCCAGGTGCCGAATGAGATTTTGGATGTTCAATTCGAAGTATTAAGGTTGAATTGTGTGGGTTTGATAGGTAATGGCTATAGTTTCGACTTTTGAGATTGTTTTTAGTTTAATTCGATGATTGATGGGTCTAATAACGCATGATAAATCTTAATCATCTTCAATGTGAGCTTCATGGATGTTTAATTCGATTAAAATTAGTGTATTAATGTGAATTTCGAATTCCCTCTTGGTCTATCACTCGAATTTTGACTTCAAAAGTCAAAATTTACTATTTCATGTAACTACAAGTTTAGTCCTTATAGTTTAGGTGTTTATAAACTCATTTTGTTCAAATTCAATCTCTCTAGTTTGACATTGTGCGATTTTGTGTAATTTCGTTTGCTTTTGGTTAACAAAGTTAACCTAAAATGTCGAGATGTCACATCATCCCCTTGTTGAAGGAATTTTCATCCAGAAAATTATTAAATGTTAGGAGTGGTTAGGATACTCCTTTTGAGTTCGAAGTGTACATGTTATTGTTTTGAAGAGTCCTATGTTTGATCGTTCTATTCAATTGTGTGTAATCATACGTAAGAGTTTGATGTTTGTAACATCACACATAAGTGTGATCGTTCTATTCAATTGTTTGTACTTATACACACTGTAGAAAATCAGAGACCTGAGGAGAGACTGATTCAACCAGGAACAAGAGCTTTAAATACTGAGTCAAAGCCTTTGGTATTAGCTCCCTCTAGAATTTTGTACTTAAGTTATTTTTAGTGTTTAGTTTTCTTGTTTTAAAGAAAAAGAGAACAGAAAATAGTAAGGCAACACAAAGAAGATTCAGAAAAAGTGTTATGTTATACAGTTGGTGTTGGGGTATAAATAGCCCCGACATTTAATGTTTCAGGACAAATACAAGAAGAAGACAAACAGATAAGACTGATGACACTATTACAGACACAGTAGCATCAGAAAAGTACAAGTGCAAAGTCAACTAGGATCTTCAAAGATCTTGAAGTCTTCCGAGGTTCAGACATTTGTACTGATGCTAAGGAGTTGTTCTTTCAGAAGTTCTTCATAGGAAGCTGATTAAAGGAATCAGCTATCCTATCGGAAGCTGAAGAAGGAAACATTTATTCTTTCATCGGAAGCTGATGTAAATACATAAGTCTTCTGAAGTAATGTTTTTCTTCCGAAGCAGATGTCTTCGGAAGTCTTCCGAAGTAATTGTCTTTTATTCTTTTATTCTTCGGAAGCAATTATTCTCTTCCGAGAGTGTCTTCTGACTTTTATTCTTCGGAAGCAAATATTCTCTTCCGATAGTGTCTTCTGACTTTTATTTTTCGGAGGCAATTATTCTCTTCCGATAGTGTCTTCTGAAATTTGTCTTTGGATAGAGTCTTCCGAAGCATCTTCTGAAGTTTTATCTTCGGAAGCAATTGACTTTTATTTAGTGTCTTCCGAAGCATCTTTTACAGCTTTATTCTTCATGTCTTCGGAAGTTAGTGTCCTGCAACATTTAATCAAATTGATTATTTGAAAGGTGGTTTTGCTTCGTCAGTCCTTATTTTCCAACAATCTCCCTATGGACTGATGAAGCCAAAACCACTTAGCTTTAGAACCCAACCAATTTCTAGAACATCAAACTCAGTGGTGAAAGTACTTGAGAATGGTTCAAATAGGGTCTCAGTACAGCAAATGCTTTTAAGCTTCAGCCTCTTTTTGAGAGTGGTTTATGTATTCTCCCTCTTTTTGGCTTTATCAGCAGGAAGGCAAGGCAGGGAAGGGAGAGAGGCAGAAGGAAGTGAGCTAAACACTTCCGGAAGAGCAGTAGAAGGAAGGTGGGAGTAGTGAAGGTGGTTGAAGAGTTTGGGAGACCTTCAAATGAAGATGCCTGCATTGGGTTGGATTTGGATTGCAGGACTTTGGATATCAAATATTGTTGTGACTTAACACAATGAATGTGGTCAGAACAATCTGAATATGAAAAGTGGAATCCGTCAATTCCTTAATGTTAAGAACTGATCCGTCCATCATTTTACAGATGTCATCCGAATCCCTGACTTTGAGAGTCAGTTTTATCATGACCTGAGTCCATCTCAGAAATGTCATGAACCCCTTTTTCTTGGTTCTGGGAATTTCCAGCCTTAGTTTAAAAGAAAACTTCATTGGCTGTTGCCATACCAGGAGTCTTATTGCCTAATCCATTCAGATGAGAATTCATTGGATTTTCATGTGAAATGGATGCTCCTGATAGATGATCAAGAAGTCTAGATGGACTTGACATCCGGATCTCATCCTCTTTTCATGGGTAAGAGATTTATCAAGTGAAAGTGGGGGTTTTTAGAAAGAACAGAGATGTCCTTGGGAGAGAGGACGACCATCTGAGTGTCAAGTGACATTTCAGTGGTTAGTGAGGGTTCCCTTAGGAATACAACATCATCCTGTTGAGAGGATTGATGAGGAGCTGGATGGGAAGAGATTCTTGATTCATCTGTGAGGATGGAACAGATGTATCCATGTGTTCAGTAGGAACACAGTCATGTTCAGGGATCTCATCTTCCTGAACAAACTTTTTGGGTTTATGAGGCTTAGAGGGTTGTGAGAAAAATTATTTTATGGCCGGTACCTTTTATAGGTGTGAAAGAAAGGTGGATGTGGGTTCACTGAAGATGGGTGTTTCTACAGTGTCATCCATCAGTGTTCAAACTTGTGAACACTAGTTTGTCAAATCCTTCATGTTATTATGAGTATCAGTGGGACAAACTGAAAACACGGCAGGGACGAAGGACATTTCTGGTAATGTACCAGATGATCAAGGATATGCTAATATACCGCATGTTATTGAAATGATTTTCCCTAAAATTGTAGAGATATGTGATATAAAGAACAGAAGAAGTGTTTATGCACGATCAGGTTTTTCAGGTTAACCTTATAAAAATGAATGAGTCGAAAGCTTCATGATTATTTTTGAGAAGAAAAGAAAATTTGATACTTACATATCATGACAAGAAGACATGTTAATGCACACCGTGAAGTATAGACGAAGCTTTGTGAGGAATGAAGCCTGGTCCGAAGCCGTTACACCATTGTTATAAGCTTAATGCTTAGACAAATTTTGTGTAAGTGCTTCGTGCCAGGCGACATGCCTGACAAGTGATCATCCGTAGCCATGAGCATTACTCAGAATTTTGAAGGTGATGAAGGGTTTCTTGATGAGCGGAGAATCAAGAAAGTTTAAATAAATTAATGGTGAGAGAGATGAGAAATGAAAAGGTGATTATTGATTTAAATAAGATTATTGGTTATTAAGATGACGGTAAGTATCTTCTCGAGCCATGGGAGTTAGCATTGAGAATCGAATCTTACAGAGAAGTTGACAACTGTCACATCAGGTGCAAAGCTCAAGAATTTAATTTGCATATCTGAGGAATCTTATCCTCGGAAGCAAGTTAAATGGTGTGTGATAATTTTCGGAAGCAAGTTAAATTATCACGTGATGATTTTCGGAAGGAAGAGAAATCATCGGAAGGAGAAGAAACCAAAGTGGTTAAAAATGTAACAATGGAAGGTTTAAACATCGGATAGATATGAAGCAATGACCATATTACCACTGATCCTATCCATGTGTTGAGATAAACACTGAAAGAGACCAAGATTTCTTTAACAGTGGTTTATCAGATATCCATTGTTAGGACAATTTAAAAATTATCCTTTTATATAAAGGTTAATAAACATAATCTTATCTATGTTTATTAACTCATATTTATCATTCCCAATTTTGCCACAAACTAAGAGAAAGTTGAGGAGTCTAAGGGCTTGGTAAATATGTCAGCTATTTGGTCACTTGTAGAGACATGTTCTGGAACAATTAGTCCTTTTTCAAAACAGTCTCTAATGAAGTGATGCCTTATTTCAATGTGTTTGGTTTTAGAATGATAGACAGAATTCTTTATTATGTTTTTGGCAGCTTTGCTATCTATTAGGAGAGGTGTCTTTAGTTCAGTTATTCCAAAATCTAGCAGTTGCTATTGTAACCAAAGAATTTGGGCAGTGCAGTGGGCTGCAGCAATGTATTCAGCTTCAACAGTTGAATTTGACACTGATGTTTGCTTCTTGCTTTGCCATGACACTATGGAACCTGCAAAGAACTGACAACCTCTTGAAGTAGACTTTTTGGTGAGCGAGCAGCCAGCATAATCACTATCTGAAAAACCAACAAGCTTACAAATTTGATTAGCAGGATACCAAATACCTAGCACAGGAGTACCTTTGAGATATCTGAGTATCCTTTTCACAAATGAAAGACGAGATTGTTTGGGAGCAGATTGGTATCTTGCACAGACACATGTTGCATACATAATGTCTGGCCTTGATGCAGTGAGATACATCAGAGAACCAATCATGCACCTGTAGAGAGTTTGATCTACAGGTTCACCATTGTCGTCTGGACATATCCCAGGACTTGTTGCCGTTGGAGTAGAAATTATTTTGCAATTATTCATATCAAATTTATTTAGAAGATCTTTTATATATTTAGATTGATGAATGAAGATCCCATTTGGGTTTTGTTTGACTTGAAGTCCTAAAAATGTTTTTAGTTCACTTAAAGCACTCATTTCAAACTTAGAAGACTTTAATTGAGAGAATTGTTCACACATAAAAGGTTTTGTTGATCCAAAAATAATGTCATCCACATAAATTTGAACAAGCAGAAGTTCCTTATCTACCCTTTTGATGAACAAAGTCTTATCAATGGTTCCCCGAGAAAATTTATTAGAAAGGAGAAACTGAGAAAGAGTTTCATACCATGCTCTGGGTGCTTGTTTCAGACCATAAAGTGCCTTGTCTAGTCTGTACACCCAATCAGGATGATAAACATCATCGAATCCTGGTGGTTGACACACATAGACTTCCTTTTTTATTGTCCCATACAGGAATGCACTTTTTATGTCCATTTGATATACCTTTATATTATGGGAGATGGCAAATGCTAGGAAGAGTCTGATGACTTCTAATCTTGCCACTGGACCAAAGGTTTCATCATAATCAATACTGTGACAATCCGGCAATTTCGGGTTAACCCCGTTAATTATAAACTAACAGAAATCAGTTCTTATGGAACAAAATCAAACTTGAAGTACTAGAACCAAACAAAAACAGTTCCAAAACCATTATAATATAAGGATTAAATTGTAATTAACTTAAAGTATCTAATTTTGACTTTCATAGTCAAAATTTGGGTTATGGATCCAAGTGGAAATCGAAATCACTTTTAAAATCAATTACAATTGAATTAAACTATCTTTAATTATTTCATTGATACTTACATAAGGTTATAAACATCTAAATTACAAGGACAAAACTTGTTAATACTTAGAAAAATCAAATTTGACTTTTAAAGTCAAAATGTGAGTAGAAGAACAATGGAAAATCCGAATTTCACAATAATGAGACTTGTAACCGAAATGAAACTAGCAATAATCATCTCATTGATGATTAATAGCAGCTATTATACGTTATTAGATCAAAAATCGTCGGATTAAAGTCAATCAATGACTTAAAATGTTAAAACCGTTAATAGAACATATGACACCACAAAATTCGATAAGATTTCTCACAATCGAGCATACAGAAGCCTCAATCGGCACCCTCAGAAACGTTTACACAAGTCAATTCGAACTGAGAAGCCACAGAAAGAAGATCTCAATTGTGAGGAGGCCGAACTAGGGCTTATAAGCAAACCACATCGATTCAACACCAAACAAGGTAACAAATCATTTCTACACCACCTAAAGCAACCGATTAAGCAAACCCCTATACTGATTTCATGTCAAAACCTCGAATTGTATGAACTCTAATTCTAGGATTCATCACGAAAACGGTTTTGGGGGTTTCGATCGAGATGGATTATAAAATCAAATTAAATATCACCATTAGTTTCAGAAATCTCCGACTAAGCTAATCCATGTGTCAATTTCATGAGGTATTAACGAATCGATTGAGTTCGATTGCTAGGTTTTAGAATGAACGGTTTTGGGGGTTTTAATCAATAAGAGATTAAAAATCAAATCAACTCATATAATTAGTTTCTAAAAGGTCCGATTAATGAAAACCATATACCAATTTGATCAAATCATAATGAATTTTGTGAATCCGATTATTAGGGTTCTAAGAATAATGTATATAGGGGGTTTTGATTATAATCAACAGAAAATTCAAATGAAACGATACAGAAAGGTTAGAAAATCATGTCTTAATAAAAACCCCATGGATTTACAGTTTAATTTAATCGAAATTATCAAGATTGAATGATGAGTTTGAGTGTTCACGATTCGAGACTATGCAAGTCACGAATTGGGATTCTGTGATGATTGATAATTAAATTAAATTCACCCTTGAACTCGTTTTGATCTGTGTAACAAAAGCCCTAAGGTTTTGGGTTCAATCGAGTTCGAATTGTGGACCAATTTAGGGTTTGATGGCTTCGGTTTAATAAACAAAGGGAAACTGATCCCTTGTTAGTTAAAAGAATTTAAAATGAAGCCTGTTAATGAAATTTGAATCAGATGAGATGGTGAGGAGTGTGTGCTAAGAGGTAGAGGTCGCGGGTTTCGAACCCGGCCTTTACTGGTTTTTGAGTTTAAAATAACTTTTAGTATTTTAATCATAAATCACTCATTTTAACTCCGTTTCGACCCGTTCGACTTGCGTTGGAACCAGAATTCAGTTCCAAATGTATTAGAATAATAAAATATATATTTTGTCATGAAACCATAAATCGTGTATAAATACGTGTGTTTAATGAAATCGTATATTGTTGAACGATTCAAACAAACGAACTTAAAACCGTACATACTTTTGTATGTACGTTTCAAACATTCTAACATACGTGTGTTGACACGTATGTGACTACAAACATGATTTAACATTACGAATAACACAACGTTATTGTTAAAACACAGATACTTCGTAGAGGTTATTTACACAGTTCCACTTGTATTGATCATTCTGCCTGTTATCAAAGGTGCGTACACGACCCCTTTTCTTATTTTAACTGTTTTGGGGAAGAAAACATGTTTGCAACAAACATTTTAGATACATATCACTTGCATGAGTTAGCTGTTTACTATAAGTGCGAACATAACACTCAAAGTCCTTACATTTCGAACCGTTTAGTTTGCCGTTGTGCAAAGCGTGGTAGTTGAAGATAGATCAATTGGGTTTGACAAACCTCACTTGGTATATGGGATCTACGCAGGTGTTTAACTAGCCAATTCAATATTTCTATTGTTTGTGTTAGACAATAGTGGAAAGGCAAAACATGCAATAGCATGCAACAGTCAGCTTCGGTGTAAATCACTTATGTAGATAGTACAAATGACTAGCTATCATGACTATGCAATGTGTGATTATGTTATCTATAAACATTTCATTTCAAACAGTTGTTTCAAACGTTTGTGATCAAACAAACCTGTGTATGCACCAACCTTTGTGTTGACTTGATTTACATGTTTTCTCAGGACGCTAAGGTACAAGAACAGACATGCAGGGACTAGGAGATCGAGTCTCATGCATGCTTTACATTACAGTTGTTTTGAATTTGAACATTTAAGACTTTGATTTGTAATTTGCAGTTTTCAAACCGTTATATTTGTTATTATTTTAAAAACGCTTCCGCAACGTCAGAACTTTGATATTACAGTTTTAGACCAAAGTATGTTTGAAAATCATACAGAGGTCTTCGTTATGTCTAATGATCTGAGATCCTGGTTTGTCACCTCCCAAACGGTATGATTCCGTTAGTTGAAAATTGGGGGTGTGACAGATTGGTATCAGAGCCATTGGTTATAGCGAACAAGGTTTGCATTGGTAGACTAGACTATAAATGTTAGACATTAGACACACTTGCTTACACGATAGTTTGCATAGCAATTTCATATGGTATTATGTAATAGACATGGCCTTACCATCCACACCTACTATTGACAAGGAACATTAAGTTGTATCATCACGAGCATCCAAGAAGAGGCGACTTAAACCAATGGATGACACGATTCACTACGATGAGGAGATACACATATGACCGAGGGAGGACGGCCAGTATTGGCAGTGGATCCCTGATCTCATTCATAGCTGGGTGAGGAGCAAGTACTTCCGCCACCTACTCCTTACACTGCTACTAGTAGTTGGACATTACCTACTCTGAGATACCCACCAGAGCAAGCATTTGCAGCTTTTGTTGCATGTATGAATCGGGAGATTCACAACATGCGAGAGGCAGTTGGATGGATCACTAGATTACTAGATGGATGAAATAGCCCTATGATTCACAAAAATAAGTCAAGGGATGAAATAGGCTCTTTGACTCACTAAAACAAGTCAAGGGATGAAATAGGCCCTATGACTCACTAAAACAAGTCAATGGATGTTGTAGATCCTATGACTCACTAAAACAAGTCAATGGATGAAATAGATCCTATGGCTCACTCGAACAGGTCAGGGGATGAAATAGGCCCTGTGGCTCACTCAACGAGTCGGCGGATGAACTAAGCCTAAAGACTCAAACAATACCATTCCTTAGCTTGGGACTATACCTACTAGTTCCACTAAAATTTTAGTTCTGACAAATGATTTGTCACTCTTTACAACACAGACAGTAGTTAATAAGGCTGTGGCTTCAGCCTTGATAAGAAAACATCAATTTTCTTTCTAACTCCTGGACAACATTCTTATAGCTCTTGGTACTTCCACATGTACGGTTTACAAGGACCACTTTATGAACTCATTATCTGTAAGATGAGAGTTCAAACCCAACTTCTTGCCATGCTTGAAGTACTACCAAACGAACACTGTCACTCGAGTTAAGTAGAATTAGAGTGATCATGCGAGAAAGATTTCCATTACAAGTGCATATGTGAAGACAATTTACATTATATGAAAACCTTGGTGACCTCTATTGTGAGTCAACTAGCAACTTGGGAACTTATGGGAGACACATTGACTGCAAGGTGGTCAACTTCAAACAGCTACACTAATACTCACACAATGAGTGTCTCGACATCAGGTTACATAAGAAAAACACACTCAAGCTGAATAGCTATTCTTGAAGGATCTACTCTAGTCCCTATACTAGCATTCAACTAAAGTAACTATCCCTAAGTATTTCTTTGGATAGATTATCCAATCATACATCATGTTACTATTGCCTGAATCTTGATGTCCTGAATAAACTCTGAATCCCACAAAACCAAATAGCACAAGGTAGGAGGAACTAGAATTCTTATGTAAGGTAAATTGACGATCATGGTGCGCAACGTAATCGTGAATCTACAAGTACGCATGAATTCTGGCAAATTCTATTGTGAGCCTATTTTTCGAAACGCATACATAAGATATCTGCCTATCCTTCATTATGGGGGTTGTAACGAATTCGGTTAACATATCAAGATTCCAACATAACATCCATCAAATTTCCAGCCGTAGTTCTGGTTACTCTGTGTTCATAAAACCCTCATGGTACGACTTTGCACATCACCTAGATAACTTCATGTGTATTTCAGAACACCTATTTGTGATCATTTGTAAAGATTCCCTAGCAAGCAAAGAACGAAGTCCGATTTCATGCGTCTACCGAGCAGAGTTCTCAATGACCATAACAATAAGAAACACCCAAAGGATGCTTCGGATGCAAAAAGCCAGGGCACTTCAATTGAAGCGCGCTGGTAGTAACAACCAAAAGAACGAAAATAATGGTATGAGGGGGACAAGCCTTCATGATCATAAGAAGCATAGAGAAAATCTCAACCTCGCCACAAGTACATATAAGCTAAACAAATTTTATGTTCTTGTGTTGTTTGATACTGGAACAGAAAAGAGCTTTAGATCTAAAGAAATTAGTGAAATATTTGCCATAACCCCAACACCATTAGAGGTTGAATATACTGTAGAACTAGCTGATGGTAAGTTGGTTGCAGTAGAACATATTCTCAAATGATGTATTATTGACTTGATGGGTCAGACAATTGACATTGACCTTATGCCTATCGCCTTAGGCAGTTTTGATGTAGTCATTGGCATGGACTGGTTGTCAAAACATCAGGCTGAAATAGTATGCCATGAAAAGATCGTTCGTATACCTCTTCCAAATGGAGAGACACTATATGTACAAAGCGAGAATAGCAGTACACCACTGCGTCTTATATTTTGTATGAAGGCACACAAATGTCTGCGTAAAGGTCATACGTCAGTTATAAGACTTATAACTGAGAAGCCGGTAGCTGAAAAGAAGATTGAAGACATCCCAGTGGTTTGTGAATTTCCTGAAGTGTTTCCAGAAGACCTACCGGGATTACCACCTATCAGACAAGTGGAATTTCAAATCGACCTTACACCAGACGCAACACCGATAGCTAGGGCACCTTATCGACTTGCACCGTCTGAGATGCAAGAATTATCTACACAACTGCAAGAATTGTTGGATAAGGGCTTCATACAACCTAGTTTTTCACCTTGGGGAGCTCCAGTTTTATTTGTCAAGAAAAAGGACGGGACTTTCTGTATGTGTATCGATTACCGGGAACTTAACAAGGTTACCATCAAAAACCGGTAATCGTTACCTAGAATTGACGATCTGTTCGATCAGTTGCAAGGTTCGAGTTATTACTCGAAGATTGATCTCAGGTCTGGTTATCATCAACTCAGAGTCCAAGAGGAAGATATTCCAAAGACAACATTCAGAACGCGCTATGGCCATTACGAATTCTTGGTCATGCCATTTGGGTTGACAAACGCTCTGGCAGTATTCATGGATCTCATGAATCGAGTCTGCAAACCTTATCTTGATAAGTTTGTCATTGTTTTAATTGATGACATTCTCATCTATTCTCAGACTGAGGAGGAGCATGCTGAACATCTTCGATTGCTGTTGGAATTACTGAAACAAGAACAATTGTATGCTAAGTTCTCGAAATGTGACTTTTGGATGCGAGAAGTTCAATTCTTGGGTCATATAGTCAATGAAAAGGGCATACATGTTGATCCAGCGAAAATTGAAGCGATTAAAAATTGGGAAGCACCAAAGACCCCTACCGAGGTACGACAATTCCTTGGGTTGGCAGGTTATTACCGACGATTCATTGAGGGTTTCACAAAGATCGCTCAACCACTTACAGCTCTTGCGCACAATGGGACAAAGTATAACTGGACGGATAAACAGGAAGCTGCATTCCAGCTGTTAAAACAGAAACTCTGCAGTGCACCGATTCTGTCCTTACCGGAAGGGACGGAAGACTTTGTAGTGTACTGTGATGCATCTGTACAGGGTTTGGGATGTGTGTTGATGCAGCGTGATATAGTGATTGCTTACGCTTCAAGGCAACTACGACCACACGAAAAGAATTACACTACTCATGACTTGGAGTTAGGAGCAGTGGTATTTGCTTTGAAAATCTGGAGACATTATTTATATGGAACCAAGTGTACCATTTACACTGATCATAAGAGTTTGCAACACATCTTTAATCAGAAGGAGCTCAATATGAGACAGCGACGATGGGTCGAGTTGTTGAATGACTACGAATGTGCAATCAAGTATCATCTGGGAAAAGCTAATGTGGTAGCTGATGCTTTAAGCAGAAAAGACACAACATCAACAAGACGGGTTCGCGCACTTATGATGACGATACATACTGACTTACCTGACAAGGTACGCAGTGCACAGCTTGAAGCCTTAGAAAAGGATAACTTGGTACAGGAATCCTTACGAGGGATGGAAACACAATTGGATGTCAAGCCTGATGGAACTCGTTACTTCATTAATCGACTGTGGATACCTTTGCATGGTGGATTAAGGGAACTCGTGATGGATGAAGCACACAAGTCTCACTACAAATAAATTGTCATTTAATGGCATACAAAAAGTGCCTTAAAAGACCAAAAAAGTGCCACTAGAAACCCTTTAAAGATTGTGTGGCACACACAAAAAGTGCCACTAGAAGTGGTGACGCTAAAGCCTTTTAGTGGCATTTTTTCAATGTGCTGCACAAAGTTTTTAGACTTTTAGTAGCACTTTTTTTTCTGCCACAAAATAAAAAAAGACTTTTGTAACACAATTTTTGTGCCACTAAAAATTAATCTTAGTCACATACTCATGTTAGTTTTAGTGGCACTTTTATTTTGCCATAATATAAAAACACCTTTAGGTGCTCAAATTTTGTGCTGGTAAAAACCACATATAGTTAGTTGTATAACACATTGTCACAAAGACACATTATTTTACAATATAAATAGAAAATAAAACTTGAACAAGATTGTAAATAACAACATTAAAAATTTGATCCAAAAGATAATACAAAAAATGTCAAAAGCAACGTAATAAGCAACATGTTTCAATTTTCAAACATTTACACGTCACACGTAATTTAATCATTGATGAACATTTCACTGCCATATGACTTAGCTCGAAAACTTCTCATGATATCAATCCTGCCATCATCAACCATATAAAGAAGCATTAGTAACTTACGCATATCAAAAGCTCTCGCTACACGCCTACCCGCAATAGTAGTAAACCCGCGTGATGCAGCAGTGGCGACTCATTTCCATTTCGCTACCTATAACATCCTATTTTTAAAAAGTGATTTTGAAATGTGCGAATTTATAGTCCTAGATTTTTTTTAAAAAATTCCGCATGACTCGTCCTAAAACCGTAATTTCCTTACGATATGTAAATCTGCTAAAATTCATTTTTATATAAATAACCAAGGATGTTACCAATCAATATAGTAGAAAGTCTTTATAGCAGAAACTAAATAATAAACAGAGGATGTTACCGATCAATATAGCAGAAAGTCTTTATAGATCAGGTAAATGTGTTTGCCAAATCGAGGAAAGCTCCAAACTGTTGATCTCATGTGTCGCCTGCTCAAACAAATATCATTTATAAAACCATAACTATCCTAACAATAAAAAGATTTATGAATATACCTTGTAGCAAATGCCACTTGGTAAATAATAAATGATAAAGTAGTAATACCATAATAGTTGATAAATTGTTTTCTTTTAAAATTAAAATACACATACTGTCATGAAATTTCAACTTATATAGATGGTACCTAACATGCAAGTTTTTTTCCTTTAAAAAATTGAGTTCGTATTAAAAATTGATTAACTGTTACCATTTGATTTAATTTTAAGCAGATGGAGTGAGTTAAATTGTGAATACTAAGAGATAATATACCTCATATAAATGAGGCAACTTGTTTATCTATAATCCAAAGACTTGCCTACTCTGTGTTTGAGAAGAGCCACTAACTACCCAGGTGTTGTTACCAATAAATGCTTAAATTGAAGACAAACCAATTTATTGATTAAACTTAATTTAAATAAGCAGAAACCAAAAAAGTAAACGAATGCCTGTTAGAAAGTACCTGTTTTGAGCACTATTGCTTGTTATTTGCCAATAGCCATGATCAACAAATTAGTGTTTGTTTCCAAATTGCCATTATGAACTTTCCAGACAAACCTTTGACACAGGGAGCTCCATCCATAGCCTCTAGATCGAGTTTTTCAAGCGACTTAATAGTACTCACGTGATTCATTAAGCAATTCATAATTGTAAGTAAACAACATTCATATATTAGATTTTACATCCTTGAATAAGAATAAATAAGATTATTTTTGTGGATTCAAATCAGCATCACCTGATTCTTCTGTTACATCTTGAAAACTCCCTTTTAATACCTAAAGGGTTTTCCCATTTTCTTTTATTTTTTTATCTAATTCGGTTCCAAATTCAGAGTAGTTTACAAATAAAACTAACAATAATATTATAATCGATAATTGAAATTTCAAAGACGAACAGAAGAATTGAGAACAAAACCACCACATATGAATATTTAAAGATCGGTGATTATCAAAAACAAAATAAAGTACAAAACATCAAACCAAATAAACAAAATCAAATCAGAACATGTAAGGATGAAGAAATCAAACCTATTGGGGGTGAAAACCACGATCTGATGTTGAAATGATTTGATGAAGATGATGGAGGCGATGTTGCGCTGCTGAAGATGAAGTCGAAAATCTGTTGATTAGAATCAGTTTTTTTAAAAGAAGGTATTTGATCATACGAAGAAAAGCAATTCAATTGAACCAATTTAAGGATTTGTTAATCAAACCTGCAACAAACACACGATGGACTCATTGACGCCAATGACAAGGGAAATCTACGGGCGGAAGGAACCGAGAGGCAATGAGATCCGAATGGAATGGACATTAGGGTTTGTAAAGGGCGCGGGCACACGGATCGTAATGTCAAAAACCCGCGTGTGTTTTATGATGAATTAACATTTGCGAGCCACACATACAAATTTGACGCCATTGAACGCCACGTGGCTATAAAATTTAACTCTTGATTATATACTAGCCTATTGATCTGTGTACTACACGGGGTTGTATAAAAAAGTTTTCAATCTAAACATTAGAAAATTAAAATATGCAAACAAAGATAATATTTAAGAATTATAAAAAAAGACAACTAAAATTTACACAATATTTTACATTTTGTTTGTAAGTTGTCTGTCTAATACACAATTTGCAAATAAGAAAGTAAGAAAATAATAAATAAAAGATTTGCTTATTTTTATATAGGTATTATAATACATGGATATTTTATTTCCGAAAATGGTAAAAGTTTAAAAGACAATTAATTTTAGTAAAATTTTTTTGAGTAAATTTTAAAAGCAAATGAATTTTAAAATAGAATGATAAGTGTGAAAAATGTTAAATTGATTTAGTGGCATAAGTTAAATGCCATAAAAATACATGTTCATTATGTGTGGCATATATAAAGTGCCACAAAAAATACAATTTAAAGGCACAGATAATAAGTGCCACTAAAAGTATGGGTCAGACAAATGTGGCACACTCAAAGTGCCACCAAATCTTATAATAGTGACACAAAAGTTAAGTGCCGCTAAAAATGTGTGCCACTAAATGGCATTTTATTTGTAGTGTCTAGATATTCAGTCCATCCGGGGTCAGACAAGATGTATCATGACTTGAAGGCACTATATTGGTGGCCTCACATGAAAGCCGACATTGCTAGGTACGTTAGCAAATATTTGACTTGTTCTAAAGTCAAGGTTGAATATCAGAAACCATCTGGTTTACTGCAACAACCAGAAATACCGATGTGGAAATGGGAACAGATTTCGATGGACTTCATTACTAAGTTACCCCGTACACCGAGTGGTTGTGACACGATATGGGTAATTGTCGATCGATTAACGAAATCTGCACATTTCTTAGCAATCAAGGAAACCGACAAGATGGAGAAACTGACTCGCATTTACATCAAGGAAGTGGTAGCACGGCATGGCGTGCCAATTTCTATCATATCAGATCGGAATGCCCGATTCACTTCAAACTTTTGGAAATCTCTCCATAAGTCCTTGGGAACTCTTTTAGACATGAATACTGCCTATCATCCGCAAACCGACGGTCAGAGTGAACGTACAATTCAGACGCTCGAGGATATGTTACGAGCTTGTGTCATTGATTTTGGTAACAACTGAGATAACCACTTACCGTTAGTGGAATTCTCTTACAACAACAGTTATCATACAAGTATTCAGGCAGCATCGTTTGAAGCTTTGTATGGTCGTAAATGTCATTCACCAGTTTGCTGCGCTGAAATTGGTGACAGTCAGATAACAGGTCCTGAACTAGTGCATGAAACGACAGAGAAGATTGTACAAATCCGGAACCGTATGGCAGCGGCTCGGGATCGACAAAAGAGTTACGTTGACAAACGTCGTAAACCATTGGAATTTCAAGTAGGAGACCGAGTTCTTCTTAAAGTATCACCTTGGAAAGGTGTGATACGATTCGGCAAGCGCGGGAAGCTTAGCCCACGTTACGTAGGATCTTTTGAGATCCTGAAAAGGATTGGTCCGGTTGCGTATCAACTTCAATTACCGGATGAACTCAGCGGAGTTCATGATGTCTTTCACGTTTCGAATTTAAAGAAATGTCTTTCTGATGAGACATTGATTGTACCACTGGAGGAAATACAAGTAGATGAACAGTTACGATTCATTGAAGAACCAGCGGAAATCATGGACCGAGAGGTCAAACAACTCAAACAAAGCAAGAATCCGATAGTCAAAGTCCGTTGGAATTCAAGACGTAGACCTGAATTCACATGGCAAAGGGAAGATCAAATGATGAAGAAGTATCCTCATCTGTTCAAAACAACAACTGCAAACACTGTGAAGACATGTTAAATTTCGGGACGAAATTTCCTTGAACAAGGGGATGACGCGATGCTTCACACATCAACATTTCAGATTTCAAACTGTAAGCACAAACACTTTATGCAATTGGTTTTGTTACAAACATTTGTGCTACATTATATTTTATGTGCTACATTTCATATGTTACATGTTATGGTAGTACATACATGATTAGTTTCAAACATTTACTATGTGCGAGATTACATAGTACAAACAGTTGCAAAAACAGTTGCAAACACTCACTATGTGCAAGGTTACATAGCACAGCATGATCAAACATAAAACATTCACAGTTAGGTGTACTAACAGTTACACAGAACGACCACACTTAGGTGTGGTGTTGCAAATATTGAACTTTGTGTGTGGGTACACACAAGTACACGGAATGATCAACTATAACACTAACACGTACACTTTGAAAACAAAAGTAGTCTACTAACAACTCCTAACATTTACTAATTTTCGGGACGAAAATTCCTTCAACAAGGGGATGATGTGACAATCCGGCAATTTCGGGTTAACCCCGTTAATTATAAACTAACAGAAATCAGTTGTTATGGAACAAAATCAAACTTGAAGTACTAGAACCAAACAAAAACAGTTCCAAAACCATTATAATATAAGGATTAAATTGTAATTAACTTAAAGTATCTAATTTGGACTTTCATAGTCAAAATTTGGGTTATGGATCCAAGTGGAAATCGAAAACACTTTCAAAATCAATTACAATTGAATTAAACTATCTTTAATTATTTCATTGATACTCACATAAGGTTATAAACATCTAAATTACAACGACAAAACTTGTTAATACTTAGAAAAATCAAATTTGACTTTTAAAGTCAAAATGTGAGTAGAAGAACAATGGAAAATCCGAATTTCACAATAATGAGACTTGTAACTGAAATGAAACTAGCAATAATCATCTCATTGATGATTAATAGCAGCTATTATACGTTATTAGATCAAAAATCGTCGGATTAAAGTCAATCAATGACTTAAAATGTTAAAACCGTTAATAGAACATATGACACCACAAAATTCGATAAGATTTCTCACAATCGAGCATACAGAAGCCTCAATCGGCACCCTCAGAAACGTTTACACAAGTCAATTCGAACTGAGAAGCCACAGAAAGAAGATCTCAATTGTGAGGAGGCCGAACTAGGGCTTATAAGCAAACCACATCGATTCAACACCAAACAAGGTAACAAATCATTTCTACACCACCTAAAGCAACCGATTAAGCAAACCCCTATACTGATTTCATGTCAAAAACTCGAATTGTATGAACTCTAATTCTAGGATTCATCACGAAAACGGTTTTGGGGGTTTCGATCGAGATGGATTATAAAATCAAATTAAATATCACCATTAGTTTCAGAAATCTCCGACTAAGCTAATCCATGTGTCAATTTCATGAGGTATTAACGAATCGATTGAGTTCGATTGCTAGGTTCTTAGAATGAACGGTTTTGGGGGTTTTAATCAATAAGAGATTAAAAATCAAATCAACTCATATAATTAGTTTCTAAAAGGTCCGATTAATGAAAACCATATACCAATTTGATCAAATCATAATGAATTTTGTGAATCTGATTATTAGGGTTCTAAGAATAATGTATATAGGGGGTTTTGATTATAATCAACAGAAAATTCAAATGAAACGATACAGAAAGGTTAGAAAATCATGTCTTAATAAAAACCCCATGGATTTACAGTTTAATTTAATCGAAATTATCAAGATTGAATGATGAGTTTGAGTGTTCACGATTCGAGACTATGCAAGTCACGAATTGGGATTCTGTGATGATTGATAATTAAATTAAATTCACCCTTGAACTCGTTTTGATCTGTGTAACAAAAGCCCTAAGGTTTTGGGTTCAATCGAGTTCGAATTGTGGACCAATTTAGGGTTTGATGGCTTCGGTTTAATAAACAAAGGGAAACTGATCCCTTGTTAGTTAAAAGAATTTAAAATGAAGCCTGTTAATGAAATTTGAATCATATGAGATGGTGAGGAGTGTGTGCTAAGAGGTAGAGGTCGCGGGTTTCGAACCCGGCCTTTACTGGTTTTTGAGTTTAAAATAACTTTTGGTATTTTAATTATAAATCACTCATTTTAACTCCGTTTCGACCCGTTCGACTTGCGTTGGAACCAGAATTCAGTTCTGAACGTATTAGAATAATAAAATATATATTTTGTCATGAAACCATAAATCATGTATAAATACGTGTGTTTAATGAAATCGTATATTGTTGAACGATTCAAACAAACGAACTTAAAACCGTACATACTTTTGTATGTACGTTTCAAACATTCTAACATACGTGTGTAGACACGTATGTGACTACAAACATGATTTAACATTACGAATAACACAACGTTATTGTTAAAACACAGATACTTTGTAGAGGTTATTTACGCAGTTCCACTTGTATTGATCATTCTGTCTGTTATCAAAGGTGCGTACACGGCCCCTTTTCTTATTTTAACTGTTTTGGGGAAGAAAACATGTGCAACAAACATTTTAGATACATATCACTTGCATGAGTTAGCTGTTTACTATAAGTGCGAACATAACACTCAAAGTCCTTACATTTCGAACCGTTTAGTTTGCCGTTGTGCAAAGCGTGGTAGTTGAAGATAGATCTATTGGGTTTGACAAACCTCACTTGGTAGATGGGATCTACGCAGGTGTTTAACTAGCCAATTCAATATTTCTATTGTTTGTGTTAGACAATAGTGGAAAGGCAAAACATGCAATAGCATGCAACAGTCAGCTTCGGTGTCAATCACTTATGTAGATAGTACAAATGACTAGCTATCATGACTATGCAATGTGTGATTATGTTATCTGTAAAAATTTCATTTCAAACAGTTGTTTCAAACGTTTGTGATCAAACAAACCTGTGTATGCACCAACCTTTGTGTTGACTTGATTTACATGTTTTCTCAGGACGCTAAGGTACAAGAACAGACAAGCAGGGACTAGGAGATCGAGTCTCATGCATGCTTTACATTACAGTTGTTTTGAATTTGAACATTTAAGACTTTGATTTGTAATTTGCAGTTTTCAAACCGTTATGTTTGTTATTATTTTAAAAACGCTTCCGCAACGTTAGAACTTTGATATTACAGTTTTAGACCAAAGTATGTTTGAAAATCATATAGAGGTCTTCGTTATGTCTAATGATCTGAGATCCTGTTTTTGTCACGTCCCAAACGGTATGATTCCGTTAGTTGAAAATTGGGGGTGTGACAGATTGGTATCAGAGCCATTGGTTATAGTGAACTAGGTTTGCATTGGTAGACTAGACTATAAATGTTAGACATTAGACACACTTGCTTACACGATAGTTTGCATAGCAATTTCATATGGTATTATGTAATAGACATGGCCTTACCATCCACACCTACTATTGACAAGGAACATTAAGTTGTATCATCACGAGCATTCAAGAAGAGGCGACTTAAACCAATGGATGACACGATTCACTACGATGAGGAGATACACATATGACCGAGGGAGGACGGCCAGTATTGGCAGTGGATCCCTGATCTCATTCGCAGCTGGGTGAGGAGCAAGTACTTCCGCCACCTACTCCTTACACTGCTACTAGTAGTCGGACATTACCTACTCTGAGATACCCACCAGAGCAAGCATTTGCAGCTTTTGTTGCATGTATGAATCGGGAGATTCACAACATGCGAGAGGCAGTTGGATAGATCACTAGATTACTAGAGGGATGAAATAGGCCCTATGATTCACGAAAACAAGTCAAGGGATGAAATAGGCTCTTTGACTCACTAAAACAAGTCAAGGGATGAAATAGGCCCTATGACTCACTAAAACAAGTCAATGGATGTTATAGATCCTATGACTCACTAAAACAAGTCAATGGATGAAATAGATCCTATGGCTCACTCGAACAGGTCAGGGGATGAAATAGGCCATGTGGCTCACTCAACGAGTCGGCGGATGAACTAAGCCTAAAGACTCAAACAATACCATTCCTTAGCTTGGGACTATACCTACTAGTTCCACTAAAATTCTAGTTCTGACAAATGATTTGTCACTCTTTACAACACAGACAGTAGTTAATAAGGCTGTGGCTTCAGCCTTGATAAGAAAACATCAATTTTCTTTCTAACTCCTGGACAACACTCTTATAGCTCTTGGTACTTCCACATGTACGGTTTACAAGGACCACTTTATGAACTCATTATCTGTAAGATGAGAGTTCAAACCCAACTTCTTGCCATGCTTGAAGTACCACCAAACGGACACTGTCACTCGAGTTAAGTAGAACTAGAGTGATCAAGCGAGAAAGATTTCCATTACAGGTGCATATGTGAAGGCAATTTACATTATATGAAAACCTTGGTGACCTCTATTGTGAGTCAACTAGCAACTTGGGAACTTATGGGAGACACATTGACTGCAAGGTGGTCAACTTCGAACAGCTACACTAATACTCACACAATGAGTGTCTCGACATCAGGTTACATAAGAAAAACACACTCAAGCTGAATAGCTATCCTTGAAGGATCTACACTAGACCCTATACTAGCTGTGACAATCCGACTTTTCACACTAACCTTGTTAACGGGAGTGGTGCTATCACAGGCCCAACAAAGACAATCAAGGCCCAATAAGACCAATCAAGGCCCAATAAGGCCAATGAAGGCCCAACAAGGACAATCAAGGCTCTATAAGGACAATCAAGGCCCAATAAGGCCAATGAAGGCCCAACAAGATCAATTAGGCCCAACATAGCCAATGTAAGCCCACAAAGCCAAGAGAAGCCCAATAAGGCCCAATAAATTCAAGTAAGGCCCAATGTAAACCAAGTAGGCCCAGGGAAGACCAAGGTAGGCCCAGGAAGGCCCAGTGAGGCCCAATAGTATTGGAGAAGCCCAAATGGATTAATTTAGCCCAGTGGTATTCCAATTTAACCGATTAGTGACAATTTGGGATTTTTAGTGTAACTGTGTTAATTGAAATGTTAAGTTATTGGTCCGGAATGATCTATAAGGGTTAAGAAGTATCAAAAATCAAGTTTTAAAGAGTTAATTTCAAGGATTAGGCTATAAGTTGTAATAATACTTGATTTTGACTCCAAAAAGTCAAAATTCGGTTATGTATATATGGGGAATTCGAAATTTGTGTTGTTACATTGAAATTAATGGAATTAACTCTTCAATCATTCTCATATTAGTGAGATGTAACAGAAATCATGCGTTATTAGAAGAATTAATGACCTAATTTATATCATTTGGGGTCCAAAAGCCGTAACCGTTTCATGATACATCAAAGTCACCAAATTGTATCATAAATCGTGAAATCAAGCATTCAGAGACCTTAGTCGGCACAGTTAGAGGCTGTAACATCTATCAATTTGATCTCAAGAGCTCAGGATTGAAGAAACCGATTGAGACTCGACCGAAATTCCATCACAAGTCGAAGTATATCAATTCGATATCAAACCAGGTATGTAATCACTACAACACCTTCTAATATGGCCGATTAAGGGTAAACATAAGTCAATTTCGATTTATAACAACGAATGTTTGGAATTTGAGTTCTAGGGTTCATGTAGAAGACGGATTTGGGGGTTTCCATGAAAAAGAGCTCTATAATCAAATTGAAATACTTAGGAACACTCAGAAGGTTTCGATTAAGCTAATATTTATGAGTATTTTAGATATAAACATCGAATTTATTGAATTCTAGTTTTAGGGTTCATAGGTATAACTATTTTGGGGGTTTCTGATCTAATTGGATTGATAATCGAATTAAACCTAATAGGAAGTGTCAGAATGTTGCGATTAAACTAAAGCCTAAGTTAATTTGATTTTATAATAGTGAATTATAAGATCTTGTGTTGAATGTGAGTTCGGTTCAGAACCGAACCTAGTTGGGATCAATTAGAACATTTTGATTAAGTTTGGATCAAATTAAAACCATTATTAGAATCGGTTGGATTCAAGGAATAATAGCCCTATGGTTTTAGGTTTGATAGAATTCGAATTCGTGGTCAATTGGGGATTGAATGCTTCGGCTATAATATCAAAAGAGAAACCGGTTTGTTGAGTACTTAAAACAATTTATTCTGGAATCCTTGTGCGATACCCTAGCGGGCCGGAGTGGTAGGATGGGTGTGTTGTGAGGGAGTGGTCGCGGGTTCGAGTCCCAGCCCAACCGAATTTTTGATGTTTTGATTATTTTTGTATTTTGGCCATAACTTTCGCATACGAAATCCGTTTTCGTCCGTTCAAGTTGCGTTGGAACCGTAACTAGAATACGAACGTGTTAGGATGATAAAATCCATATTTTAATCCGAACACGAAATCGCGTATAATTACGTTTAATTAAATAAAATCAAAGGTGATTTTATTTAAACGATTTAAATGGCACGCGTACTTTCGTATGCACAACTGTAGCAAATCTAACATACGTATGTTGATACGTATGTGATTTTAAGCACAAAACGATTATTCGAATAACAATAGGTTATTGTTTAAATCACAGATTCTTCGTAGAGGATTTCTACGCGAGTTTACACATACTTGATCATTCTACTATCATCAAAGGTGCGTACACGGCCCCTTTCTTATTTTAAACTGTTTTGGGGGAGAAAACATGTGCAACAAACTACTTTTTAGATACATATCACTTGCATGAGTTATCTGTTTACATTATGTGCAATTATATCAACTTGAAAGTCCTTACACACCTCGAACCGTTTAGTTTGCTGTAAATGCAAAGCGTGGTAGTTGGAAATAGATCTATTAGGTTTGACAAACCTCACCTGGTAGATGGGATCTACGCAGGTGTTTGACTGACCAAACACATATTTTTACTATTGTTGTGATAGACAATAGTGGCAAGGCGAAAACATGCTATAGCATGGCAACTAGTCAGCTTTGGTGTTGAACACGTATGTAAATAGTTTATATGACTAGCTATCATGACTGTGCAATTGTGATTATGTTATCTACAAACTTGTTATTCAAATTGATGTTTTGAACATTATGACTACTTAAAACCTGTGTTATGCACCAACCTTTGTGTTGACTTGATTTGCATGTTTTCTCAGGACGCTAAGGCGCGCGTAACAGCTGGCATGGACTAGGAAGATAGAGTCTCATGCATTTCTTTCACTTTGATTATTTAAATCTGAATATTTAAGTACTTTGTATTGTAATGTTTTGATTTACAACTATTCATGGTTTTTAAACGCTTCCGCATTTTTTTGTAAACTCTGGTTATTATGTTTGTTTTAAAGACCAACGTATGTTTTTGAAATTCATATAGAGGTCTTCGCTATGTCTAATGATCTGAGATCCTGGTTTGTCACGTTCCCAAACGGTATGATTCCGTTAGTTGAAATTGGGGGTGTGACAGATTGGTATCAGAGACATTGGTTATAGCGAACTAGGTTTGCATTTGTAGGCCTAGACTATGACTGTTAGACATTAGACACACATGTTTACACATACTGCTTAGAAATTACATATGACATTATGTAATTGATTTGCTTACGTATTCCATGGCACTGCACTTACATATGATATTATGTAACAGGCATGGCTTCATCATCAGTTCCTTATGTTATCATTGATGATTCTGAGGACGAGGAGCCGATGGTTCCGGCACCACCATCATCACCACCACCACCCATTCCATCACCTCCACCGTATGACATGGAGGACTCCGATCCAGAGGAGGATCCGGAGGAAGACCCCGAGGCGGATCCTGATGAGGATCCAGAGGAGGATCCTGATGAGGATCCAGACGAGGATCCTGATGAGGATCCAGACGAGGATCCAGATGAGGATCCAGTTGAGGACCCGGATGAAGATCCGGAGGAGGCACCATGGGTGAATACCCAGGGACTCTATGCTGCAGGACCATCTACACATCCACCACCAGCACTGGACGCTCCTGAGCCTAAGAGGCAAAGGACGGACGCAGAGGAGATCGCCAAGTTGCGCGAGGACGTGGATACAGCAGAGGAGAAGCTCTATCAGAGATCTCAGGAGTTATGGGATGCCATTGAGAGGCAAGAGGAACTTGCCCAACTGGTTCATGACATGCGAGATGAGATGTGGAACATGATGGGTCGTCTCGACACTGCAGAAAACCGAGCTCTATTCTTGGAGGGTAGAGTAGAAGCCTTGGAGGATTTGGTGGCCTCTGAGAACGAGGAGGAGGATGAGGAGGAAGAAGGGGAGGAAACAGCACCAGTTGCTGAGTCCGATCCTGAATCCGCCGTTGAGGACGACTGATTATTGTTTTCTTTTACTTTCTGTTTTATTTAAACTTATTAGGAACGGGTTGTGTTCCTACATTAGTAGTTTGAAATTTTGTATTTCATTTCAAAAGTATTGTATTCAAAGAAGTTTCTATATATGAAAGAACTATTGTTTGTTTCCAACAACTGTGTTGTTTATATTACATGTTGTATTTATTGTTTTTACTTACACATGTCAAAATTGGATTTTGATTGTGCATTAACATTTCTTGTAAATAGGAAGGAAATGGCTGAAGGAAATGTTCAGATGACTGTTGCTGAGCTCAATGAGTTAATCAACAACAGGGTTACCGAGGCAATCGCACAGTACGCACAGGCACACAACACGGGGCCACATGGTCCAGCTGGGGGATTGTTAAATCCACAGGCATGCACGTTTAAAATGTTTTTGGACTGCAAGCCACACAATTTCAAGGGATCGGAGGGGGCTATAGGACTTCTCCGATGGATTGAAAAAGTTGAATCTGTGTTCGAGATGTGCAACTGCCCGGATGACAGCAAAGTGAAATTTGCTACTGGAACTTTGGAGGGTCCAGCCCTGACTTGGTGGAACTCCAATGTTCAGACCCTGGGGTTGGGTGAAGCAAATGCATTGACCTGGAACAACTTCAAAACCTTACTACAAGAGGAGTATTGTCCTCGTAGTGAAATGCAGAAGTTGGAAGAAGAATATTGGCACCTAAAGATGGAGGGGTCAAATATTGAGGAGTACACGACCAGATCGCATGAACTGGCCAGACTGCTACCACACATGGCTACTCCAGCCAGTAAGTGGATCGAAAGGTACATTGGAGGACTAGTGCCTCAGATTCAAGGGTTGGTGACTTCAGCAAATCCCACCACTATCCAACAAGCTGTTCGTCTAGCACATCAGCTTACTGACCAGGCAGTGTTGCAAGGGACCCTGCCTAAGCGAACATCTGCTACCAAGGTAGGAGATCACAAGAGAAAGTGGGATAGTAACAACTTCAAGGGTAATAACCAACAGCAGAACAGGAAACAGGACTCAAACAAGTCCTATCATAATTCCAACAGTGGTCAGCAATCATCGTCATCGGGGGGCTATATTGGTAAGCACCCCAAGTGCAACAGGTGTGGTTACCATCATGCGGGTAACCAGTGTGACAGAGCTAAGTGCCAGAGGTGTGGCAAGATTGGGCACGCGGCTAAGGATTGTCGCGGAGAGCTGCAGAACAATAATAACAACCAGAACAATAATCAAAACAACGCGCAGAAAGGTTGTTTTGAGTGCGGCAAGATGGGCCATTTCAAGAAAGATTGCCCACAACTTAAGAAAGGCGGGGACAACAATGGTAATGGTAATGGAAATGGAAACGGTAATGGCAATGGCACCAACAATAACAACAACAATAACAACAACAACAACGGTGCTAGAGGCAGGGCGTTTGTGATCGGAGGACGTCAAGCGCGGGAGGATCCCAACATTGTCACGGGTACGTTCCTCTTAAATAATCACTATGCCTCTATGTTATTTGACACTGGTGCCGACCGGAGTTTTGTATCTAGTTCACTTGCTAAGTCACTAGATGTTAGTCCCACTGCCTTAGATAGTCCCTATACTGTGGAGTTAGCGGATGGTAAGTTGATTGTAGTAGAAAACATTTATAAGGGATGTATTCTTGATTTGATGGGTCAGACATTAGAGATTGATTTGATGCCTATTGCCTTAGGCAGTTTTGATGTAGTTATTGGCATGGACTGGTTGTCTAAGAACCAGGCTGAAATTGTATGCCATGAAAAGATTGTTCGTATACCTCTTCCGCAGGGAGAGACATTATATGTACAAGGAGAGAAGAGCAGTACGCCACTGCGTCTCATATCTTGTATGAAAGCACACAAATGTCTGCGGAAAGGTCATACGGCAGTTATAGCACTTATAACTGAAAAGCCGGTAGCTGAGAAGGAACTTGAAGATATACCTATAGTTTGTGAATTTACGGAGGTGTTTCCAGAAGACTTGCCGGGATTACCGCCTGTCAGACAGGTGGAATTCCGAATCGACCTTACACCAGACGCAGCACCGATAGCTAGGGCGCCTTATCGACTTGCACCGTCAGAGATGCAAGAGTTATCCACACAACTGCAAGAATTGTTGGATAAGGGTTTCATACGACCTAGTTTTTCACCATGGGGAGCTCCAGTATTGTTTGTCAAGAAGAAGGACGGAACTTTTCGTATGTGTATCGATTATCGGGAATTGAATAAAGTTACTATCAAGAACCGGTATCCGTTACCCAGGATTGACGATCTGTTCGATCAGTTGCAAGGTTCGAGTTACTACTCGAAGATTGATCTCAGGTCGGGTTATCATCAACTCAGAGTCCAGGAGGAGGATATTCCGAAGACGGCATTCAGGACGCGCTATGGCCATTATGAGTTCTTGGTCATGCCATTTGGGTTGACAAACGCTCCAGCTGTATTCATGGATCTCATGAATCGTGTTTGTAAACCTTATCTTGATAAGTTTGTCATTGTTTTCATTGATGACATTCTCATCTATTCAAATCTGAGGAGGAACACGCTGAACATCTTCGATTACTGTTAGAGCTATTGAAACAAGAACAACTGTATGCTAAGTTCTCGAAATGTGATTTCTGGATGCGAGAAGTACAGTTCTTGGGTCACATAGTTAATGAAAAGGGCATACATGTTGATCCAGCGAAGATTGAAGCGATTAAGAATTGGGAAGCGCCAAAGACCCCTACCGAGGTACGACAATTCCTTGGTTTGGCGGGTTATTATCGACGATTCATTGAGGGTTTCTCAAAGATCGCTCAACCACTTACAGCTCTGACGCACAAAGGAATAAAGTATAACTGGACGGATAAACAGGAAGCTGCATTCCAGTTATTGAAACAGAAACTTTGCAGTGCACCGATTCTGTCCTTACCGGAAGGAACGGAAGACTTTGCGGTGTATTGTGACGCATCTGGACAGGGTTTGGGATGTGTATTGATGCAACGGGATAAAGTGATCGCTTATGCTTCCAGACAACTACGAACACATGAAAAGAACTACACTACTCATGACTTGGAGTTAGGAGCAGTGGTTTTTGCTTTAAAGATTTGGAGGCATTACTTGTATGGAACTAAGTGTACTATTTACACTGATCATAAGAGTTTACAACATATCTTTGATCAGAAGGAGCTTAACATGAGACAACGACGATGGGTTGAATTGTTGAACGATTATGAGTGTGCGATTAAGTATCACCCGGGAAAGGCTAATGTCGTAGCCGATGCTTTGAGCAGAAAAGATACAACGGGAACAAGACGGGTTCGCGCACTTATGATGACGATACATACCGACTTACCTGACAAAGTACACAATGCTCAGATTGAGGCCTTGAAAGCGGAAAACTTAGTACCGGAATCTTTACGAGGAATGGAAGAACAATTGAATGTTAAACCTGATGGAATTCGTTATTTCATTGATCGAATGTGGATACCTTTGTATGGAGGTTTAAGGGAACTCGTGATGGACGAAGCGCACAAGTCTAAATATTCAGTCCATCCGGGATCAGACAAGATGTACCATGACTTGAAGGCACTGTATTGGTGGCCTCATATGAAAGCTGATATTGCTAAGTACGTTAGCAAATGTTTGACTTGTTCGAAAGTCAAAGTTGAATATCAGAAGCCATCTGGTTTACTGCAACAACCAGAGATACCGATGTGGAAGTGGGAACAGATTTCGATGGATTTCATTACTAAGTTACCCCGTACACCGAGTGGTTGTGATACGATATGGGTAATTGTTGATCGATTAACGAAATCTGCACATTTCTTAGCAATCAAAGAAACTGACAAGATGGAGAAACTGACTCGCATTTACATCAAGGAAGTAGTAGCACGGCATGGTGTGCCAATATCTATCATATCAGATCGGGATGCCCGGTTTACTTCCAACTTTTGGAAATCTCTTCATAAGTCATTGGGGACTCGCTTGGATATGAGTACCGCTTATCACCCACAGACCGATGGTCAAAGTGAACGAACGATTCAAACGCTCGAAGATATGTTACGAGCTTGTGTAATTGACTTTGGTGATAGCTGGGAGAATCATTTACCGTTGGTGGAATTCTCTTACAACAACAGTTATCATACAAGTATTCAAGCAGCACCGTTTGAAGCTTTGTATGGTCGCAAATGTCGTTCACCAGTTTGCTGGGCTGAAATTGGTGACAGTCAGATAACAGGTCCTGAACTGGTGCATGAAACAACAGAGAAGATAGTTCAAATCCGGAACCGTATGGCAGCGGCTCGGGATCGACAGAAGAGTTATGCAGATAAACGTCGCAAGCCGTTGGAATTTCAAGTGGGAGACCGAGTTCTTCTAAAGGTATCACCTTGGAAAGGTGTGATACGATTCGGCAAGCGCGGCAAGCTTAGTCCACGTTACGTAGGACCTTTTGAGATTCTGAAAAGGATTGATCCGGTTGCGTACCAACTCAAACTACCGGATGAACTCAGTGGAGTTCATGATGTCTTTCATGTATCGAATTTAAAGAAATGTCTTTCTGACGAGACATTGATTGTACCGTTGGAAGAAATACAAGTAGATGAACAACTGCGATTCATTGAAGAACCAGCAGAAATCATGGACCGAGAGGTCAAACAATTGAAGCAAAGTAAGATTCCGATAGTCAAAGTCCGATGGAATTCAAGACGGGGTCCTGAATTCACATGGGAACGGGAAGATCAAATGATGAAGAAATATCCTCATCTATTCAAGACAGCTACTGCTAACACTGAGAGCGCACGTTAAATTTCGGGACGAAATTTCCTTCAACAAGGGGATGACGTGATGCTTTCACACATCAACACTGCAAATTTCAAACTGTAAGCACAAACGTTTTATTTATTCAATTGATTTTGTTACATATACTTGTGCTACAGTACATTACACTCTATATGTTTTATGTGCTACATTTCATATGTTACATGTTATGGTAGTACATACACGATTGGTTACATACACTTTGCTATGTGCGTAGTTGCATAGTACAAACAGTTATAGACACTCACTATGTGTGAGGATACACAACACAGTATGATCAAACACAAACAGTCACAGTTAGGTGAACTAACTAGTGAACACGCAAAACAGTTACATTGAACGATCACAATTGAGTTGTGATGTTGCAAGCATTAGACTTTGTGTGTGAGTACACACAAGCACACAGAATGATCAAATCACACTAGCACGTACGATTTAAACTCGTAAGTAGTTTCCTAACTACTCTTAACACTTGCTAATTTTCGGGACGAAAGTTCCTTCAACAAGGGGATGATGTGACAATCCGACTTTTCACACTAACCTTGTTAACGGGAGTGGTGCTATCACAGGCCCAACAAAGACAATCAAGGCCCAATAAGACCAATCAAGGCCCAATAAGGCCAATGAAGGCCCAACAAGGACAATCAAGGCTCAGTAAGGACAATCAAGGCCCAATAAGGCCAATGAAGGCCCAACAAGATCAATTAGGCCCAACATAGCCAATGTAAGCCCACAAAGCCAAGAGAAGCCCAATAAGGCCCAATAAATTCAAGTAAGGCCCAATGTAAACCAAGTAGGCCCAGGGAAGACCAAGGTAGGCCCAGGAAGGCCCAGTGAGGCCCAATAGTATTGGAGAAGCCCAAATGGATTAATTTAGCCCAGTGGTATTCCAATTTAACCGATTAGTGACAATTTGGGATTTTTAGTGTAACTGTGTTAATTGAAATGTTAAGTTATTGGTCCGGAATGATCTATAAGGGTTAAGAAGTATCAAAAATCAAGTTTTAAAGAGTTAATTTCAAGGATTAGGCTATAAGTTGTAATAATACTTGATTTTGACTCCAAAAAGTCAAAATTCGGTTATGTATATATGGGGAATTCGAAATTTGTGTTGTTACATTGAAATTAATGGAATTAACTCTTCAATCATTCTCATATTAGTGAGATGTAACAGAAATCATGCGTTATTAGAAGAATTAATGACCTAATTTATATCATTTGGGGTCCAAAAGCCGTAACCGTTTCATGATACATCAAAGTCACCAAATTGTATCATAAATCGTGAAATCAAGCATTCAGAGACCTTAGTCGGCACAGTTAGAGGCTGTAACATCTATCAATTTGATCTCAAGAGCTCAGGATTGAAGAAACCGATTGAGACTCGACCGAAATTCCATCACAAGTCGAAGTATATCAATTCGATATCAAACCAGGTATGTAATCACTACAACACCTTCTAATATGGCCGATTAAGGGTAAACATAAGTCAATTTCGATTTATAACAACGAATGTTTGGAATTTGAGTTCTAGGGTTCATGTAGAAGACGGATTTGGGGGTTTCCATGAAAAGAGCTCTATAATCAAATTGAAATACTTAGGAACACTCAGAAGGTTTCGATTAAGCTAATATTTATGAGTATTTCAGATATAAACATCGAATTTATTGAATTCTAGTTTTAGGGTTCATAGGTATAACTATTTTGGGGTTTCTGATCTAATTGGATTGATAATCGAATTAAACCTAATAGGAAGTGTCAGAATGTTGCGATTAAACTAAAGCCTAAGTTAATTTGATTTTATAATAGTGAATTATAAGATCTTGTGTTGAATGTGAGTTCGGTTCAGAACCGAACCTAGTTGGGATCAATTAGAACATTTTGATTAAGTTTGGATCAAATTAAAACCATTATTAGAATCGGTTGGATTCAAGGAATAATAGCCCTATGGTTTTAGGTTTGATAGAATTCGAATTCGTGGTCAATTGGGGATTGAATGCTTCGGCTATAATATCAAAAGAGAAACCGGTTTGTTGAGTACTTAAAACAATTTATTCTGGAATCCTTGTGCGATACCCTAGCGGGCCGGAGTGGTAGGATGGGTGTGTTGTGAGGGAGTGGTCGCGGGTTCGAGTCCCGGCCCAACCGAATTTTTGATGTTTTGATTATTTTTGTATTTTGGCCATAACTTTCGCATACGAAATCCGTTTTCGTCCGTTCAAGTTGCGTTGGAACCGTAACTAGAATACGAACGTGTTAGGATGATAAAATCCATATTTTAATCCGAACACGAAATCGCGTATAATTACGTTTAATTAAATAAAATCAAAGGTGATTTTATTTAAACGATTTAAATGGCACGCGTACTTTCGTATGCACAACTGTAGCAAATCTAACATACGTATGTTGATACGTATGTGATTTTAAGCACAAAACGATTATTCGAATAACAATATGTTATTGTTTAAATCACAGATTCTTCGTAGAGGATTTCTACGCGAGTTTACACATACTTGATCATTCTACTATCATCAAAGGTGCGTACACGGCCCCTTTCTTATTTTAAACTGTTTTGGGGGAGAAAACATGTGCAACAAACTACTTTTTAGATACATATCACTTGCATGAGTTATCTGTTTACATTATGTGCAATTATATCAACTTGAAAGTCCTTACACACCTCGAACCGTTTAGTTTGCTGTAAATGCAAAGCGTGGTAGTTGGAAATAGATCTATTAGGTTTGACAAACCTCACCTGGTAGATGGGATCTACGCAGGTGTTTGACTGACCAAACACATATTTTTACTATTGTTGTGATAGACAATAGTGGCAAGGCGAAAACATGCTATAGCATGGCAACTAGTCAGCTTCGGTGTCGAACACGTATGTAAATAGTTTATATGACTAGCTATCATGACTGTGCAATTGTGATTATGTTATCTACAAACTTGTTATTCAAATTGATGTTTTGAACATTATGACTACTTAAAACCTGTGTTATGCACCAACCTTTGTGTTGACTTGATTTGCATGTTTTCTCAGGACGCTAAGGCGCGCGTAACAGCTGGCATGGACTAGGAAGATAGAGTCTCATGCATTTCTTTCACTTTGATTATTTAAATCTGAATATTTAAGTACTTTGTATTGTAATGTTTTGATTTACAACTATTCATGGTTTTTAAACGCTTCCGCATTTTTTTGTAAACTCTGGTTATTATGTTTGTTTTAAAGACCAACGTATGTTTTTGAAATTCATATAGAGGTCTTCGCTATGTCTAATGATCTGAGATCCTGGTTTGTCACGTTCCCAAACGGTATGATTCCGTTAGTTGAAATTGGGGGTGTGACACTAGCATTCAACTAAAGTAACTATCCTTAAGTATTTCTTTGGATAGATTATCCAATCATACATCATGTGACTATTGCCTGAATCTTGATGTCCTGAATAAACTCTGAATCCCACAAAACCAAATAGCACAAGGTAGGAGGAACTAGAATTCTTATGTAAGGTAAATTGACGATCATGGTGCGCAACGTAATCGTGAATCTACAAGTACGCATGAATTCTGACAAATTCTATTGTGAGCCTATTTTTCGAAACGCATACATAAGATATCTGCCTATCCTTCATTATGGGGGTTGTAACGAATTCGGTTAACATATCAAGATTCCAACATAACATCCATCAAATTTCCAGCCGTAGTTCTGGTTACTCCGTGTTCATAAAACCCTCATGGTACGACTTTGCACATCACCTAGATAACTTCATGTGTATTTCAGAACACCTATTTGTGATCATTTGTAAAGATTCCCTAGCAAGCAAAGAATGAAGTCTGATTTCATGCGTCTACCGAGCAGAGTTCTCAATGACCATAACAATAAGAAACACCCAATGGATGCTTCGGATGCAAAAAGCCAGGGAACTTCAATTGAAGCGCGCTGGTAGTAACAACCAAAGGAACGAAAACAATGGTATGAGGGGGACACGCCTTCATGATCATAAGAAGCATAGAGAAAATCTCAACCTCGCCACAAGTACATATAAGCTAAACAAATTTTATGTTCTTGTGATGTTTGATACTGGAACAGAAAAGAGCTTTAGATCTAAAGAAATTAGTGAAATATTTGCCATGACCCCAACACCATTAGAGGTTGAATATACTGTAGAACTAGCTGATGGTAAGTTAGTTGTAGTAGAACATATTCTCAAATGATGTATTATTGACTTGATGGGTCAGACAATTGACATTGACCTTATGCCTATCGCCTTAGGCAGTTTTGATGTAGTCATTGGCATGAACTGGTTGTCAAAACATCAGGCTGAAATAGTATGCCATGAAAAGATCGTTCGTATACCTCTTCCAAATGGAGAGACACTATATGTACAAAGCGAGAATAGCAGTACACCACTGCGTCTTATATTTTGTATGAAGGCACACAATTGTCTGCGTAAAGGTCATACAGCAGTTATAACACTTATAACTGAGAAGCCGGTAGCTGAAAAGAAGATTGAAGACATCCCAGTGGTTTGTGAATTTCCTGAAGTGTTTCCAGAAGACCTACCGGGATTACCACCTATTAGACAAGTGGAATTTCAAATCGACCTTACACCAGACGCAACACCGATAGCTAGGGCGCCTTATCGACCTGCACTGTCTGAGATGCAAGAATTATCTACACAACTGCAAGAGTTGTTGGATAAGGGCTTCATACGACCTAGTTTTTCACCTTGGGGAGCTCCAGTTTTATTTGTCAAGAAAAAGGACGGGACTTTCTGTATGTGTATCTATTCTCAGACTGAGGAGGAGCATGCTGAACATCTTCGATTGCTGTTGGAATTACTGAAACAAGAACAATTGTATGCTAAGTTCTCGAAATGTGACTTCTGGATGCGAGAAGTTCAATTCTTGGGTCATATAGTCAATGAAAAGGGCATACATGTTGATCCAGCGAAAATTGAAGCGATTAAAAATTGGGAAGCACCAAAGACCCCTACCGAGGTACGACAATTCCTTGGGTTGGCAGGTTATTACCGACGATTCATTGAGGGTTTCTCAAAGATCGCTCAACCACTTACAGCTCTTACGCACAAAGGGACGAAGTATAACTAGACGGATAAACAGGAAGCTGCATTCCAGCTGTTAAAACATAAACTCTGCAGTGCACCGATTCTGTCCTTACCGGAAGGGACGGAAAGTGTACTGTGATGCATCTGCACAGGGTTTGGGATATGTGTTGATGCAGCGTGATAAAGTGATTGCTTACGCTTCAAGGCAACTACGACCACACGAAAAGAATTACACTACTCATGACTTGGAGTTAGGAGCAGTGGTATTTGCTTTGAAAATCTGGAGACACTATTTATATGGAACCAAGTGTACCATTTACACTGATCATAAGAGTTTGCAACACATCTTTGATCAGAAGAAGCTCAATATGAGACAGCGACGATGGGTCGAGTTGTTGAATGACTACGAATGTGCAATCAAGTATCATCTGGGAAAATCTAATGTGGTAGCTGATGCTTTAAGCAGAAAAGACACAACATCAACAAGACGGGTTCGCGCACTTATGATGACGATACATACTGACTTACCTGACAAGGTACGCAGTGCTCAGCTTGAAGCCTTAGAAAAGGATAACTTGGTACAGGAATCCTTACGAGGGATGGAAACACAATTGGATGTCAAGCCTAATGGAACTCGTTACTTCATTAATCGACTGTGGATACCTTTGCATGGTGGATTAAGGGAACTCGTGATGGATGAAGCATAGAAGTCTAGATATTCAGTCCATCCGGGGTCAGACAAGATGTATCATGACTTGAAGGCACTGTATTGGTGGCCTCACATGAAAGCCGACATTGCTAGGTACGTTAGCAAATATTTGACTTGTTCTAAAGTCAAGGTTGAATATCAGAATCCATCTGGTTTACTGCAACAACCAGAAATACCGATATGGAAATGGGAACACATTTCGATGGACTTCATTACTAAGTTACCCCTTACACCGAGTGGTTGTGACACGATATGGGTAATTGTCGATCGATTAACGAAATCTGCACATTTCTTAGCAATCAAGGAAACCGACAAGATGGAGAAACTGACTCGCATTTACATCAAGGAAGTGGTAGCACGGCATGGCGTGCCAATTTCTATCATATCAGATCGGGATGCCCGATTCACTTCAAACTTTTGGAAATCTCTCCATAAGTCATTGGGAACTCGTTTAGACATGAGTACTGCCTATCATCCGCAAACCGACGATCAGAGTGAACGTACGATTCAGACGCTCGAGGATATGTTACGAGCTTGTGTCATTGATTTTGGTAACAACTGAGAAAACCACTTACCGTTAGTGGAATTCTCTTACAACAACAGTTATCATACAAGTATTCAGGCAGCACCGTTTGAAGCTTTGTATGGTCGTAAATGTCGTTCACCAGTTTGCTGGGCTGATAAAGCACCGTTTGAAGCTTTGTATTCTCTTACAACAATAGTTATCATAGGCAGTTTTGTTATGTCTTTTTACAATGTGAACTCTGTTTAAGACATAACAAGCGGTGTTTACTGCCTCAGCCCAGAATGATAAAGGTAATCCTGAGTCTGCAAGCATGGTTCTTGCAGCTTCAATTAGTGTCCTGTTCTTTCTTTCTACAACTCCATTCTGAGCAGGAGTTCTAGGAGCACTATATTGTCTAAGGATTCCTTTAGAGATACAGAATTTATCAAGAACTTGATTCTTGAACTCTGTGCCATTGTCATTCCTTATCATTTTAACAGGGAGACTAAATTGTCTCTCAAGATTAGTGATAAGAGCAATTATTTTATCAGAAGTCTCGTCTTTGCTGAAAAGGAAGAAGGTCCAGCAAAATCTTGAGTAATCATCCACAACAACTAAACAATATCTTTTTCTTGCCAAACTGGCTACCTTCACTGGACCAAATAGATCCATATGAAGCAGATTAAGACAGTTAGTTGTTTTGGATTCCTCAATGGACTTATGTGAAGTTTTATGTTGCTTTCCCTTTAAGCAAGGTTCACATTGACCTTCAAAGGGAAATTGTTTAGAAGGCAATCCTCTCACTAAAGAAAGGGTTTAAAGCTTATGAAGAGTTTGGTGATTAAGGTGACTGAGTCTTCTGTGCCAAAAAGTAGTTTCAGAAGATGATGCTTTGGCTATCAAACATGTATGAGAAGATGTTTGAGAGTCAGTAGTCATATCTACAATATAGACATTTCCACTTCTTCTAGCCGTTAGCATAGTGTGTTGATCAATCAAGACCTTTATTTTTGAATTTATTTCTGGAGAGAGAATTTTGCAACTGTCTTTAGTGAAAAATGAACTAAAATTCTTGTCAGCCAGTTGAGAAACACTTAAGAGATTAAACTTGAGATTCTCAACTAAGCTAACATCTTTAAATTTCAAATTTCCACTTGAGACAGAACCAGAACCCACTATCCAACCTTTTGCATTGTTTCCGAAGGAAACAGATCCTCTATTCTTTGGAATGAAGTCATTTAGAATGGATCTGCATCCTGTCATGTGCCTAGATCCTCCACTATCCACATACCAGAGATGATTTTGGTTTGAAGAGAGTTTCTGCACATGAGGATCAAGTACAATAGGTTAGACACAGGAAATTTTATTTTATTTTATTTGTTTGGTTTATTCTGTTATGAATCATTCATCAATTTTTGCATCATTAACAGCAGTTGTTGCTGATTTTGTTGGAGAATATTGATTTGAGAATCCATGGGAGAAGTGCTAGCAACATTATGAGAGTAAGAAACTGGGTTCACCGTAGAGTAAGGAGGTGGTGTTCCCAAAATAGAAGGTCTAGAGTTTGCAGTCAAGGAAGAGGGTAAGTTGAACGAAGAATGGGGGTTTGGTACAACAAATTATTTACTTGTTGTTCTTACTTTCTTCATCTTATTAGGTAGGTTCCCTCCAGATGAAGAGGCATGATCAGCTTTCAACTTATTAGCCTTCAATCTAGCTTTCTCCAAAGGCGTTTTTGTTCTGCAGTTTTCAGTAGCATGGTTGTACTTAAAACATATTAAGCAGGCTGGAGAAAGAGATGAATAATTTGGGATGAAAGGTCTGTTTACTTTCATTGTGGGGTAAGGAGGATGAGGATGAGAAGGAGGAAACTGGATATTAACCATAGGTCCTTTTCCTTTGTCAAGATTTGACTTGATGCTAGAAGAGAGACCCGATTTAGTTGTTTCTTCTGAACTATGAGTAGAGCTCATCTCAGGAGCAATCTCATTTTGTTCTGAAGATTTATTGTGTTGAACTGAGTTCAACTGAGGTTTTTCTAATCTTGTCAGATTTGTATTAGTGGGGTATACAAACTTGGAAGAATAGTTTGGTTGATACACCAATGGAGGTGTATCTATTATTTGAGAAATTTCATCAGGAAGAAAGGTTGGTGAGATAGGTTCAGGAGTGGTTTCATCCTTATTGTTATCGATTCGGGTGTAATCCTCTGGTTGAGTAGTGTGATTATACCCAATCCCAAATCTTGCTTTGCTGTGAACTTGCTTTTGTAAAAGCATTTTGAATCCTTTGCAAGACTCAACCCACTTTTCACAGCTTACTTGAGTTTGAGATAATTCATCTTTACAAGCATAATATTTTTCTCTTTGTAGATCAAATGATGCTTGTAAGTTGATTTTTCTCAGTTTTTAAAGCAGAGATCTCATTATCTTTTATTTTTATTAGTTAGGAGTTGTTCCAACTCCTGATTTTGCTTTTGAAGCAACATATTGGCTTTCTTTATTTTTGCAAAAGCCTCTATGCAAGCATTGGAACATAGTTTTTCTAAGGTAGAAGAGGATACCAGAGCATCAGAAATATCTGCTTCAGGTTGAACAGAAGAACAGGAGTCTTCACCAACAGCCATGAGAGCAAATTCTGTTGGTTCAGAAGTGATGAGGGCATAGCCAATATCTTCAGGCAAGCTGCTCCAGTCTATGTACTCTTGAGAGAAAAGAGCCTGTTGACTAGATGATGAAGACTGGACAGCATGGCCTGGTGCATTTATTTGTGAAGAAGGAGCTGCAACAACTTGAAGTGAAGCAGGATTGAGTTGGTACATGTTACCGTTTGCAGCTTGTACATATTGCACGTTGGTGGAAGAAGAGTTCTGTGCAATGCGTGCTGATTCTTGAGGATTATTGGACCTTTTGAAAGAGGAGGAGGAAGAGGTGGAAGAAAATGGTGTTGAAGAGGTGTGTGAAGGTATGTTTGGGAAGGTCACATAAGAGGAAGGGTTAGAATTTGGAGCATTAGAACATTCCCTAGCAAAATGTCCAGTGCCATGACACCTATAGCATTGGACATTAGCCTTATTTAGACCGATCCTGGTTTTTCCATGGATACCAGGAAATTTTCTTCCTGTCCTCTTGTAGAACTTGATAGTTCTTATGCTCAAGAGAGCCAGTTGATGGAGAATGTCCATCTCTTCCAAGTCATCACTTGGGACTTGATGAAGATTGTCCATGATAAAACACAGATGGTCAGAAGGGAGAGAATGGTCATCACGCGAGGAAAATGAAGAGGTGATGCCAGTAGTTATGTCAATGTGTTCATCATAACCCTGATCATTTATCACAGAGTTATGACTAAGAAGAGCTGTATTCCCTTGAACATACTCTTCAGTTGATTTACCATATTTTATTAGTTTTCTTTTATGGTCAATATCTCGCTCAAATGTGAGCAACTTACCATGAAGTTGGGTAAGTGAGATTTTACCAAAATCTGGTGAAGATCTCATAACTATAGAATAAGTTTCCCATTTTTCAGGAAGAGATCTTAAAAATCGATTAAGAACTGAGACAGGAGGGTACACTTGACCAGCTAATTTTAGTTCACTTAATAGAGAAGTGAACCTTTCAAATTGCTGAGTCAATGACTCATTATTTAGTTGGCAAAAAGTCACATATTGTTGAGCCAATATTTCCCTAGTGTTGGCTATAACATCATCGGTACTACCGAATTGCTCTTTTAAAGCATCCCATAAATCCTTAGCTGATTCATGGTGAAGAAGACCCGAATAAATTTCATTCGGAAGGGCCATAGCCAGCTGAGCATGTGCCTTGGCATCAAGCTCCAATTTCTGAAAATCTTCTTCAGTGTAGTTCCGGGGGTCTTTAGGACATCATCTCCAGTCTCCGTGTCCAGGACCATTGGTTTATGAGGTCCGAACATGACATACTTCCAACATCCTGTATGATTATTTGACAGGAAATGTAACAACCGTCTCTGCCAAATATTGTATTGATGCCAAACCAAAATTGGTGGCTTTGTGGCAGAACCGGTGTTATGGGGATCTAAGGTGAATTTTTCTGCCATGTGTTCAAACAGTTATGAGTAAATCAATAAGTGATGAGTGCTCAAGGTAGTCTGGTTGAATGATTCTTGAACACTTTAGAGTTTCAAAAATCAATATTCAGCAGATTATGAAAAGTAGATGAACACAGAAAACTAAACACAAGATATCAAAGTGAGCTTTGAATTTTAGACTTGATGGTTAAACCAAGACTAATGAACAAGGCTCTGATACCAATTGTAGAAAATCAGAGACCTGAGGAGAGACTGATTCAACCAGGAACAAGAGCTTTATATACTGAGTCAAAGCCTTTGGTATTAGCTCCCTCTAGAATTTTGTACTTAAGTTATTTTTAGTGTTTAGTTTTCTTGTTTTGAAGAAAAAGAGAACAGAAAATATTAAGGCAACACAAAGAAGATTCAGAAAAAGTGTTATGTTATACAGTTGGTGTTGGGGTATAAATAGCCCCGACATTTAATGTTTCAGGACAAATACAAGAAGAAGACAAACAGATAAGACTGATGACACTATTACAGACATAGTAGCATCAGAAAAGTACAAGTGCAAAGTCAACTAGGATCTTCAAAGATCTTGAAGTCTTCCGAGGTTCAGACATTTGTACTGATGCTAAGGAGTTGTTCTTTCGGAAGTTCTTCATAGGAAGCTGATTAAAGGAATCAGCTATCCTATCGGAAGCTGAAGAAGGAAACATTTATTCTTTCATTGGAAGCTGATGTAAATACATAAGTCTTCTGAAATAATGTTTTTCTTCTGAAGTAATTGTCTTTTATTCTTTTATTCTTCGGAAGCAATTATTCTCTTTCGATAGTGTCTTCTGACTTTTATTCTTCGGAAGCAAATATTCTCTTCCGATAGTGTCTTCTGACTTTTATTCTTCGGAAGCAATTATTCTCTTCCGATAGTGTCTTCTGAAATTTGTCTTTGGATAGAGTCTTCCAAAGCATCTTCTGAAGTTTTGTCTTCGGAAGCAATTGACTTTTATTTAGTGTCTTCGGAAGCATCTTTTACAGCTTTATTCTTCATGTCTTCGGAAGTTAGTGTCCTGCAACATTTATTCAAATTGATTATTTGAAAGGTGGTTTTGCTTCGTCAGTCCTTATTTTCCAACACACACCAGTTTGTACACCTAAATCTAAATGTTCGTAATCTATCATACTGTACTATGTAACCTTACACATAAGAGAATGTTTGTAACTAATCATGTTTGTACTACCATGAAATGTAACACGTAAAATATAAGTGTTTGCAATATACATTGTTTGTGTTCAGTGTAAATGTTTGTAATAACACCAAAGGTATAAAGCGTTTGTACTTACGATTTGAAATCCGAAGGTGTTGAAGTGTGAGGTATCACATCATCCCCTTGTTGAAGTAAATTTCATCCCGAAATTTAACGTACCTTCTTAGTGCTTGTAGTTGTTGTTTTGAATAGTTGAGGATAGTTGATTATCATTTGATCATCTCTCTCCCATGTGAACTCAGGTCCACGTTTTGAATTCCAATGAACGTTGACTATTGGGATTTTGCTCTATTTGAGCTGTTTGATCTTTCAGTCCATGATTTCTACTTGTTCTCGATAAACCATAACTGTTCATCCACCTGTATCTCTTCAAGTGGTACTATTAGTGTCTCAACAGTTTGGCACTTCTTCATGTTTGAAACATGAAAGATGTCATGAACTCTGTTGAGTTCATCCGGTAATTTAAGTTTATACATTACAGGACCAATCCTTTTCAGAATCTCAAAAGGTCCTACGTAACGTGGGCTAAGTTTCCCGCATTTTCCGAATCGTATTACACCTTTCCAAGGCCATAACTTTAGAAGAACTCGATCTCCCACTTGAAATTTTAACGGTTTCAGCCGCTTGTCAGCGTAGCTCTTTTGTCGATCCAGAGTCGCTGCCATACGGTTCCGGATTTGTGCATTCTTCTCTGTTGTTTCATGTACTAGTTTGGGTCCCATTAACTGACTGTCACCAATTTCAGCCCAACACACTGGTGAACGACATTTACGACCATATAAAGCCACAAAAGGTGCCGCCTTAATGCTTTTATGATAATTATTATTGTAGGAGAATTCCACTAATGGTAAGTGGGTTTCCTAGCTATCCGAAAATCAATTGCACAAGCTCTTAACATATCCTCGAGTGTTTGGATTGTACGTTCACTTTGACCGTCGGCTTGAAGATGGTATTCGGTACTCATGTCTAATCGAGTTCCTAGAGATTTATGAAATGATTTCCAAAAGTTTGAAGTAAATCGGGCATTTCTGTCTAATACGAGTTAATTTCACCATTTTTGACAGTTTCCTTAATAGCTAGGGAACACGCAGAATTTTGTTAATCGATCTACAATTACGCATATTGTATCACAACCACTTGCTGTACGGGGTAAGTTAGTAATGAAATCGATTGAAATATGTTTCCATTTCCATATAGGTATTTCTGGTTGTTGTAGTAAACTAGATGGTTTTTGATATTATACTTTAACCTTAGAACAAGTCAAGCATTTGCTAACGTACTTTGCAACGTAAGCTTTCATGTTAGGCCACCAATAAAGTGCCTTCATGTCATGACACATTTTGTCTGACCCCGGATGGACTGAATATCTAGATTTGTGTGCTTCATCCATCACGAGTTCCCTCAGACCCCGATGCAAAGGCATCCATAATCGTTTCATGAAACAATGAGTTCCAACAGCCATGACCTAAAATTGTTTTTCCATTCCTCACAGGAATTCCTGTTCCAGGTTGTCCTTATCTAAAGCTTCGAGTTGAGCACTATCTACCTTGTCAGGCAACTCGGTATGTATTGTTAACAGAATTGCTTAAACTCGTCTTGTTTGTGCTGTCTCTTTCCTACTTTGAGCATCAGCTACCACGTTAGCTTTGCTCGGATGATATTTGATTGCGCATTCATAATTGTTTAACAATTCGACCTATCGTCGTTGTCTAATATTGAGCTCCTTTTGATCAAAGATATGTTGCTAGCTGTTATGATCAGTAAATGGTTTACCTGGTTCCATATAAGTAATGCCTAAAAATTTTCAAGGCTATTAACACTACAAGAAATTTGGGTATTTACCTACAGTTAGTATGTGTGGATAATAGTCTATCAAGTGCTGCTAATTGTATTTACCTACACATAAAATAAATGTCATGATGTGTTGCCTCACAAATCTTGAGATAGATCATTACCCACACATCACTTATGTGTAGGTAAAATTAATTAATATGTGTTGTTAAAAGCATAATGATTTTTTTAGGTGGCAGCTTACGTGGCCATGAGTGATGACGTGGCATTTTCCTATAATGTTTTAATGACACGTGTCATAAATATGTGTAGGTAAAAGTAACATTATGTCTAGGTAAAACTATAATAGGTGTAAGTATTGAGTTTAATATGTGTAGAAAAAAATATATAAATGTGTTGGTAAACATAAATTTATCTGTAGAGATTAAACACAATATGTGTTGATAATAACCTT
The DNA here is from genome assembly GCA_009363875.1 of Mikania micrantha. Taxonomy (NCBI): domain Eukaryota; kingdom Viridiplantae; phylum Streptophyta; class Magnoliopsida; order Asterales; family Asteraceae; genus Mikania; species Mikania micrantha. Next base: position 74,207,222 of record CM018692.1, read on the forward strand.
CACATGCATGCCAAAAAATACTAAGTATGCAAATGCAAATTGATACCTACTTGATCAAAATAACAAAACTTAATTGAAATATTAAAACATCACCCTTTAAACCACAAAAGAATGTGCGGGTTATACAAACTGAAATACTCAAACTAACAAAAAAAAAGTGACTCATAAATCACTATGAGTTGTAGAAAATACTAAAACTAACTCACTCATCAGTATTTTCATCACTCTCTAATGTATCACCTTGAGATGGTCCTAGTAAAGGTGACATGAGATTCTTTTCAACTAGTATTTGTTGCATTATTGCACATGTTTCATTCAATGTTTCAACCTCATTCACAAGCTCATTGTAAGTAGGATGCTTTAAAATCTGATTAGTACATGTGGTGTTACCGCAAATAGTTGGATCACACCCCCAACCATGCAAACAAACAGAGCTTCGTCCAAGTACCTTTTCAAGAATTAACTTGTCGCTCATTGATTCCACCGAGTGTTGATTTCTCAACTTGATCATATCTTCATGTTAGAGAAAACAATGTTAAAATAAGAATACGCATCATGAATGGGTACATGAGCATGACTCAGAAGGCAATTGGGAGGATTGAATTCTATTACAAGTGACTTGACCTCAAGTGGCTTTAGACAAAAGACGAATGAGGTGCAAATCTGGAAGGCTTGTTGAAGTTTAAAAGGAGACTACAAATATTAATAAGTTAAGGGATGGGTGTTGGTCATGGGGTAATAGTTCATGTTTGAATCCAACCGAAAAATAGTAATATAAAACAATTAATAGGTATAAATTGGCAGTAGAAATGAGCATGTAAACTTACATATGTTGCAGCGGCTTCTTCGGATATCCAGCCTTTTTCTTCATCCCAATGTGTATGAAGCCATGTGTCTATTTGACCTGATGAAGAATATAAATCATGCTCGTTCTCAAGGTGATAGCGTTTTGTGCTCTTTGAACCATTTCTGCTGTCCATTTTGCGGTTTCGACGAGCCTCGACCTTCTTTTTGGCAGTTTCCTTTAGGGACATACAATCAAATAAAACATAATATATTAGACCATCTACAATAATGTTTAATAAGATAATAATTAAATTATTGTTATTACATTACCAAGAATGCTGCACCACACCACATATCACATAAATATTCCCAATCTCCTTTGCTAATGTTATAAGGAGGTGACGCCTTTGCATTGTTTGGATCTTTCAATCTTCCAATCTCCTTGAAGCAAGCATGTAGCTTAGCACGATGGGCTCGCCATGCCCTTGCCATGTAGCTATCCACAACTTTGCATACGCTTGAGTTCTCCACGTCAATATCCAAAAGTGTCTTCAAGCAACAAGTATAATAAATACATATAATTTGTTAGTAAATGTAGAGTTTAAAAGTCCTATTGGAATTTAAAAAGAAAACTACGGTTAGATTTTGGCTTAATGGCATCCTCACTTCATTTGGCACAAACCTCCAATCTTTAAATTGAAAGCTACAATTGTTTCGCACGATGTAGCCACATTCGTGCATGAAAGCGGAATCGGTTTCAGATATTACTCTCCTTTTTTGAAAATCAAACTCTAGTGGCAATCTCTTTATCGATGTTTTCATTATCTTCCAAGCTCCCCTACCGCATGTACTACCACGTTTTCTTCTAGTTGTACCATTTCCAATTTCTTGCTCAGACTCACAATCGACGTATACAAAATGTTAGAAGAGGCATAATGATCATACTCATATTTAGTATTGTGTGATTATGGCCTTCTATTTGACATTTAAACCAGAAATTTTCTTTAAAAATATGTAACTAAACCTTTACTATTGATCCCTAACTTAACTAAACAAAAAGCAATCCATACTATGGCTAAACTACTTATTTTTAGGAAATCCAAACAAACTAGTATTTGTTTAAAGTCTACCAATTTGATTCTATCCAAATAAACTAAATTAATCAAAACATAAATTCCATAAACAAAACAACCCCCAACTTAAAATAAAATCAAAATTAATAAATCAAAACAAGAGTAGGAAGGTCGTGATGCAATGCAGTAAAATGAAGGGATTGTTCAAGTCATTACGGCGACATACAAGTAACACAAAAAAGAAACTATGTACCTGATGCTGCAAAGCTTCGTTGTGGTTCATTGCTTGAGACTTGATGCATTGGATTTGTTGCAACAACATGCATAATTAAAAATGAGTGTAACAATAAAATTAACAAATCGTCTTGTAATTATGTGGAGTATCACTATATTACATTAATAGAACTTGCCGGCCCGTTAGCAAGTTTATGAAATTAAAGTACACTAACCACTTAAAACTGCTATGTGAATGGTCATTTTTATTACATTCATTTGACTCATTCTCACATTCACAAGTTATAAAGAAGAAATTATTACCTGACCAGCTGACCCGTTAATAAAAAGGACCAATTAATCAAAAGAGTAGCTTGTTTTTTTGCAAATGTAAATCACCTCTTAATTGATTACCAAATTGACACAGCATCCTCATTAAATAAATAATGTATCAGATAACTAAAACCACTAACATATAGAAAAATAAATGAATTATGGTTCACATGATCCTGGACTAGGTATATGCTTGTTGCACAATTTTCATATAATTAGAAATTGAAATGATCCATGTATGGTAATGGCATAATGATCATACTCATATTTAGTTTATGGTGTCTTTATGACCTTTTATTTGACTTTTAAACCAGAAATTGATTTTGAAATATATGTAACTCAACCTTTACCTTGGCTCCCTTGTAACATCAGTGCCAGAAATGTAACCGGAACAGTGACTTGTACAGTAACATAGGTACGAACTATGTGTATTACATGTGTGTTATTATCAATTGATGTTGAATACGGAACAATTACACGCTTGTTTCAGAAACATATTGCAAATCCATGGTTTAACAGTCAGTCTGACAACATAGAACTGTTATGTGAGTGTTAGTTAGGATATTATTACGTGTAGACGTATGTGAGATTGCATAGAACAAAACAATAACGGACGTCGTCACTTGAATATTAAACTGATGGAATATTCGCGTAGGTGACGATTCGCACAAATATATCTGAAAGTTTCACGTTTTGAATGATGTCTGATAAATAGAAAATCACATCGAAAAGTATTGTTGTCGTCGTATCCGTACGGATGACGATCCGAACGAATACGCGCGAAAACCGTATGATTCGATTAAACAGATAAAATAAATGTTTTTGGAAATTTAAAATATGAATACAAGATAATTAATTAATTAATTTTCTAGGAATTACCACCTAATCTAATTTAGTAAATTCTACTTTTAAAATCGTAACGTTTCGTTACGATAACGATCGAAAACCGACACTTCTACGCGAAGTCGAGCGAAACTGAACGAACCCAAACACGCCGGAACGATTAGATGAGTCAAATGGCATTAAATTCCATTAACACCCACCCACTCACCTACCCACTCTCTCTCATCAAACCCGTCACTCTCTCTCTCTACTTTCTCTCTCTAGAGATTCAAAACCCTAAAACCTCCAATCCTTCACCAAATCAAGTGATGTTGGTGTCAAAAACGATCCTCAAAACAAGTAGAGCACGAAAGTACAACAAATCAGAGCTTTGAACCATCAGAAACGAGGTAAAATAGAGTGCAAAGTCACGATTTTAGGGTTTTCTTTCTTGGTTCGAACACCCCACTTACAACGGTTTTAAACACCCACAAACCCTTAGGAACTGCACGAAAATGGTCAAAAAAGGTGAAGGAAGTTGTGGGACACTTTCATTTGGCCACGATCTTGAAAATGGTAACATGATGTGCTCGGTCGCAGTGCATACGAATGAGCTGTACAGCTCGGGCGAATGACCATAGGCCGAGCGAACCAGCTCCCTGGCCGAGTGAGCATTCGATTCGCACGAGCTGTAACGACTGATCGGATCATGTACGACTGGAGCCGCACGAATGGCTCCAGGGGCGAAGCACCAATTTGTTCGTGAGGACCTGGTGACTGAAGGTAGATGCCTTGCGAATGGACACATTCGTGAACCACATTCGGGAACAACATTCGTGTACCACCATTTGGAAATTTCCTTCGCATAACCCTTATCATTTGCATGATATCACGACCGAAGGAGAGTGTCATATGAATGAATACATTCGTGAACCACCATTCGTGAGGCTGCATGGTGGGTATTCATTCGCGGGGTCCTCCTCAATTTGATCGAACCTTGAAGCTATTAGGGTTAAAATTTTATAACACTAAAACCTTTGTAGAACTATCATATGTTTAAACAAGCACTTGGGTTAGAGGAGTAAACTAATATCAAGAAAACCACAAAATACGGGTCCGTAATAGATGATATGCTTGGATGCTTGAATAAGTGGTGAGTAAAAGAATAGTTTTATACGGGACAAGCTAGTAACATGGGGAGTTATAACCTAACTTATACTCACTGGGTTACTACAAAGGATAACATGATGAGTATTGATGAGTTACAAAGAACTAAGGAAAACAAGTTGGATTCTATGGAAGAACGAGGATCAAACTAAGTGGAGATGCGTTGACCTTATGCGCCAACATTCCATACTTAGTGATTCTATGCAAATGTATAACTAATTTAGATGGTTCAAAATTGAACAAATCTACTTTGAGTTATACATAAGAATGCACAAAGAACTAATTGTAACAAAGATCTAGTAAAAAACTTGGGGTTAATCAAATAAGATTAACCTAGGTTCTAACACGTTAACTTATATTTTCTTAAAAATAACTTATATTTTAATTGAAGTAAAATGAGTTATAAACTTCTTTATTAAAATGTTTTAAAATAACTTAAATGATTTCTAAACTTAATGTTTTGGAACTTAAGACGGATTTTATAAATGATGTTTTACTTAAAAGAGAATATGAAATCTTAATAATATAAACCTTATATAAACAAGGTTTAGTTGGCATGTGTTACTAAGGGGTAAGGGTCCATACAAAGTACATAACTCAGAATACTCATAGAAGAGCATAGTAACACACTAGTAAAGTCTTAGGACAGATAGTTGCACACCGAGACCCAAACCCTGTATACGTCATCTTCGAACGCTTATCGTATTCAAATCATAATAAATCAACATAGGTACTGAAGATACTTAATCTACAACCAACGAGCGTGCATATCTTTTGTGATTCATTGCATAACAACACAGGTGAGTTCATTGCCCCTTTTCTAAACATTTTTGTTTTACAAACGCGGGGCTGAGAAGCATGCGTAAATTATTTTCCTTGGATTATATTTACTTAAATGCTTTTACTTCATATATGTTTTACATGTCTAATTGTTATCCTAGATTTTGTCTAGGTAAACTGTTTACAGGTTTTCAAAATGGGTTATTTATTCATCCTGAATAGATAACTATTTCAAATCAAAGAACTATATTCAACGGTTTGTTTACAAAGAACTAACGATCTAAATCAAAGAACTATTTTCAGCGGTCTGTTTTTCAAAGAACTAAAGGACTATTACGGAGAACTGTTTTCAACGATCTATTTTCAGAAGAATGTCTGGGTAATATTCAAAGATAGCATGTGCCAAAGAACTAACGAACTATACGAACAAGAACGAACTATGGACGATCTAGACGAACTATAAAATCCTATACATCAAAAGATGTCCTAGCTAGAATGATTGATTATAGGTCGCATGTTTGATGATATTTACAGATTTCCTCAACTACTAAGAACCTTGATTGCTAGACTAGTCTACTCGAGTATGACCAAGGCCCAATCTTTATGTAACATTTATATATTTAGTCATGATAGTTGTAAACAGTGTTAGAACAAATGTGTTTCATATCAAATCAGTCAACGTGATTCATGTGTTCATAATGTGCTTGTGTGTTAGGATCTTTAGTATCTAGGAACAAGTATGTATTATTTATTTACAGTCGAGTTCGCTAGGCAAGAACAGTATCGTATTATATCGAAACAGTGGTGGGACGGCGTCAGGTACAGTAGGTAGCTGGAATCTGGGGTATGCCCTATACATATACTGCGTTCGGTGTAATGGGATAGTGTTAGTGCGAAGTGTTGAGACGAATATTATGACAGTTAATTTAACAAGGATCGTAATACGTAAGCAAGACTGAGTAGAGTTATGGGTGACGATCCATAATAATACGAATGTTGAACTTATAATTATGATTAAACGCCTTAACATTTTATACGATCGAAAAACGTACGCTATTGCGGGTATACACGTAATTGTATCGTTTAACGATCCGTCAACACACGAAGAGTAAAAATAATTAAAATAATTATTTTACATTTTTACAATTTTGAAACTCATCAAAAAGATGAGAATAATAATCTTTTATTTTTAAATCGCGTAAAATGCGCGTTACGTTTCGGAAACGCGAACCGAGCAACCGAAACGGACCCGGACACCACCCGGGCTATAAAAGCCTTGAAAATGGCCATTTCTTTCATTTAATTCACCAACAACCCACTCTCTCTCTAGAATTTTCGTTCAACCCTTCTCTCTCTAAAAATCCAAGCTTTAAACGCTCGTATCTCGCTCGTTTCTCAACGGATTTCGTTGATTCTTGAACCCACGCGTAGCTCTCGACATTCCCTACACGAAAGTACAAGAGATCTGTGGATTTGCCCGGCTAAAAACGAGGTATGATCGAAAGAAAAATCTGGAAAATAGGGTTTCTTGTGTGTTTTGTTTAAACCCGACCCAAAGCCGGCTCTTGCACCATTATTTTGAGTTTTCGCAGCTACAACAATCATCCTTGATGTTGGATTAACTTGGATCAAGGTCTGGAACTAGAGATTAGATGCCGAGGATGGTGCAGTTGGACAGGTTCGTGGCTGGTTGGGGTTGCCGAACCCTCGTTTGGCAAACCTGTGTTGGAAATGAACCCATGGTTCGTTGGTCACAGCCAGACGAACCTTAATGGTTCTCACGAACCTGCACGAACCAATGGCACTCCAACGAACCCTCGGTCTCTGGGCGAACACTAACGAACCCTGCATGGTTCGTTTCATGATGAGCCGAACTCTAGGGAACCTACACGAGCCTTGCATGGCTTCACGAACCTTGTTGCTGCATGTGGCGAACCCTTGCTGTTCCACGAACCTTATGCTCTAGCCGCAACGAGCCTGGTCCCCTGAGCCTTTGTAGTGAGCCACGAACCTGCATGATGCCATGTTAGCCGAACCATGCTGGGTGCTTTGGCCGAACCTTAGTGGAGCTCTCATAATTGGCAAACCTACTAGCAGCATGTGACCACCGAACCATTCTACCTAGCCGAACCCTTGGACCTCTCACCATGAACGAACCCTTCTGCTATAAGGGCCGAACCTTAGGCCGAAACCCAAAGAGGTTCGCTGCCAAGTGGGGTTAGCCGAGCTCCAACATGAAACTTCTTCTATCATCTTGGCTCAACACAGATTTCATTCCGCCCATTATGAGCATAAGTGACCCAATTGATTGTTAACTTAGGCCCACAAAATGAGATCAAGCCTATTAGGACTCGAGGCCCAACAATTCACATGTGCGGTCCAACTCAAATCCATTTTACCCAAACCAATTCCTATAGGCCCAATTTAGTCTTATTTGGTCCACCATGATCTCAATTAGCCCCAATCTTATCCTTGGTGTTTTACTTAGCCCATATACATATTGTCGGCCCAATACCACATTCAATTGGCCCATAGTTGACCTAAGTGGCCCATGGTTTTGTTCAAGTCCTCATGGTTCCTTGGGGCTTAAGGCCCAATATGTGGTCCTCGACTTATGAAAATTGTGAATTGATCTTAAATAGGTTAAGTTTGTAACTTAACATAAACATGAAGATCAATTCATAATTCCAAAGACATAACAATTCAACATCAATTTCTGAAATACATGTTAATCAATGGTTTATCAAACTCTTAACCACATGTGATGTTGTACAAACAAGTTTGTGCATAAAGGAACATTACACATCTTTTTCATGGATCCAAGATCAAACAAGTAATTCAATCATGACTTTCAAGTTCATACAACACTTTCAAACATGAGAACGATTATTCAAGAGTTTATCAAGTTCAAGTTAACACAAGTAAATCAATGAATCAAAGTATATACAACTATAAATCTTATATCTTATGTATGATTACAATGATACAGGAACCAGTTAGAAGTCCTGTTTGCTACTTGCTAATTGTTATAGTTCAGAGTCTACTGCAGACAGGTAAGAACATTAGCCCCTCTTTTACTGTTTTATAACTGTTTTGGGGTGGAACACGTGATCAAACACTCTGTCTACAATCGTATTTCATTATACAAGATGTGCGTATTATTACAATCATTACAGGTTCATTTTACAAATCCAAGGGATTCATCAACTGTTTCAAGGAATTCATCAACTGTTTTAAAGGATTTAGCAATTATTAAACTTTTCTTCTAAAAAGGTTTTATAAAGAATATTCGAACTGTTTTATAGCATATTTACTCAAATGGATTTATAAATGATAAACACTTTTAAATAATGGATTTTATAAACTCTTTTGTTATAAACCGTGTTTTCGAAAGTAATATGTTATATACCTTGTTACTATACAAGGTCACCATTTCATGGCATTCAAATTAAAGGATTCATTTCATGGTATCCAAAACAAAGGATTTAATACATGGGATTAAATCAAGATTTTCAAATCCTGTTATCAAATAAGGCATTAACACGCTAGTTTAAAGCAAGGTTCAAAAGCATGGTGTCCACTGTTGTAAACAAACTTATAAACGCATCAAGTTTCATATTCATTAGCGTTAGTACTGGGTGATCACAACAAGGGAAAGCAGACACACTGGTTCATACCAAAATGGAGTTAGCTTTTAAATTTGTTTTATAAGCTAACTGCAGGTTTGGTTTGATTATGGTTTTATCAAAACTGTTGATGTATTTTCTAACTCCAAACGTAGTTTGGGACTTGATTATATGTTGGCATCATCAGTAAATAGTCGTGGACTGTTTACACACGTTTTTACATACTTGATGTTAGTTTGGGTTGCAGCTCATCCATGTGAATCAATTATTGCTTTAATATACCTATGCCTTATGTTACAAATTCATGTTTACAAATGATCAAACCTATTGTTCTCACCAACTACTTCTGTAGTTGACAGTTACTTTTCACGTGTTTCAGGTAATCAGGTGTAAGGCATTTTAAGGACAACTAAGGAGACCGATTAAGATAGAACAAGATGAAGAAACATGATAGGATGGATATAGAAACACATTAAATCCTAATTGTTTAATTGTCTTGTTTGAAGTCTTATTTTGTAAACTATATTTTGGGTCTGTAGTTGTGATTATTTTGGTAGATAGTTGTCTGTAACTAAACGACTGTTTAAATATTATGAAACTTAGTAATCCATTGTGGTTGTTCTTATTCAATACTTGTGCATGATTCAACCGTTCATATCGTCACCGCGCCGTGGATTCCGCACGCGGCGCAGGGGTGTGACAGGTTGGTATCAGAGCCAAGGTTGTAGAGAACTAGGAAAAACCCAATGTTTAATGACCTAGACTATAACCTAAGCTACCCAATAGGACTAAGTGCTATAGGCTTGAGGATACTTAGGATCTAAGTAACTTGAGTAAGCATTAAGCCTACATTAAGCTTGAAAGATCTTAGGGATGTTTTTCTAAGATTAGATATCGAGTCAAGGAATTTGAATCGGAATTCTATAATTTTAGAAACCGAATTAAATTTCTCACATATATTCATTAAAGGATTTCAGAGGCAAGGATCTGTATTCTTAGTATCCTTGATCTGAAATTCTCACACAAAGTTCATTAAAGGATTCCAGAGGCAAGGATCATTATTCATAGTATCCTTGATCCGGAATTCTCAATCAGAGCTTATTATAGGAATTTAGAGGCAAAGATATGTATTCTTAGTATCTTTGATCTAAAATCCTTGTCATGTTCATCATAGGAATTCAGAGGTCAAGATCTATAATTTTAGAATCTTGGATCTGAAATCCTTGTCATGTTATCATTATCAGGTATTCATTATCATAGGAACTTTATAACTTAGAATCTGTGTTACAGTATTCTTTAGTTGAAGTTCTCACAGGAGATCATTATACTCAGTACTGTAAGTATTGAGAACCTAGGTTAAGTAACCTAGGACACACATACTAGAACCCAAGGTTTTAATTTCAAGTAAATTAAGAACCAGGGTTTACACATTCATAACCATAGTCAATCAAGTGTTGGAATTTTAACTCCAAATACAAACGACGAATTTACGCTGACGTGCTGAGGTAAGTGGTGTGCGGTGAGAGCTTGCCCTATATATAAGCTTATTTCGGTATGTCAGGGGGAATTTGGCGTTCGTATTTGAAGTGAAGATTTGGGAGCAACTGGAATCATTGAACATTAGTCAAACACATGAGATACAATCATTTAAGATACAATCATTGGTGAATCACATCATTGTGCTATTCAAACTTGGATGAGTCAAACATTGTGTGTGAATTAATCAAGTTGTGAACATTCTTTCAATGTAAACCTTAAGTGAAATACTTAAGTGATTACATGACTAGTACTTACTAACATAGGTTAACGGAAAAGTGTAGAGCACACGTATGAATTAGTTCTACATGTTAACAACTGTTAGTAGGTGCACACATAACACAATCATAATTCAATCATGGATTCAATCATAGTTCAAGTTGATCAAAGATCATGGGATTCTTAATCAATGGAACACACTTGGAAATCAGTATAAACATGTTGCCAAATGCTAGCAAGGACATGATCGTGGTATATCGAAGCGGTGGTGGGATGGCGTCTGGGCTGGCAGTTTGCTTGACCCTTTCGTATGCCCTATATATAAGCTATCTTCGGTATATTGGGAAAGTGTCAGTGTGTAGGTTTGGTGGAGTGAGATCATGGAACGTTATACACATTCACGTGAGAAGTATGCTAATGAGCTGATTGCTTATACGTGTACATGCTCATATTACAATTGAATGATAATACTAGTAGTATGGATATATTACTAATTTTATCATGCAAATTCAATTGTATCCTTTCTCATTACTAACCCACTTGTGGCTTCTATTCGTATAATGCCTCCCCGACGTGATCCTAACGGAGGGGGTTCGACAAGTGGCAACGACGATGAGATCAACAAGATTGCCCGAGCCATCGCTATACACATGAGAGATGTCTTTCCGGGCATGGTCACTGATATTATCCAAAATCTTCGGGGCAGTACTAGTGATTCAGCACATAACTCAAATGCTACCAACACTGGAACTGCTAACTTCACTTTTAAGCAGTTCAATGATGCTAAACCTCCTAAGTACGCTGGTACTGAAGGAGCTACTGGCCTACTGCAGTGGCTGGAGAGCATCGAGGATATTCTTGATTTCACAGGATGTCCTGAGAACCTGAAGGTCAAAATGGCCTCGAGCGCTTTTCACAAGGGCGCACTCACCTGGTGGAACTCTGATAAGAACACCAGAGGACGGGAAGTCGCATTAGCTTTATCATGGGAAGACTTCAAGAAGTTACTTGTGGATAAGTTTTGTCCACGACAGGAGCTGAAGAAACTTGAGGTGGAAATGTGGAATTTAGTGCAAGACAGTGGAGAGAAGGCAAAGTATACAACTCGCTTCCATGAGTTGTGCACTCTGGTGCTGCACCTGGTTACTCCTCTATCCCGCAGGATAGAGAAGTACATTGAAGGCTTACCTCTGGTTGTCAGAGGAACTGTGATGGGGAATAACCCCACTACTCTGGAGGCAGCGATTCATCTTGGGGCTAGCCTTACTGAAGAATACGTTAAGTCTGGAGTGCTCACCCGAAAGGGGTACAAGAGAGCACATATTGATGAAGGCAAGAAGCTTGAACAACAACAACATAAGAAGAAAAAGCAGAAGACAATCAAGAACTTTCCAGCCCTGACTGCAGCTACACCTACTCATGCCACACCCATTACAGCTATGCCTCAATCTGCTTCAGTCAGAAAGCCATATACTGGCCCGTTTCCACTTTGCACCAAATGCCAATATCATCACCTACCCAACACTCCATGCAAAAAGTGTCTCAAGTGTGGGCGGATGGGACACTTGGCAGCTACATGCCGATCTGCTCATCTTGCTGCTGCCACAACTGCTACCACTACCACTGCTGCTACAGGTGGGAGGACCTGTTACAATTGTGGGGCAGAAGGACACTTCAGAAACCAGTGTCCAAAACTCAACAACAACACTGCTACTGCTCGTGCTTTTATTATCGGAGCTGCCGAAGCACGCGAGGAGCCAGCAGTTGTCACGGGTACATTTCTCCTTAATGGTCATTACGTTTCTATCATATTTGATACTGGTGCTGATAAAAGCTTTATCTCTGCCCATACTGCTTCTTTGCTTAACATAGAACCATCTATACTTACTGCTCCCTATACCGTAGAAGTAGCTGATGGTAACACCATACTTGTAGATCCTATAATACATGGTTGTGAATTAAGATTAAACGACCATCTTTTCCTCATCGATCTTATTCCTATGACACTTGGAAGCTTCGAAGTTGTGATAGGAATGGATTGGTTATCCAAAAACAATGTCAAAATTGTATGTTCGGAGAAACTTATACGGATTCCTTTACCGTCCGGCGAAACGATGAGAATCTTTGGCGAGAAACCCTGTAGCGGATTGAAGATTGTATCGTGCATCAAAGCTAGGAAGTACTTGAAGAAGAAATACTATGCGTTCCTGGCTCATGTGGTAGAGAAGAAACCTGAAAAGAAGGCGGTTGGAGACGTTCCAGTCATCAGAGATTATCCGGAAGTATTTTCAGAAGACATGCCTGGACTACCTCCAGTCCGACAAGTGGAGTTTAGAATCGATCTCGTCCCTGGAGCAAATCCGGTGGCGAAGTCACCGTATCGATTAGCACCGTCTGAGATGCAAGAACTGTCTAGTCAGCTCCAAGAACTTTTAGACAAAGGTTTCATTAGACCGAGTTTCTCTCCATGGGGAGCTCCGGTTCTTTTCGTCAAAAAGAAAGACGGTTCATTTCGTATGTGCATCGATTATCGTGAGCTAAACAAGTTGACGATCAAGAATAGATATCCTCTACCCAGGATCGATGATCTGTTTGATCAATTACAGGGAGCAACTTGCTTCTCTAAGATTGACTTACGATCCGGGTATCATCAGTTGCGAGTGAATGATGAGGATATACCAAAGACTGCATTTAGGACTCGTTATGGACACTACGAGTTTGTGGTTATGCCACTTGGATTGACCAATGCACCTGCAGTGTTCATGGACTTGATGAATCGAGTTTGCAGGCCGTATTTAGATCAGTTTCTTATTGTCTTCATTGATGATATACTGATCTATTCAAAGACGAAACAAGAGCATGAAGATCATTTGAGGAAAGTCCTAGAATTACTAAGAGAAGAACAACTTTATGCTAAATTCTCAAAGTGTGAATTTTGGCTAAAGGAGGTTCACTTCTTAGGACATGTCATAAAAAAAGATGGGATACATGTAGATCCAGCAAAGATTGAGGCGATTAAGAACTGGACTACCCCATCTACTCCGACAGAGATTCGTTCATTTCTGGGTTTGGCAGGCTATTACAGGAGATTCATTGCGAACTTTTCAAAGATCGTTTTGCCACTTACCACACTAACCCAGAAAATTCAAGCGTTTATATGGGGACAGAAACAAGAAGATGCATTTCAGCTTCTTAAACAGAAGTTATGCAACTCCCCTATCCTTAGTCTTCCAGAAGGCAGTGATGATTTCATTGTCTACTGTGATGCTTCAAACCTTGATCTCGGTTGTGTACTTATGCAACGGGATAAGGTCATTGCATATGCTTCAAGGCAACTCAAGGTACACGAGAAGAATTATACTACTCATGACCTTGAGTTAGGGGCTGTGGTCTTTGCATTGAAGATTTGGAGACACTACCTGTATGGTACTAAATGTGTCATCTATACAGACCACAAGAGCCTGCAACACCTCCTTAATCAGAAAAAACTCAACATGAGACAACGGCGTTGGGTTGAGCTTCTAACTGATTACGACTGTGAGATTCGTTACCATCCGGGTAAAGCCAATGTGGTAGCGGATGCTCTTAGTCGTAAGGAACCAGTCAAACCAATTCGTGTCAGAGCCATGGAGATCAACACACAGCCAAACTTGAAGGATTTGATTCGAATTGCACAACAACAAGTAGTGACAGACAATCAGCTGAAAACAGACTTAGACTGCGGGATTGAGAAGAAACTAGAACCTAGATCTGACGGGGTGTTATATCTCAACGGCCGCATTTGGATTCCAAAGTCTGAAGAATTGCGCACACTCATCTGTGATGAGGCTCATAAGTCGCGATACTCAGTTCATCCTGGAACAGATAAGATGTACCAAGACTTGCGGACATCTTACTTGTGGCCAGGAATGAAGAAAGACATAGCACTGTACGTGGGAAAATGTCTTACATGTTCAAAAGTCAAAGCAGAACATCAAAAGCCTTCGGGACTTCTGCAGCAACCTGAAATTCCTCAATGGAAATGGGAACAAATTTCCATGGATTTCATAACCAAGTTGCCGAGAACTCCGCGAGGTTACGATTCGATTTGGGTGATCGTTGATCGACTCACCAAATCTGCTCATTTTCTCCCGATCCGAGAGGATTACAAAATGGAGAAGTTAGCTACATTGTACATCAACGAAATCATTGCACGTCATGGTACTCCAATATCAATCATTTCTGATCGTGATAGTCGCTTCACTTCTCACTTCTGGCCAACATTGCAAAAGGCTTTGGGAACTCGTGTTAATCTTAGCACGGCGTATCATCCCCAAACCGACGGTCAAAGCGAAAGGACTATCCAGACACTCGAGGACATGCTACGTTCTTGTGTGATTGACTTTGGTGGGAGTTGGGACACTCATCTTCCACTCATTGAGTTTTCGTATAACAACAGCTACCATACAAGCATTCAATGTGCACCATTCGAAGTGTTGTATGGTAGGAAGTGCCGATCACCGGTCTGTTGGACCGAGGTTGGTGACTCACAGGTCGTAGGACCAGAACTTATCCAGGAAACATCAGACAAAATCACAATCATTCAATCAATACTTAAGGCCGCACGAGATCGGCAGAAGAGTTATGCTGATCGACGTCGGAAACCGCTTGAGTTTCAAGTCGGTGACCGAGTCTTACTCAAAGTTTCTCCTTGGAAAGGCGTTGTCCGATTTGGGAAGAAAGGGAAACTTGCACCAAGGTACGTTGGACCTTTTGAGATCCTGGAAAGGATTGGTCCCGTAGCCTACAAACTCAAACTTCCAGTGGAGCTAAGCAATGTTCACGATACTTTTCATGTATCAAATCTTAAGAAATGCTTGGCAGATCATGATGTTCAGATTCCACTGGAAGACATTCAGATTCAGAACAACATGCAATTCATAGAACGTCCGGTCGAAATCATGGATCATGGTGTCAAGAAACTTAAACGCAGCCGTATCCCGATCATAAAGGTACGATGGGAGGGCAAACGCAGTGCTGAGTTCACCTGGGAACGTGAAGACCAGATGAAGCTTAAGTACCCTCATCTTTTTACAGTACCTTCGGCTAGTTAATTTCGGGACGAAATTCCCTTAACTAGGGGAGACTGTAACATTTGTACATTTAGTCACGATAGTTGTAAACAGTGTTAGAACAAATGTGTTTCATATCAAATCAGTCAACGTGATTCATGTGTTCATAATGTGCTTGTGTGTTAGGATCTTTATTATCTAGGAACAAGTATGTATTATTTATTTACAGTCGAGTTCGCTAGGCAAGAACAGTATCGTATTATATCGAAACAGTGGTGGGACGGCGTCAGGTACAGCAGGTAGCTGGAATCTGGGGTATGCCCTATACATATACTGCGTTCGGTGTAATGGGATAGTGTTAGTGCGAAGTGTTGAGACGAATATTATGACAGTTAATTTAACAAGAATCGTAATACGTAAGCAAGACTGAGTAGAGTTATGGGTGACGATCCATAATAATACGAATGTTGAACTTATAATTATGATTAAACGCCTTAACATTTTATACGATCGAAAAACGTACGCTATTGCGGGTATACACGTAATTGTATCGTTTAACGATCCGTCAACACACGAAGAGTAAAAATAATTAAAATAATTATTTTACATTTTTACAATTTTGAAACTCATCAAAAAGATGAGAATAATAATCTTTTATTTTTAAATCGCGTAAAATGCGCGTTATGTTTCGGAAACGCGAACCGAGCAACCGAAACGGACCCGGACACCACCCGGGCTATAAAAGCCTTGAAAATGGCCATTTCTTTCATTTAATTCACCAACAACCCACTCTCTCTCTAGAATTTTCGTTCAACCCTTCTCTCTCTAAAAATCCAAGCTTTAAACGCTCGTATCTCGCTCGTTTCTCAACGGATTTCGGTGATTCTTGAACCCACGCGTAGCTCTCGACATTCCCTACACGAAAGTACAAGAGATCTGTGGATTTGCCCGGCTAAAAACGAGGTATGATCGAAAGAAAAATCTGGAAAATAGGGTTTCTTGTGTGTTTTGTTTAAACCCGACCCAAAGCCGGCTCTTGCACCATTATTTTGAGTTTTTGCAGCTACAACAATCATCCTTGATGTTGGATTAACTTGGATCAAGGTCTGGAACTAGAGATTAGATGCCGAGGATGGTGCAGTTGGACAGGTTCGTGGCTGGTTGGGGTTGCCGAACCCTCGTTTGGCAAACCTGTGTTGGAAATGAACCCATGGTTCGTTGGTCACAGCCAGACGAACCTTAATGGTTCTCACGAACCTGCACGAACCAATGGCACTCCAACGAACCCTCGGTCTCTGGGCGAACCCTAACGAACCCTGCATGGTTCGTTTCATGATCAGCCGAACTCTAGGGAACCTACACGAGCCTTGCATGGCTTCACGAATCTTGTTGCTGCATGTGGCGAACCCTTGCTGTTCCACGAACCTTATGCTCTAGCCGCAACCAGCCTGGTCCCCCGATCCTTTGTACTGAGCCACGAACCTGCATGATGCCATGTTAGCCGAACCATGCTGGGTGCTTTGGCCGAACCTTAGTGGAGCTCTCATAATTGGCAAACCTACTAGCAGCATGTGACCACCGAACCATTCTACCTTGCCGAACCCTTGGACCTCTCACCATGAACGAACCCTGTATACGTCATCTTCGAACGCTTATCGTATTCAAATCATAATAAATCAACATAGGTACTGAAGATACTTAATCTACAACCAACGAGCGTGCATATCTTTTGTGATTCATTGCATAACAACACAGGTGAGTTCATTGCCCCTTTTCTAAACATTTTTGTTTTACAAACGCGGGGCTGAGAAGCATGCGTAAATTATTTTCCTTGGATTATATTTACTTAAATGCTTTTACTTCATATATGTTTTACATGTCTAATTGTTATCCTAGATTTTGTCTAGGTAAACTGTTTACAGGTTTTCAAAATGGGTTATTTATTCATCCTGAATAGATAACTATTTCAAATCAAAGAACTATATTCAACGGTTTGTTTACAAAGAACTAACGATCTAAATCAAAGAACTATTTTCAGCGGTCTGTTTTTCAAAGAACTAAAGGACTATTACGGAGAACTGTTTTCAACGATCTATTTTCAGAAGAATGTCTGGGTAATATTCAAAGATAGCATGTGCCAAAGAACTAACGAACTATACGAACAAGAACGAACTATGGACGATCTAGACGAACTATAAAATCCTATACATCAAAAGATGTCCTAGCTAGAATGATTGATTATAGGTCGCATGTTTGATGATATTTACAGATTTCCTCAACTACTAAGAACCTTGATTGCTAGACTAGTCTACTAGAGTATGACCAAGGCCCAATCTTTATGTAACATTTATATATTTAGTCATGATAGTTGTAAACAGTGTTAGAACAAATGTGTTTCATATCAAATCAGTCAACGTGATTCATGTGTTCATAATGTGCTTGTGTGTTAGGATCTTTAGTATCTAGGAACAAGTATGTATTATTTATTTACAGTCGAGTTCGCTAGGCAAGAACAGTATCGTATTATATCGAAACAGTGGTGGGACGGCGTCAGGTACAGCAGGTAGCTGGAATCTGGGGTATGCCCTATACATATACTGCGTTCGGTGTAATGGGATAGTGTTAGTGCGAAGTGTTGAGACGAATATTATGACAGTTAATTTAACAAGGATCGTAATACGTAAGCAAGACTGAGTAGAGTTATGGGTGACGATCCATAATAATACGAATGTTGAACTTATAATTATGATTAAACGCCTTAACATTTTATACGATCGAAAAACGTACGCTATTGCGGGTATACACGTAATTGTATCGTTTAACGATCCGTCAACACACGAAGAGTAAAAATAATTAAAATAATTATTTTACATTTTTACAATTTTGAAACTCATCAAAAAGATGAGAATAATAATCTTTTATTTTTAAATCGCGTAAAATGCGCGTTACGGTTCGGAAACGCGAACCGAGCAACCGAAACAGACCCGGACACCACCCGGGCTATAAAAGCCTTGAAAATGGCCATTTCTTTCATTTAATTCACCAACAACCCACTCTCTCTCTAGAATTTTCGTTCAACCCTTCTCTCTCTAAAAATCCAAGCTTTAAACGCTCGTATCTCGCTCGTTTCTCAACGGATTTCGGTGATTCTTGAACCCACGCGTAGCTCTCGACATTCCCTACACGAAAGTACAAGAGATCTGTGGATTTTCCCGGCTAAAAACGAGGTATGATCGAAAGAAAAATCTGGAAAATAGGGTTTCTTGTGTGTTTTGTTTAAACCCGACCCAAAGCCGGCTCTTGCACCATTATTTTGAGTTTTCGCAGCTACAACAATCATCCTTGATGTTGGATTAACTTGGATCAAGGTCTGGAACTAGAGATTAGATGCCGAGGATGGTGCAGTTGGACAGGTTCGTGGCTGGTTGGGGTTGCCGAACCCTCGTTTGGCAAACCTGTGTTGGAAATGAACCCATGGTTCGTTGGTCACAGCCAGACGAACCTTAATGGTTCTCACGAACCTGCACGAACCAATGGCACTCCAACGAACCCTCGGTCTCTGGGCGAACCCTAACGAACCCTGCATGGTTCTTTTCATGATGAGCCGAACTCTAGGGAACCTACACGAGCCTTGCATGGCTTCACGAACCTTGTTGCTGCATGTGGCGAACCCTTGCTGTTCCACGAACCTTATGCTCTAGCCGCAACGAGCCTGGTCCCCCGAGCCTTTGTACTGAGCCACGAACCTGCATGATGCCATGTTAGCCGAACCATGCTGGGTGCTTTGGCCGAACCTTAGTGGAGCTCTCATAATTGGCAAACCTACTAGCAGCATGTGACCACCGAACCATTCTACCTTGCCGAACCCTTGGACCTCTCACCATGAACGAACCCTGTATACGTCATCTTCGAACGCTTATCGTATTCAAATCATAATAAATCAACATAGGTACTGAAGATACTTAATCTACAACCAACGAGCGTGCATATCTTTTGTGATTCATTGCATAACAACACAGGTGAGTTCATTGCCCCTTTTCTAAACATTTTTGTTTTACAAACGCGGGGCTGAGAAGCATGCGTAAATTATTTTCCTTGGATTATATTTACTTAAATGCTTTTACTTCATATATGTTTTACATGTCTAATTGTTATCCTAGATTTTGTCTAGGTAAACTGTTTACAGGTTTTCAAAATGGGTTATTTATTCATCCTGAATAGATAACTATTTCAAATCAAAGAACTATATTCAACGGTTTGTTTACAAAGAACTAACGATCTAAATCAAAGAACTATTTTCAGCGGTCTGTTTTTCAAAGAACTAAAGGACTATTACGGAGAACTGTTTTCAACGATCTATTTTCAGAAGAATGTCTGGGTAATATTCAAAGATAGCATGTGCCAAAGAACTAACGAACTATACGAACAAGAACGAACTATGGACGATCTAGACGAACTATAAAATCCTATACATCAAAAGATGTCCTAGCTAGAATGATTGATTATAGGTCGCATGTTTGATGATATTTACAGATTTCCTCAACTACTAAGAACCTTGATTGCTAGACTAGTCTACTAGAGTATGACCAAGGCCCAATCTTTATGTAACATTTATATATTTAGTCATGATAGTTGTAAACAGTGTTAGAACAAATGTGTTTCATATCAAATCAGTCAACGTGATTCATGTGTTCATAATGTGCTTGTGTGTTAGGATCTTTAGTATCTAGGAACAAGTATGTATTATTTATTTACAGTCGAGTTCGCTAGGCAAGAACAGTATCGTATTATATCGAAACAGTGGTGGGACGGCGTCAGGTACAGCAGGTAGCTGGAATCTGGGGTATGCCCTATACATATACTGCGTTCGGTGTAATGGGATAGTGTTAGTGCGAAGTGTTGAGACGAATATTATGACAGTTAATTTAACAAGGATCGTAATACGTAAGCAAGACTGAGTAGAGTTATGGGTGACGATCCATAATAATACGAATGTTGAACTTATAATTATGATTAAACGCCTTAACATTTTATACGATCGAAAAACGTACGCTATTGCGGGTATACACGTAATTGTATCGTTTAACGATCCGTCAACACACGAAGAGTAAAAATAATTAAAATAATTATTTTACATTTTTACAATTTTGAAACTCATCAAAAAGATGAGAATAATAATCTTTTATTTTTAAATCGCGTAAAATGCGCGTTACGGTTCGGAAACGCGAACCGAGCAACCGAAACAGACCCGGACACCACCCGGGCTATAAAAGCCTTGAAAATGGCCATTTCTTTCATTTAATTCACCAACAACCCACTCTCTCTCTAGAATTTTCGTTCAACCCTTCTCTCTCTAAAAATCCAAGCTTTAAACGCTCGTATCTCGCTCGTTTCTCAACGGATTTCGGTGATTCTTGAACCCACGCGTAGCTCTCGACATTCCCTACACGAAAGTACAAGAGATCTGTGGATTTTCCCGGCTAAAAACGAGGTATGATCGAAAGAAAAATCTGGAAAATAGGGTTTCTTGTGTGTTTTGTTTAAACCCGACCCAAAGCCGGCTCTTGCACCATTATTTTGAGTTTTCGCAGCTACAACAATCATCCTTGATGTTGGATTAACTTGGATCAAGGTCTGGAACTAGAGATTAGATGCCGAGGATGGTGCAGTTGGACAGGTTCGTGGCTGGTTGGGGTTGCCGAACCCTCGTTTGGCAAACCTGTGTTGGAAATGAACCCATGGTTCGTTGGTCACAGCCAGACGAACCTTAATGGTTATCACGAACCTGCACGAACCAATGGCACTCCAACGAACCCTCGGTCTCTGGGCGAACCCTAACGAACCCTGCATGGTTCTTTTCATGATGAGCCGAACTCTAGGGAACCTACACGAGCCTTGCATGGCTTCACGAACCTTGTTGCTGCATGTGGCGAACCCTTGCTGTTCCACGAACCTTATGCTCTAGCCGCAACGAGCCTGGTCCCCCGAGCCTTTGTACTGAGCCACGAACCTGCATGATGCCATGTTAGCCGAACCATGCTGGGTGCTTTGGCCGAACCTTAGTGGAGCTCTCATAATTGGCAAACCTACTAGCAGCATGTGACCACCGAACCATTCTACCTTGCCGAACCCTTGGACCTCTCACCATGAACGAACCCTGTATACGTCATCTTCGAACGCTTATCGTATTCAAATCATAATAAATCAACATAGGTACTGAAGATACTTAATCTACAACCAACGAGCGTGCATATCTTTTGTGATTCATTGCATAACAACACAGGTGAGTTCATTGCCCCTTTTCTAAACATTTTTGTTTTACAAACGCGGGGCTGAGAAGCATGCGTAAATTATTTTCCTTGGATTATATTTACTTAAATGCTTTTACTTCATATATGTTTTACATGTCTAATTGTTATCCTAGATTTTGTCTAGGTAAACTGTTTACAGGTTTTCAAAATGGGTTATTTATTCATCCTGAATAGATAACTATTTCAAATCAAAGAACTATATTCAACGGTTTGTTTACAAAGAACTAACGATCTAAATCAAAGAACTATTTTCAGCGGTCTGTTTTTCAAAGAACTAAAGGACTATTACGGAGAACTGTTTTCAACGATCTATTTTCAGAAGAATGTCTGGGTAATATTCAAAGATAGCATGTGCCAAAGAACTAACGAACTATACGAACAAGAACGAACTATGGACGATCTAGACGAACTATAAAATCCTATACATCAAAAGATGTCCTAGCTAGAATGATTGATTATAGGTCGCATGTTTGATGATATTTACAGATTTCCTCAACTACTAAGAACCTTGATTGCTAGACTAGTCTACTAGAGTATGACCAAGGCCCAATCTTTATGTAACATTTATATATTTAGTCATGATAGTTGTAAACAGTGTTAGAACAAATGTGTTTCATATCAAATCAGTCAACGTGATTCATGTGTTCATAATGTGCTTGTGTGTTAGGATCTTTAGTATCTAGGAACAAGTATGTATTATTTATTTACAGTCGAGTTCGCTAGGCAAGAACAGTATCGTATTATATCGAAACAGTGGTGGGACGGCGTCAGGTACAGCAGGTAGCTGGAATCTGGGGTATGCCCTATACATATACTGCGTTCGGTGTAATGGGATAGTGTTAGTGCGAAGTGTTGAGACGAATATTATGACAGTTAATTTAACAAGGATCGTAATACGTAAGCAAGACTGAGTAGAGTTATGGGTGACGATCCATAATAATACGAATGTTGAACTTATAATTATGATTAAACGCCTTAACATTTTATACGATCGAAAAACGTACGCTATTGCGGGTATACACGTAATTGTATCGTTTAACGATCCGTCAACACACGAAGAGTAAAAATAATTAAAATAATTATTTTACATTTTTACAATTTTGAAACTCATCAAAAAGATGAGAATAATAATCTTTTATTTTTAAATCGCGTAAAATGCGCGTTACGTTTCGGAAACGCGAACCGAGCAACCGAAACAGACCCGGACACCACCCGGGCTATAAAAGCCTTGAAAATGGCCATTTCTTTCATTTAATTCACCAACAACCCACTCTCTCTCTAGAATTTTCGTTCAACCCTTCTCTCTCTAAAAATCCAAGCTTTAAACGCTCGTATCTCGCTCGTTTCTCAACGGATTTCGGTGATTCTTGAACCCACGCGTAGCTCTCGACATTCCCTACACGAAAGTACAAGAGATCTGTGGATTTTCCCGGCTAAAAACGAGGTATGATCGAAAGAAAAATCTGGAAAATAGGGTTTCTTGTGTGTTTTGTTTAAACCCGACCCAAAGCCGGCTCTTGCACCATTATTTTGAGTTTTCGCAGCTACAACAATCATCCTTGATGTTGGATTAACTTGGATCAAGGTCTGGAACTAGAGATTAGATGCCGAGGATGGTGCAGTTGGACAGGTTCGTGGCTGGTTGGGGTTGCCGAACCCTCGTTTGGCAAACCTGTGTTGGAAATGAACCCATGGTTCGTTGGTCACAGCCAGACGAACCTTAATGGTTCTCACGAACCTGCACGAACCAATGGCACTCCAACGAACCCTCGGTCTCTGGGCGAACCCTAACGAACCCTGCATGGTTCGTTTCATGATGAGCCGAACTCTAGGGAACCTACACGAGCCTTGCATGGCTTCACGAACCTTGTTGCTGCATGTGGCGAACCCTTGCTGTTCCACGAACCTTATGCTCTAGCCGCTACGAGCCTGGTCCCCCGAGCCTTTGTACTGAGCCACGAACCTGCATGATGCCATGTTAGCCGAACCATGCTGGGTGCTTTGGCCGAACCTTAGTGGAGCTCTCATAATTGGCAAACCTACTAGCAGCATGTGACCACCGAACCATTCTACCTTGCCGAACCCTTGGACCTCTCACCATGAACGAACCCTGTATACGTCATCTTCGAACGCTTATCGTATTCAAATCATAATAAATCAACATAGGTACTGAAGATACTTAATCTACAACCAACGAGCGTGCATATCTTTTGTGATTCATTGCATAACAACACAGGTGAGTTCATTGCCCCTTTTCTAAACATTTTTGTTTTACAAACGCGGGGCTGAGAAGCATGCGTAAATTATTTTCCTTGGATTATATTTACTTAAATGCTTTTACTTCATATATGTTTTACATGTCTAATTGTTATCCTAGATTTTGTCTAGGTAAACTGTTTACAGGTTTTCAAAATGGGTTATTTATTCATCCTGAATAGATAACTATTTCAAATCAAAGAACTATATTCAACGGTTTGTTTACAAAGAACTAACGATCTAAATCAAAGAACTATTTTCAGCGGTCTGTTTTTCAAAGAACTAAAGGACTATTACGGAGAACTGTTTTCAACGATCTATTTTCAGAAGAATGTCTGGGTAATATTCAAAGATAGCATGTGCCAAAGAACTAACGAACTATACGAACAAGAACGAACTATGGACGATCTAGACGAACTATAAAATCCTATACATCAATAGATATCCTAGCTAGAATGATTGATTATAGGTCGCATGTTTGATGATATTTACAGATTTCCTCAACTACTAAGAACCTTGATTGCTAGACTAGTCTACTAGAGTATGACCAAGGCCCAATCTTTATGTAACATTTATATATTTAGTCATGATAGTTGTAAACAGTGTTAGAACAAATGTGTTTCATATCAAATCAGTCAACGTGATTCATGTGTTCATAATGTGCTTGTGTGTTAGGATCTTTAGTATCTAGGAACAAGTATGTATTATTTATTTACAGTCGAGTTCGCTAGGCAAGAACAATATCGTATTATATCGAAACAGTGGTGGGACGGCGTCAGGTACAGCAGGTAGCTGGAATCTGGGGTATGCCCTATACATATACTGCGTTCGGTGTAATGGGATAGTGTTAGTGCGAAGTGTTGAGACGAATATTATGACAGTTAATTTAACAAGGATCGTAATACGTAAGCAAGACTGAGTAGAGTTATGGGTGACGATCCATAATAATACGAATGTTGAACTTATAATTATGATTAAACGCCTTAACATTTTATACGATCGAAAAACGTACGCTATTGCGGGTATACACGTAATTGTATCGTTTAACGATCCGTCAACACACGAAGAGTAAAAATAATTAAAATAATTATTTTACATTTTTACAATTTTGAAACTCATCAAAAAGATGAGAATAATAATCTTTTATTTTTAAATCGCGTAAAATGCGCGTTACGTTTCGGAAACGCGAACCGAGCAACCGAAACAGACCCGGACACCACCCGGGCTATAAAAGCCTTGAAAATGGCCATTTCTTTCATTTAATTCACCAACAACCCACTCTCTCTCTAGAATTTTCGTTCAACCCTTCTCTCTCTAAAAATCCAAGCTTTAAACGCTCGTATCTCGCTCGTTTCTCAACGGATTTCGGTGATTCTTGAACCCACGCGTAGCTCTCGACATTCCCTACACGAAAGTACAAGAGATCTGTGGATTTTCCCGGCTAAAAACGAGGTATGATCGAAAGAAAAATCTGGAAAATAGGGTTTCTTGTGTGTTTTGTTTAAACCCGACCCAAAGCCGGCTCTTGCACCATTATTTTGAGTTTTCGCAGCTACAACAATCATCCTTGATGTTGGATTAACTTGGATCAAGGTCTGGAACTAGAGATTAGATGCCGAGGATGGTGCAGTTGGACAGGTTCGTGGCTGGTTGGGGTTGCCGAACCCTCGTTTGGCAAACCTGTGTTGGAAATGAACCCATGGTTCGTTGGTCACAGCCAGACGAACCTTAATGGTTCTCACGAACCTGCACGAACCAATGGCACTCCAACGAACCCTCGGTCTCTGGGCGAACCCTAACGAACCCTGCATGGTTCGTTTCATGATGAGCCGAACTCTAGGGAACCTACACGAGCCTTGCATGGCTTCACGAACCTTGTTGCTGCATGTGGCGAACCCTTGCTGTTCCACGAACCTTATGCTCTAGCCGCAACGAGCCTGGTCCCCCGAGCCTTTGTACTGAGCCACGAACCTGCATGATGCCATGTTAGCCGAACCATGCTGGGTGCTTTGGTCGAACCTTAGTGGAGCTCTCATAATTGGCAAACCTACTAGCAGCATGTGACCACCGAACCATTCTACCTTGCCGAACCCTTGGACCTCTCACCATGAACGAACCCTGTATACGTCATCTTCGAACGCTTATCGTATTCAAATCATAATAAATCAACATAGGTACTGAAGATACTTAATCTACAACCAACAAGCGTGCATATCTTTTGTGATTCATTGCATAACAACACAGGTGAGTTCATTGCCCCTTTTCTAAACATTTTTGTTTTACAAACGCGGGGCTGAGAAGCATGCGTAAATTATTTTCCTTGGATTATATTTACTTAAATGCTTTTACTTCATATATGTTTTACATGTCTAATTGTTATCCTAGATTTTGTCTAGGTAAACTGTTTACAGGTTTTCAAAATGGGTTATTTATTCATCCTGAATAGATAACTATTTCAAATCAAAGAACTATATTCAACGGTTTGTTTACAAAGAACTAACGATCTAAATCAAAGAACTATTTTCAGCGGTCTGTTTTTCAAAGAACTAAAGGACTATTACGGAGAACTGTTTTCAACGATCTATTTTCAGAAGAATGTCTGGGTAATATTCAAAGATAGCATGTGCCAAAGAACTAACGAACTATACGAACAAGAACGAACTATGGACGATCTAGACGAACTATAAAATCCTATACATCAAAAGATGTCCTAGCTAGAATGATTGATTATAGGTCGCATGTTTGATGATATTTACAGATTTCCTCAACTACTAAGAACCTTGATTGCTAGACTAGTCTACTCGAGTATGACCAAGGCCCAATCTTTATGTAACATTTATATATTTAGTCATGATAGTTGTAAACAGTGTTAGAACAAATGTGTTTCATATCAAATCAGTCAACGTGATTCATGTGTTCATAATGTGCTTGTGTGTTAGGATCTTTAGTATCTAGGAACAAGTATGTATTATTTATTTACAGTCGAGTTCGCTAGGCAAGAACAGTATCGTATTATATCGAAACAGTGGTGGGACGGCGTCAGGTACAGCAGGTAGCTGGAATCTGGGGTATGCCCTATACATATACTACGTTCGGTGTAATGGGATAGTGTTAGTGCGAAGTGTTGAGACGAATATTATGACAGTTAATTTAACAAGAATCGTAATACGTAAGCAAGACTGAGTAGAGTTATGGGTGACGATCCATAATAATACGAATGTTGAACTTATAATTATGATTAAACGCCTTAACATTTTATACGATCGAAAAACTTACGCTATTGCGGGTATACACGTAATTGTATCGTTTAACGATCCGTCAACACACGAAGAGTAAAAATAATTAAAATAATTATTTTACATTTTTACAATTTTGAAACTCATCAAAAAGATGAGAATAATAATCTTTTATTTTTAAATCGCGTAAAATGCGCGTTACGTTTCGGAAACGCGAACCGAGCAACCGAAACGGACCCGGACACCACCCGGGCTATAAAAGCCTTGAAAATGGCCATTTCTTTCATTTAATTCACCAACAACCCACTCTCTGTCTAGAATTTTCGTTCAACCCTTCTCTCTCTAAAAATCCAAGCTTTAAACGCTCGTATCTCGCTCGTTTCTCAACGGAATTTGGTGATTCTTGAACCCACGCGTAGCTCTCGACATTCCCTACACGAAAGTACAAGAGATCTGTGGATTTGCCCGGCTAAAAACGAGGTATGATCGAAAGAAAAATCTGGAAAATAGGGTTTCTTGTGTGTTTTGTTTAAACCCGACCTAAAGCCGGCTCTTGTACCATTATTTTGAGTTTTCGCAGCTACAATAATCATCCTTGATGTTGGATTAACTTGGATCGAGGTCTGGAACTAGAGATTAGATGCCTAGGATGGTGTAGTTCGACAGGTTCGTGGCTGGTTGGGGTTGCCGAACCCTCGTTTGGCAAACCTGTGTTGGAAATGAACCCATGGTTCGTTGGTCACAGCCAGACGAACCTTAGTGGTTCTCACGAACCTGCACGAACCAATGGCACTCCAACGAACCCTCGGTCGCTGGGTGAACCCTGCATGGTTCGTTTCATGATCAGCCGAACTCTAGGGAACCTACACGAGCCTTGCATGGCTTCACGAACCTTGTTGCTGCATGTGGCGAACCCTTGCTGTTCCACGAACCTTATGCTCTAGCCGCAACCAGCCTGGTTCCCAGAGCCTTTGTACTGAGCCACGAACCTGCATGATGCCATGTTAGCCGAACCATGCTGGGTGCTTTGGCCGAACCTTAGTGGAGCTCTCATAATTGGCGAACCTACTAGCAGCATGTGACCACCGAACCATTCTACCTTGACGAACCCTTGGACCTCTCACCATGAACGAACCCTTGTGCCATAAGGGCCGAACCTTAGGCCGAAACCCAAAGAGGTTCGCTGCCAAGTGGGGTTAGCCGAGCTCCAACATGAAACTTCTTCTATCATCTTGGCTCAACCCAGATTTCATTCGGCCCATTATGAGCATAAGTGACCCAATTGATTGTTAACTTCGGCCCACAAAATGAGATCAAGCCTAATAGGACTCGAGGCCCAACAATTCACATGTGCGGTCCAACTCAAATCCATTTTACCCAAACCAATTCCTATAGGCCCAATTTAGTCTTATTTGGTCCACCATGATCTCAATTGGCCCCAATCTTATCCTTGGTGTTTTACTTAGCCCATATACATATTGTCGGCCCAATACCACATTCAATTGGCCCATAGTTGACCTAAGTGGCCCATGGTTTTGTTCAAGTCCTCATGGTTCCTTGGGGCTTAAGGCCCAATATGTGGTCCTCGACTTATGAAAATTGTGAATTGATCTTAAATAGGTTAAGTTTGTAACTTAACATAAACATGAAGATCAATTCATAATTCCAAAGACATAACAATTCAACATCAATTTCTGAAATACATGTTAATCAATGGTTTATCAAACTCTTAACCACATGTGATGTTGTACAAACAAGTTTGTGCATAAAGGAACATTACACATCTTTTACATGGATCCAAGATCAAACAAGTAATTCAATCATGACTTTCAAGTTCATACAACACTTTCAAACATGAGAACGATTATTCAAGAGTTTATCAAGTTCAAGTTAACACAAGTAAATCAATGAATCAAAGTATATACAACTATAAATCTTATATCTTATGTATGATTACAATGATACAGGAACCAGTTAGAAGTCCTGTTTGCTACTTGCTAATTGTTATAGTTCAGAGTCTACTGCAGACAGGTGAGAACATTAGCCCCTCTTTTACTGTTTTATAACTGTTTTGGGGTGGAACACGTGATCAAACACTCTGTCTACAATCGTATTTCATTATACAAGATGTGCGTATTATTACAATCATTACAGGTTCATTTTACAAATCCAAGGGATTCATCAACTGTTTCAAGGAATTCATCAATTGTTTTAAAGGATTTATCAATTATTAAACTTTTCTTCTAAAAAGGTTTTATAAAGAATATTCGAACTGTTTTATAGCATATTTACTCAAATGGATTTATAAATGATAAACACTTTTAAATAATGGATTTTATAAACTCTTTTGTTATAAACCGTGTTTTCGAAAGTAATATGTTATAAACCTTGTTACTATACAAGGTCACCATTTCATGGCATTCAAATTAAAGGATTCATTTCATGGTATCCAAAACAAAGGATTTAATACATGGGATTAAATCAAGATTTTCAAATCCTGTTATCAAATAAGGCATTAACACGCTAGTTTAAAGCAAGGTTCAAAAGCATGGTGTCCACTGTTGTAAACAAACTTATAAACGCATCAAGTTTCATATTCATTAGCGTTAGTACTGGGTGATCACAACAAGGGAAAGCGGACACACTGGTTCATACCAAAATGGAGTTAGCTTTTAAATTTGTTTTATAAGCTAACTGCAGGTTTGGTTTGATTATGGTTTTATCAAAACTGTTGATGTATTTTCTAACTCCAAACGTAGTTTGGGACTTGATTATATGTTGGCATCATCAGTAAATAGTCGTGGACTGTTTACACACGTTTTTACATACTTGATGTTAGTTTGGGTTGCAGCTCATCCATGTGAATCAATTATTGCTTTAATATACCTATGCCTTATGTTACAAATTCATGTTTACAAATGATCAAACCTATTGTTCTCACCAACTACTTCTGTAGTTGACAGTTACTTTTCACGTGTTTCAGGTAATCAGGTGTAAGGCATTTTAAGGACAACTAAGGAGACCGATTAAGATAGAACAATATGAAGAAACATGATAGGATGGATATAGAAACACATTAAATCCTAATTGTTTAATTGTCTTGTTTGAAGTCTTATTTTGTAAACTATATTTTGGGTCTGTAGTTGTGATTATTTTGGTAGATAGTTGTCTGTAACTAAACGACTGTTTAAATATTATGAAACTTAGTAATCCATTGTGGTTGTTCTTATTCAATACTTGTGCATGATTCAACCGTTCATATACATTTTAGTACATTTCAGATTCACATCATTTATCATTGTCATTTTGTGTGTTCATAGAACAAGTTCAGAAACAATTAGCAGAAACACAATTCATAACAATGGTTCTTGAGTCAGATAATAATCCGGCAATACAGAACCATCATGTAATTATTTGTTTAGGATTTATTATGTATAAACGTATGTGAGGCCTTACGGAACAAAACACACGAATATCGTTATGTGAATGCTAAATTGACGGGTTATTCGTATAGGTGACGATCTGTACGAATATATCTGAAAGTTTAACGTTCTGAATGATATTCTAAAATTAGAAAACAAGGTTGAAAAGTATAGTTATCGCCGTGTTCGTACGGGTGACGATTCGAACGCATACGCGCGACTGACCGTACATTTCGATTTAAACAGTTAATTTTGTTTTAAATTTTTAATAAATAGAAGATATTAGTTAATTTATTAGGAATCACAACCTGGAATAGTTAAAATAAATTCTATTTTATAATCGTATCGTTTTGCCGCGAAAACCACGCGAAACCGACATTCTACGCGAAACCGATCGAGACCGAACGAGTGGGTATTGTAACCCACATTAAATGAAACATTTATGTCCCAACAACCTACACCAACCTCCCTCCTCATTCTCAAACTCGTCACTCTCTCTCTAGCTCTCTCTCTCTCTAGAAATTTCAACTTCTCTCTACGATTGGAGGCTTGATTCAAGTCGGATTCAAGCAAGATTGGTGTCAAGACGATTCCCCCATCACGTAGATTACAGGAGTACAAGTATTTCGAGCTTCCATCCACGAAATTGAGGTAAAAACTCGATCTTATTTCGGTTTAATATCTATGTTTTGTGACCCCTAAGAGTATTGGTGTTAATCGGTTATAAAACGTTTGAAACACTTGAGTTAAGTTACTTTGCACGTCTAGGTGGTTTAGGAATAAGATTGTAACAGGTTGGAGCTCGTTATGATGAAGATTAAGACTCATAAAAGTTGCAGGTTCGTGAAAGAACATCTCGGCCGAACCCTCAACCATTGGCCGAACCTAGCTTTCTCCTTGGCGAACCCATGGCCAAACGAACCCATTTGGCCGAACCCTGGAACAGGAACCTGCAACGAACCTGCCCTTTCACCTAACCCTGCAACGAACCTGGAGTGTCTGAGTCCCAAACCCTGCATTGCTGACAACCGAACCCTGATTCACGAACCCTTAAGTTGTCGAGCGAACCTTCTTGTTGGCCGAACTATGGTCATCTAACCGAACCAGTGGATCACCTGCACCGAACCTACGGGACTCATGCAACGAGCCTGTGACATCATTTGAGCTAGCCAAACCTTAAAGGTTCGTGGAGAATTGGGGCATGGCCGAACCCCAAGGGTTCGTTGGTGGCCGGGTGATAGCCGAACCCTATATATTGTCAACCTAGCCGAACCTTAGGTGTTCCTCACAAAGGGTTCGCTGCTTTAGGGGTGTTAGAACTAGGATAATCACTGAAATTCTTTGATGGCATGGCACATAGGGTTGGTATACATGAGCATGCATGAGTAGAGTAAGTGTGTGTGTGCATGGGATAAGTGTGTGCATGGGAATGACATGAAGTATCAAATTTTGTGTAAAACTTGTGCTATTACGAACTAGAACATCAAGAACTACTAACAAGAGTTTAAAGACTAAGTATGGATCAAGGCTACTAAAGTATGCCTCATAGAATATGTTATAAATAACAAGTAGTTGGAGGTGAGATTTACATGGGATAATACAAGGAATAATCAAAAGGTTGTCAATGGGCTTAAGAGGGCCCAATAGGGCTTAATTAGGCCCATCATACCTTAAGTGGTTACTTGAACTCAAATAATGATGTATCAATTAAGGGAAAAGACATGGTGCATGTATAATAGTTTGTTAATAACTTCTAAAGTTTTAATCAGTCTGAAATGTGAATTATAATGGCATCGTTTTCTTTTAGTTAAATTTTGTTATAAAAGATTAATTGTAATGCTTTGGTTTAAATATTTATTTGAATTGATTAAATTGGGACTTTGTTGTAAAATAGACAATATAATTGTCTGGATTTGCTCTAAAACAAAGGAAACTCTGCCAAAATTTTCTAAAATATAGAAGAACGCTATTATAATTAACCATGGGAATTGGGATCATGAGAAGGGTAATTAAGATAGCTTAGATCTTAGATACACTTAGTACTAAGACACTTAGTTGCACACACAACAAGACTCAAACCTTAGGCACAACGACTACTACGCGTACTTATTATAATCGGATTCTTATAAAATAACTCAGGAACCGAAGAAACTTAGCTTACATACAGGAGCGCGCATTTGTGTTAGATCAAATTACATAGCAGCACAGGTGAGTTCATTGCCCCTTTTCAAACATTTTTGTTTTAAAACGCGGGGCTGAGAAGCATGCGTAAACTGCTATTTAAATTGTTTACTTAAATGCTTTTAAATTTATATGTTTTACATATATATAAATGTTATCCTAGACCATGCCTAGGAAGATTTTATGCAGGTTTACCACTGATTTTACTTATATATTAAGTGAATAATCGAGTTAAACCAAACTTTTCAACAAGTCAAAACATTTCAAAGGAAAATCAAACCAAACATTTTGACAAATCAAGTGGGTGAGTTCAAGGAAATCAAACCAAACATTTTGACAAACAAGTGTGGGACTTCAAGAAATCAAACAAAACAATCTGTGCAAAGTTAACATTCGATGTTCAATAAACCAAGTGTTTGATGAACAACGAACCAAGAGTACATTCGATCACCGAATCTAGTATTCAATGATCAACATATCAAGTACTTCTTGTGACAAAATCAGACGGATCATTAAATCATTTTAAGGGATAGTATGGGAAATATCAGAGATAACATATGCCAACACATTGAATCCAGAAATCCTATATTTCAAGAAGTCCTAGCTAGACTGATTGACTTGTAGGTCTTATGTTTGAGGATATTTACAGAATTCCCTAACTACTAAGTACCTAGATTGACAGACTAGTCTACTCGAGTATGACCACAGGCCCCAATCAATAGGACTTAGATTTTATTAAATGTTTATTTATTTATTTAATTAAGCATTTATAACTGTTTATACAATTAATGCAGTTGATCATAATGTGTGATGAACTTGTGAAATCAACATGGATTTCAAATGATTGTAATGACAGGGACAACAAACAGAAGAACTTATGGGATTGTGTTAAGGGTAAAAATGCTTAATTGTCATTAACAGCAGTGTCATATGCATATTAGTATATGGTGGGATGTTGGCTAGGGCTTGTCCCTTACATATTCCCTATATATAAGCGTACCGATGTGGATATTACATGTGGTGTTAATGAGGTTAGGGTCTTTACCAAAGGAGGTTTTCAAATCATTTTCAACTACTAAAACTATATGAACTCACCAACCATGTGTTGACTTGATCTTTTTGCATGACTTCTCAGGTGACGAACAGGTCAATTAGGAAGTCATTTCGTTCGGACTAGGACTTCAAATAGAAGACTAGTATTTTGGACCTGCATACTTTTGAAGACATCATTATACAATTTATTTTGTATATCTTGTGTAAATACAAGATGGTCATTTTATGATGTTTACAATAGATTTACATTGTTAAATTATAAACGGTACTGATGTAATTTAACTTTGTAATTCTATTTTATTTAGCATTTCTCAGTTATATAACAATCTGATCACTTCTGATTATCACTCCCGATATCGCGCCCCGGGAACCTTCCGCCCGACAGGGACTCTGATCCTACCCCGCCGGCTCGGGGTGTGACAGATTGGTATCAGAGCCATGGTTATAGAGAAATATAGGTCACTTATTTAATTGGTTTGGCCTAGACTATAACCTAGGGACCCTGCATGTAGAGAACATAGGACTTAAGACTTATTTGCATATTGTCTTCTGTATTCGATCATTGCACTAACCGATGACTTTATTGGTTATGATCAGAATGCCTCCACGAAGACAACCTCCTTTGATACAGCTACCACCACAAGACTTGGCTCCACACTCCTCCACACCGTCACCAAATGATTCACCACCACCACCTCCTCCACCTCCTCCTTCCCCTCCTCCATTGATTACTCAAGCATCTGGTTCGGGCACAGCACCGACCATGGATCCTGCTACTATCGCTCTGGTGACGTTACTGAGTAGCCAGATGACAAATCAGATGAAGGAAGCAATACCGGAGATGTTCCTTCGTCTTCGTAATGAGATCCTCAACACTGGCAACACATCAGGAGAAGCCAGTGGAAATACTGGAGATTCATCTCATTACTCCTACAAGTCCTTCGTAGGATGTAAACCACCCAGTTTTAGTGGGTCTGAAGGCGCCGTTGGATTAATCCAATGGATTGAGAAGATTGAGGCAACATTGGATCTTTGCAGCTGCCCCGAACACCACAAGGTCCGTTACTCAGCGGGAACATTCAACAAACGGGCTCTGACTTGGTGGAATGGTCAGATCAACGCCCGAGGAAGAGAGGAAGCTATGGCAATGTCATGGGAAGACTTCAGAGCACTGCTGCGAACAGAATTTTGTCCCAAGAATGAGCTGCAGAAGTTGGAGGTTGAACTATCCAACCATGTGATGAAGGGGGCTGATCACATGGGGTACACTACTCGTTACCACGAGTTAGTTGCTTTGGTACCGGATATGGTACCAACTCTGGAGAAAAGGATAGACCGTTATGTGGGTGGACTTCCCGCCTGCATTCAGGGCATGGTTGTTTCAGCCAACCCTACTACTGTTGAATCTACAGTGAGACTGTCTGGGAAACTCACTGACCTCATGGTAGCCTCTGGAGTTCTAAAGAAGGAGGCTGAACCCAGTAAGAACAAAGCTGAATCTTCAAAGAAACCCTCCCATCATCAGAAGAAGAAACAGAAGACCATCAAGAACTACGCGGTGGCCACACCTCTGCAACAAATAGCAGCAACGCCACAAAACCCCAACCGCAAACCCTACACTGGCACATATCCTCTGTGTGCCAAGTGTCAGTATCACCACACTGCTGACACTCCCTGCAAACATTGCACGGGATGTGGACGGAAGGGCCATTGGGTCCAGTATTGCAGGATGACTCCTAATCAAGCAGTCAACAATGCTGCTTTGGCTCTCCCTCCACCAGCTAATCAGAACCATGGTGGATGCTATAACTGTGGCGAACAAGGCCACTTTGCGAAGAACTGCCCAAAGAAGGCTCAACCAGCAGTTCAAGCACCCCGTGGACGAGCCTTTGCTATCGGAGCACCAGCTGCATGCCAGGACCCAAATGTGGTCACTGGTACGTTTCTCTTACATGACTTTTATGCATCTGTCTTATTTGATACTGGTGCGGATCAGATTTTTATCTCTACCGATTTTGCATGCCAACTAGATTCAGTAGAGGAACAGTTAGACTCCCCTTACATTATAGAAGTGGCTAACGGGAAACAGATTACAGTTAATACAGTTTATAGAAATTGCCCATTGACACTTAATGGTCATACGTTCACCATCGATTTGATACCAATGGTGTTGGGTAGTTTCGACATCATTATTGGAATGGATTGGCTTTCATCTAACCGAGTGGAGGTCATCTGTTCTGAAAAGCTGCTTCGAATTCCATTGCCGAGTGATCGTGTGTTGGAAGTTAAAGGGGATCAAGCAAAAAGAAGTGTCAAAATCATCTCTTGCATAAAGGGCGTAAGTGTCTGCAGAAGCGGTGCGTGGCGTTCTTGGCTCATGTGGTAGAAAAGGAGAAGATTAAAAAGAAGATTCAAGACGTACCGGTGGTGAAAGAATATCCTGAAGTATTCCCTGAAGATCTACCTGGTTTGCCACCTGAGCGACCAGTAGAGTTTCGTATTGACTTAATTCCTGGAGCAACTCCTGTTGCTAAATCTCCTTACAGGTTAGCACCTTCAGAGATGCAGGAATTGTCTAATCAGTTACAGGAGCTACTTGACAAGGGCTTCATCAGACCGAGCTACTCACCTTGGGGAGCTCCGGTCTTGTTCGTGAAGAAGAAAGACGGATCGTTCAGAATGTGCATAAATTACCGTGAACTGAACAAACTAACCATCAAGAATCGGTATCCATTACCGAGGATTGATGATTTGTTTGACCAACTGCAAGGAGCTCAATACTTCTCCAAGATTGACTTGCGGTCCTGATATCATCAGTTGAGAGTTCAAGATGAAGACATACCGAAAACGGCCTTCCGAACAAGGTATGGGCATTATGAATTTATGGTGATGCCCTTCGGATTGACAAATGCACCAGCGGTTTTCATGGACCTCATGAACCGAGTGTGCAAGCCGTACTTGGATCAGTTTGTCATTGTTTTCATTGATGACATACTGATTTATTCCAAGACCAAAACAGAACATGAGCAACACCTTAGAAAGATCTTGGAGCTGTTAAAGAAAGAGTAACTCTATGCTAAATTCTCTAAGTGTGAATTCTGGCTAAGAGAAGTTCAATTCCTGGGTCATGTAGTCAACAGCGAGGGAATTCATGTAGATCCTGCCAAGAACGAGGCGATAAAGAATTGGGACACCCCGAAGACACCGACGGAGATACGGTCTTTTCTGGGATTGGCAGGTTATTATAGAAGGTTCATTTCGAATTTTTCTAAGATAGCTCTACCACTCACTAAGTTAACTCAGAAAAGTGAACCGTTTGTCTGGGGGCAGAAACAGGAAGGTGCTTTTCAGACATTGAAACGGAAACTATGTGATGCTCCAATCCTATCTCTTCCAGAGGGCTGTGATGACTTTGTGGTATACTGTGATGCTTCCCATCAGGGACTCGGTTGCGTGTTAATGCAACGGGACAAAGTTATAGCCTATGCATCAAGACAGTTAAAGGTTCATGAGAAGAACTACACTACTCATGATCTTGAACTGGGAGCAGTAATCTTTGCCTTGAAGATTTGGAGACATTACTTATATGGCACCAAGTGTACCATATTCACTGATCACAAAAGTCTACAGCATATCTTTGATCAGAAGGAGCTCAACATGCGACAGCGCCGTTGGGTTGAACTTCTGAATGACTACGATTGTGTGATCAAGTACCATCCGGGAAAGGCGAACGTTGTAGCTGACGCCTTGAGCCGGAAGGAACGAGTCAAACCCCTACGTGTTAGAGCAATGGGGATAACCGTGCAGACCAGTTTAAGTGACAAGATTATTCAAGCGCAACAAGAAGCACTTGACCGAGATAATCTGAAGAAAGAACTTGATTGCGGAGCAGAGAAACAGTTTGACACGAAGTCTGACGGAATGATCTACTACCGGGAACGTATATGGATACCGGCGGTAGATGAATTGAGGAAACTTATCTTCGATGAAGCACACAAGACTAAATACTCTGTTCATCCAGGTGCTGATAAGACGTACCAAGACTTGCGTGGATTTTATTGGTGGCCTGGAATGAAGAAGGACATAGCCGAATACGTCGGTCAATGTCTAACGTGTGCTAAGGTAAAGGCGGAACACCAAAGACCGTCCGGTCTATTGGAGCAGCCTGAGATTCCACTCTGGAAGTGGGAACAAATAGCTATGGATTTCATCACCAAGCTACCCCGCACTTCCAGTGGTCATGATACAATTTGGGTGATCATTGATCGTTTAACCAAATCTGCTCATTTCTTGCCCATGCGTGAGAACTTCACCATGGATAAACTGGCAAGATTATAAATTAACGAGATAGTGGTACGCCACGGTGTGCCATTGTCTATTATCTCTGATAGAGACAGCAAATTTACATCCAGGTTCTGGCAATCATTGCAGAAATCTCTAGGGACACAGTTAAATCTGAGTACAGCCTACCACCCACAAACGGATGGTCAAAGCGAACGTACTATTCAAACCCTAGAGGACATGTTGAGAACATGTGTATTGGACTTCGGTGGAAACTGGGACTCCCATTTGCCACTGATTGAATTCTCCTACAATAACAGTTACCACAGCAGTATCGGATGTGCACCATTCGAGGCTCTTTATGGCCGGAGATGCCGATCACCGATCTGTTGGACTGAAGTTGGAGATAATCGAATAACTGGACCAGAACTTATCCAAGAAACCACCGACAAGATAGCTCAGATCCAAAGAAGACTACAAGCAACAAGGAGCAGACAAAAGAGCTACGCCGACAAACGGCTCAAGCCGTTGGAATTCCAAGTGGGAGATCGTGTAATGTTAAAGGTATCCCCATGGAAAGGCGTGGTACGCTTTAGAAAGAAAGGCAAATTAGCACCACGATACGTGGGACCGTTCGAGATCATCGAACGTATAGGTCCTGTAGCTTATCGACTGAGATTACCAGATGAACTCAGTGGTGTGCATGATGTGTTCCACGTCTCAAACTTAAAGAAATGCCTTGCTAACGAGTCTCTCATCATTCCAATCGAAGAGATTCAAGTCGATGAACAGTTACATTTCATTGAAGAACCCTTAGAGATTATGGATCGCAAGGTTAAACAACTGAGGCGAAGCCGTATTCCTATTGTAAAGGTTCGATGGAATTCAAGACGCGGGCCCGAGTTCACTTGGGAACGTGAAGATCACATGAAGTTAAAGTATCCCCAACTGTTTGAAGAGGAAGCGGTACCTGATAACAACTCTTAAATTTCGGGACGAAATTTCTTTAACAAGGGGAGACTGTAACATCAGTGCCGGAACCGTTACCGGAACAGTGATCTCTACAGTACATGAACAGTAAAACAGGTACGAATCATATACATTTTAGTACATTTCAGATTCACATCATTTATCATTGTCATTTTGTGTGTTCATAGAACAAGTTCAGAAACAATTAGCAGAAACACAGTTCATAACAATGGTTCTTGAGTCAGATAATAATCCGGCAATACAGAACCATCATGTAATTATTTGTTTAGGATTTATTATGTATAAACGTATGTGAGGCCTTACGGAACAAAACACACGAATATCGTTATGTGAATGCTAAATTGACGGGTTATTCGTATAGGTGACGATCTGTACGAATATATCTGAAAGTTTAACGTTCTGAATGATATTCTAAAATTAGAAAACAAGGTTGAAAAGTATAGTTATCGCCGTGTTCGTACGGGTGACGATTCGTACGCATACGCGCGACGACCGTACATTTCGATTTAAACAGTTAATTTTGTTTTAAATTTTTAATAAATAGAAGATATTAGTTAATTTATTAGGAATCACAACCTGGAATAGTTAAAATAAATTCTATTTTATAATCGTATCGTTTTGCCGCGAAAACCACGCGAAACCGACATTCTACGCGAAACCGATCGAGACCGAACGAGTGGGTATTGTAACCCACATTAAATGAAACATTTATGTCCCAACAACCTACACCAACCTCCTCCTCATTCTCAAACTCGTCACTCTCTCTCTAGCTCTCTCTCTCTCTAGAAATTTCAACTTCTCTCTACGATTGGAGGCTTGATTCAAGTCGGATTCAAGCAAGATTGGTGTCAAGACGATTCCCCCATCACGTAGATTACAGGAGTACAAGTATTTCGAGATTCCATCCACGAAATTGAGGTAAAAACTCGATCTTATTTCGGTTTAATATCTATGTTTTGTGACCCCTAAGACTATTGGTGTTAATCGGTTATAAAACGTTTGAAACACTTGAGTTAAGTTACTTTGCACGTCTAGGTGGTTTAGGAATAAGATTGTAACAGGTTGGGGCTCGTTATGATGAAGATTAAGACTCATAAAAGTTGCAGGTTCGTGAAAGTACATCTCGGCCGAACCCTCAACCATTGGCCGAACCTAGCTTTCTCCTTGGCGAACCCATGGCCAAACGAACCCATTTGGCCGAACCCTGGAACAGGAACCTGCAACGAACCTGCCCTTTCACCTAACCCTGCAACGAACCTAGAGTGTCTGAGTCCCAAACCCTGCATTGCTGACAACCGAACCCTGATTCACGAACCCTTAAGTTTTCGAGCGAACCTTCTTGTTGGCCGAACTATGGTCATCTAACCGAACCAGTGGCTCACCTGCACCGAACCTACGGGACTCATGCAACGAGCCTGTGACATCATTTGAGCTAGCCAAACCTTAAAGGTTCGTGGAGAATTGGGGCATGGCCGAACCCCAAGGGTTTGTTGGTGGCCGGGTGATAGCCGAACCCTATATATTGTCAACCTAGCCTAACCTTAGGTGTTCCTCACAAAGGGTTCACTGCTTTAGGGGTGTTAGAACTAGGATAATCACTAAAATTCTTTGATGGCATGGCACATAGGGTTGGTATACATGAGCATGCATAAGTAGAGTAAGTGTGTGTGTGTGCATGGGATAAGTGTGTGCATGGGAATGACATGAAGTATCAAATTTTGTGTAAAACTTGTGCTATTACGAACTAGAACATCAAGAACTACTAACAAGAGTTTAAAGACTAAGTATGGATCAAGGCTACTAAAGTATGCCTCATAGAATATGTTATAAATAACAAGTAGTTGGAGGTGAGATTTACATGGGATAATACAAGGAATAATCAAAAGGTTGTCAATGGGCTTAAGAGGGCCCAATAGGGCTTAATTAGGCCCATCATACCTTAAGTGGTTACTTGAACTCAAATAATGATGTATCAATTAACGGAAAAGACATGGTGCATGTATAATAGTTTGTTAATAACTTCTAAAGTTTTAATTAGTCTGAAATGTGAATTATAATGGCATCGTTTTCTTTTAGTTAAATTTTTTTATAAAAGATTAATTGTAATGCTTTGGTTTAAATATTTATTTGAATTGATTAAATTGGGACTTTGTTGTAAAATAGACAATATAATTGTCTGGATTTGCTCTAAAACAAAGGAAACTCTGCCAAAATTTTCTAAAATATAGAAGAACGCTATTATAATTAACCATGGGAATTGGGATCATGAGAAGGGTAATTAAGATAGCTTAGATCTTAGATACACTTAGTACTAAGACACTTAGTTGCACACACAACAAGACTCAAACCTTAGGCACAACGACTACTACGCGTACTTATTATAATCGGATTCTTATAAAATAACTCAGGAACCGAAGAAACTTAGCTTACATACAGGAGCGCGCATTTGTGTTAGATAAAATTACATAGCAGCACAGGTGAGTTCATTGCCCCTTTTCAAACATTTTTGTTTTAAAACGCGGGGCTGAGAAGCATGCGTAAACTGCTATTTAAATTGTTTACTTAAATGCTTTTAAATTTATATGTTTTACATATATATAAATGTTATCCTAGACCATGCCTAGGAAGATTTTATGCAGGTTTACCACTGATTTTACTTATATATTAAGTGAATAATCGAGTTAAACCAAACTTTTCAACAAGTCAAAACATTTCAAAGGAAAATCAAACCAAACATTTTGACAAATCAAGTGGGTGAGTTCAAGGAAATCAAACCAAACATTTTGACAAACAAGTGTGGGACTTCAAGAAATCAAACAAAACAATCTGTGCAAAGTTAACATTCGATGTTCAATAAACCAAGTGTTTGATGAACAACGAACCAAGAGTACATTCGATCACCGAATCTAGTATTCAATGATCAACATATCAAGTACTTCTTGTGACAAAATCAGACGGATCATTAAATCATTTTAAGGGATAGTATGGGAAATATCAGAGATAACATATGCCAACACATTGAATCCAGAAATCCTATATTTCAAGAAGTCCTAGCTAGACTGATTGACTTGTAGGTCTTATGTTTGAGGATATTTACAGAATTCCCTAACTACTAAGTACCTAGATTGACAGACTAGTCTACTTGAGTATGACCACAGGCCCCAATCAATAGGACTTAGATTTTATTAAATGTTTATTTATTTATTTAATTAAGCATTTATAACTGTTTATACAATTACTGCAGTTGATCATAATGTGTGATGAACTTGTGAAATCAACATGGATTTCAAATGATTGTAATGACAGGGACAACAAACAGAAGAACTTATGGGATTGTGTTAAGGGTAAAAATGCTTAATTGTCATTAACAGCAGTGTCATATGCATATTAGTATATGGTGGGATGTTGGCTAGGGCTTGTCCCTTACATATGCCCTATATATAAGCATACCGATGTGGATATTACATGTGGTGTTAATGAGGTTAGGGTCTTTACCAAAGGAGGTTTTCAAATCATTTTCAACTACTAAAACTATATGAACTCACCAACCATGTGTTGACTTGATCTTTTTGCATGACTTCTCAGGTGACGAACAGGTCAATTAGGAAGTCATTTCGTTCGGACTAGGACTTCAGATAGAAGACTAGTATTTTGGACCTGCATACTTTTGAAGACATCATTATACAATTTATTTTGTATATCTTGTGTAAATACAAGATGGTCATTTTATGATGTTTACGATAGATTTACATTGTTAAATTATAAACGGTACTGATGTAATTTAACTTTGTAATTCTATTTTATTTAGCATTTCTCAGTTATATCATGTGCAATGTAAACAATCTGATCACTTCTATTTATCACTCCCGATATCGCGCCCCGGGAACCTTCCGCCCGACAGGGACTCCGATCCTACCCCGCCGGCTCGGGGTGTGACAAATTTGAATCGGAATTCTATAATTTTAGAAACCGAATTAAATTTCTCACATATATTCATTAAAGGATTTCAGAGGCAAGGATCTGTATTCTTAGTATCCTTGATCTGAAATTCTCACACAAAGTTCATTAAAGGATTCCAGAGGCAAGGATCTGTATTCATAGTATCCTTGATCCGGAATTCTCAATCAGAGCTCATTATAGGAATTTAGAGGCAAAGATATGTATTCTTAGTATCTTTGATCTAAAATCCTTGTCATGTTCATCATAGGAATTCAGAGGTCAAGATCTATAATTTTAGAATCTTGGATCTGAAATCCTTGTCATGTTATCATTATCAGGTATTCATTATCATAGGAACTTTATAACTTAGAATCTGTGTAACAGTATTCTTTAGTTGAAGTTCTCACAGGAGATCATTATACTCAGTACTGTAAGTATTGAGAACCTAGGTTAAGTAACCTAGGACACACATACTAGAACCCAAGGTTTTAATTTCAAGTAAATTAAGAACCAGGGTTTACACATTCATAACCATAGTCAATCAAGAGTTGGAATTTTAACTCCAAATACAAACGGCGAATTTACGCTGACGTGCTGAGGTAAGTGGTGTGCGGTGAGAGCTTGCCCTATATATAAGCTTATTTCGGTATGTCAGGGGGAATTTGGCGTTCGTATTTGAAGTGAAGATTCGGGAGCAACTGGAATCATTGAACATTAGTCAAACACATGAGATACAATCATTTGAGATACAATCATTGGTGAATCACATCATTGTGCTATTCAAACTTGGATGAGTCAAACATTGTGTGTGAATCAATCAAGTTGTGAACATTCTTTCAATGTAAACCTTAAGTGAAATACTTAAGTGATTACATGACTAGTACTTACTAACATAGGTTAACGGAAAAGTGTAGAGCACACGTATGAATTAGTTCTACATGTTAACAACTGTTAGTAGGTGCACACATAACACAATCATAATTCAATCATGGATTCAATCATAGTTCAAGTTGATCAAAGACCATGGGATTCTTAATCAATGGAACACACTTGGAAATCAGTACAAACATGTTGCCAAATGCTAGCAAGGACATGATCGTGGTATATCGAAGCGGTGGTGGGATGGCGTCTGGGCTGGCAGTTTGCTTGACCCTTTCGTATGCCCTATATATAAGCTATCTTCGGTATATTGGGAAAGTGTCAGTGTGTAGGTTTGGTGGAGTGAGATCATGGAACGTTATACACATTCACGTGAGAAGTATGCTAATGAGCTGATTGCTTATACGTGTACATGCTCATATTACAATTGAATGATAATACTAGTAGTATGGATATATTACTAATTTTATCATGCAAATTCAATTGTATCCTTTCTCATTACTAACCCACTTGTGGCTTCTATTCGTAGAATGCCTCCCCGACGTGATCCTAACGGAGGGGGTTCGACAAGTGGCAACGACGATGAGATCAACAAGATTGCCCGAGCCATCGCTATACACATGAGAGATGTCTTTCCGGGCATGGTCACTGATATTATCCAAAATCTTCGGGGAAGTACTAGTGATTCAGCACATAACTCAAATGCTACCAACACTGGAACTGCTAACTTCACTTTTAAGCAGTTCAATGATGCTAAACCTCCTAAGTACGCTGGTACTGAAGGAGCTACTGGCCTACTGCAGTGGCTGGAGAGCATCGA
Source organism: Mikania micrantha (assembly GCA_009363875.1). NCBI lineage: Eukaryota > Viridiplantae > Streptophyta > Magnoliopsida > Asterales > Asteraceae > Mikania > Mikania micrantha. The sequence continues at coordinate 74,252,196 of CM018692.1, forward strand.
GGATATTCTTGATTTCACAGGATGTCCTGAGAACCTGAAGGTCAAAATGGCCTCGAGCGCTTTTCACAAGGGCGCACTCACCTGGTGGAACTCTGATAAGAACACCAGAGGACGGGAAGTCGCATTAGCTTTATCATGGGAAGACTTCAAGAAGTTACTTGTGGATAAGTTTTGTCCACGACAGGAGCTGAAGAAACTTGAGGTGGAAATGTGGAAATTAGTGCAAGACAGTGGAGAGAAGGCAAAGTATACAACTCGCTTCCACGAGTTGTGCACTCTGGTGCCGCACCTGGTTACTCCTCTATCCCGCAGGATAGAGAAGTACATTGAAGGCTTACCTTTGGTTGTCAGAGGAACTGTGATGGGGAATAACCCCACTACTCTGGAGGCAGCGATTCATCTTGGGGCTAGCCTTACTGAAGAATACGTTAAGTCTGGAGTGCTCACCCGAAAGGGGTACAAGAGAGCACAGATTGATGAAGGCAAGAAGCTTGAACAACAACAACATAAGAAGAAAAAGCAGAAGACAATCAAGAACTTTGCAGCCCTGACTGCAGCTACACCTACTCATGCCACACCCATTACTGCTATGCCTCAATCTGCTTCAGTCAGAAAGCCATATACTGGCCCGTTTCCACTTTGCACCAAATGCCAATATCATCACCTACCCAACACTCCATGCAAAAAGTGTCTCAAGTGTGGGCGGATGGGACACTTGGCAGCTACATGCCGATCTGCTCATCTTGCTGCTGCCACAACTGCTACCACTACCACTGCTGCTACAGGTGGGAGGACCTGTTACAATTGTGGGGCAGAAGGACACTTCAGAAACCAGTGTCCAAAACTCAAAAACAACATTGCTACTGCTCGTGCTTTTATTATCGGAGCTGCCGAAGCACGCGAGTAGCCTGCAGTTGTCACGGGTACATTTCTCCTTAATGGTCATTACGTTTCTATCATATTTGATACTGGTGCTGATAAAAGCTTTATCTCTGCCCATACTGCTTCTTTGCTTAACATAGAACCATCTATACTTACTGCTCCCTATACCGTACAAGTAGCTGATGGTAACACCATACTTGTAGATCCTATAATACATGGTTGTGAATTAAGATTAAACGACCATCTTTTCCTCATCGATCTTATTCCTATGACACTTGGAAGCTTCGAAGTTGTGATAGGAATGGATTGGTTATCCAAAAACAATGTCGAAATTGTATGTTCGGAGAAACTTATACGGATTCCTTTACCGTCCGGCAAAACGATGAGAATCTATGGCGAGAAACCCTACAGCGGATTGAAGATTGTATCGTGCATCAAAGCTAGGAAGTACTTGAAGAAGAAATACTATGCGTTCCTGGCTCATGTGGTAGAGAAGAAACCTGAAAAGAAGGCGGTTGGAGACGTTCCAGTCATCAGAGATTATCCGGAAGTATTTCCAGAAGACATGCCTGGACTACCTCCAGTCCGACAAGTGGAGTTTAGAATCGATCTCGTCCCTGGAGCAAATCCGGTGGCGAAGTCACCGTATCGATTAGCACCGTCTGAGATGCAAGAACTGTCTAGTCAGCTCCAAGAACTTTTAGACAAAGGTTTCATTAGACCGAGTTTCTCTCCATGGGGAGCTCCGGTTCTTTTCGTCAAAAAGAAAGACGGTTCATTTCGTATGTGCATCGATTATCGTGAGCTAAACAAGTTGACGATCAAGAATAGATATCCTCTGCCCAGGATCGATGATCTGTTTGATCAATTACAGGGAGCAACTTGCTTCTCTAAGATTGACTTACGATCCGGGTATCATCAGTTGCGAGTGAATGATGAGGATATACCAAAGACTACATTTAGGACTCGTTATGGACACTACGAGTTTATGGTTATGCCACTTGGATTGACCAATGCACCTGCAGTGTTCATGGACTTGATGAATCGAGTTTGCAGGCCGTATTTAGATCAGTTTGTTATTGTCTTCATTGATGATATACTGATCTATTCAAAGACGGAACAAGAGCATGAAGATCATTTGAGGAAAGTCCTAGAATTACTAAGAGAAGAACAACTTTATGCTAAATTCTCAAAGTGTGAATTTTGGCTAAAGGAGGTTCACTTCTTAGGACATGTCATAAACAAAGATGGGATACATGTAGATCCAGCAAAGATTGAGGCGATTAAGAATTGGACTACCCCATCTACTCCGACAGAGATTCGTTCATTTCTGGGTTTGGCAGGCTATTACAGGAGATTCATTGCGAACTTTTCAAAGATCGTTTTGCCACTTACCACACTAACCCAGAAAAGTCAAGCGTTTATATGGGGACAGAAACAAGAAGATGCATTTCAGCTTCTTAAACAGAAGTTATGCAACTCCCCTATCCTTAGTCTTCCAGAAGGCAGTGATGATTTCATTGTCTACTGTGATGCTTCAAACCTTGATCTCGGTTGTGTACTTATGCAACGGGATAAGGTCATTGCATATGCTTCAAGGCAACTCAAGGTACACGAGAAGAATTATACTACTCATGACCTTGAGTTAGGGGCTGTGGTCTTTGCATTGAAGATTTGGAGACACTACCTGTATGGTACTAAATGTGTCATCTATACAGACCACAAGAGCCTGCAACACATCCTTAATCAGAAAAGAACTCAACATGAGACAACGGCGTTGGGTTGAGCTTCTAACTGATTACGACTGTGAGATTCGTTACCATCCGGGTAAAGCCAATGTGGTAGCGGATGCTCTTAGTCGTAAGGAACCAGTCAAACCAATTCGTGTCAGAGCCATGGAGATCAACACACAGCCAAACTTGAACGATTTGATTCGAATTGCACAACAACAAGTAGTGACAGACAATCAGCTGAAAACAGACTTAGACTGCGGGATTGAGAAGAAACTAGAACCTAGATCTGACGGGGTGTTATATCTCAACGGCCGCATTTGGATTCCAAAGTCTGAAGAATTGCGAACACTCATCTGTGATGAGGCTCATAAGTCGCGATACTCAGTTCATCCTTGAACAGATAAGATGTACCAAGACTTGCAGACATCTTACTTGTGGCCAGGAATGAAGAAAGACATAGCACTGTACGTGGGAAAATGTCTTACATGTTCAAAAGTCAAAGCAGAACATCAAAAGCCTTCGGGACTTCTGCAGCAACCTGAAATTCCTCAATGGAAATGGGAACAAATTTCCATGGATTTCATAACCAAGTTGCCGAGAACTCCGCGAGGTTACGATTCGATTTGGGTGATCGTTGATCGACTCACCAAATCTGCTCATTTTCTCCCGATCCGATAGGATTACAAAATGGAGAAGTTAGCTACATTGTACATCAACGAAATCATTGCACGTCATGGTACTCCAATATCAATCATTTCTGATCGTGATAGTCGCTTCACTTCTCGCTTCTGGCAAACATTGCAAAAGGCTTTGGGAACTCGTGTTAATCTTAGCACGGCGTATCATCCCCAAACCGACGGTCAAAGCGAAAGGACTATCCAGACACTCGAGGACATGCTACGTTCTTGTGTGATTGACTTTGGTGGGAGTTGGGACACTCATCTTCCACTCATTGAGTTTTCGTATAACAACAGCTACCATACAAGCATTCAATGTGCACCATTCGAAGTGTTGTATGGTAGGAAGTGCCGATCACCGGTCTGTTGGACCGAGGTTGGTGACTCACTGGTCGTAGGACCAGAACTTATCCAGGAAACATCAGACAAAATCACAATCATTCAATCAATACTTAAGGCCGCACGAGATCGGCAGAAGAGTTATGCTGATCGACGTCGGAAACCGCTTGAGTTTCAAGTCGGTGACCGAGTCTTACTCAAAGTTTCTCCTTGGAAAGGCGTTGTCCGATTTGGGAAGAAAGGGAAACTTGCACCAAGGTACGTTGGACCTTTTGAGATCCTGGAAAGGATTGGTCCCGTAGCCTACAAACTCAAACTTCCAGTGGAGCTAAGCAATGTTCACGATACTTTTCATGTATCAAATCTTAAGAAATGCTTGGCAGATCATGATGTTTTGATTCCACTGGAAGACATTCGGATTCAGAACAACATGCAATTCATAGAACGTCCGGTCGAAATCATGGATCATGGGGTCAAGAAACTTAAATGTAGTCGTATCCCGATCATAAAGGTACGATGGGAGGGCAAACGCAGTGCTGAGTTCACCTGGGAACGTGAAGACTAGATGAAGCTTAAGTACCCTCATCTTTTTACAGTACCTTCGGCTAGTTAATTTCGGGACGAAATTCCCTTAACTAGGGGAGACTGTAACATTTGTACATTTAGTCACGATAGTTGTAAACAGTGTTAGAACAAATGTGTTTCATATCAAATCAGTCAACGTGATTCATGTGTTCATAATGTGCTTGTGTGTTAGGATCTTTATTATCTAGGAACAAGTATGTATTATTTATTTACAGTCGAGTTCGCTAGGCAAGAACAGTATCGTATTATATCGAAACAGTGGTGGGACGGCGTCAGGTACAGCAGGTAGCTGGAATCTGGGGTATGCCCTATACATATACTGCGTTCGGTGTAATGGGATAGTGTTAGTGCGAAGTGTTGAGACGAATATTATGACAGTTAATTTAACAAGAATCGTAATACGTAAGCAAGACTGAGTAGAGTTATGGGTGACGATCCATAATAATACGAATGTTGAACTTATAATTATGATTAAACGCCTTAACATTTTATACGATCGAAAAACGTACGCTATTGCGGGTATACACGTAATTGTATCGTTTAACGATCCGTCAACACACGAAGAGTAAAAATAATTAAAATAATTATTTTACATTTTTACAATTTTGAAACTCATCAAAAAGATGAGAATAATAATCTTTTATTTTTAAATCGCGTAAAATGCGCGTTATGTTTCGGAAACGCGAACCGAGCAACCGAAACGGACCCGGACACCACCCGGGCTATAAAAGCCTTGAAAATGGCCATTTCTTTCATTTAATTCACCAACAACCCACTCTCTCTCTAGAATTTTCGTTCAACCCTTCTCTCTCTAAAAATCCAAGCTTTAAACGCTCGTATCTCGCTCGTTTCTCAACGGATTTCGGTGATTCTTGAACCCACGCGTAGCTCTCGACATTCCCTACACGAAAGTACAAGAGATCTGTGGATTTGCCCGGCTAAAAACGAGGTATGATCGAAAGAAAAATCTGGAAAATAGGGTTTCTTGTGTGTTTTGTTTAAACCCGACCCAAAGCCGGCTCTTGCACCATTATTTTGAGTTTTCGCAGCTACAACAATCATCCTTGATGTTGGATTAACTTGGATCAAGGTCTGGAACTAGAGATTAGATGCCGAGGATGGTGCAGTTGGACAGGTTCGTGGCTGGTTGGGGTTGCCGAACCCTCGTTTGGCAAACCTGTGTTGGAAATGAACCCATGGTTCGTTGGTCACAGCCAGACGAACCTTAATGGTTCTCACGAACCTGCACGAACCAATGGCACTCCAACGAACCCTCGGTCTCTGGGCGAACCCTAACGAACCCTGCATGGTTCGTTTCATGATCAGCCGAACTCTAGGGAACCTACACGAGCCTTGCATGGCTTCACAAACCTTGTTGCTGCATGTGGCGAACCCTTGCTGTTCCACGAACCTTATGCTCTAGCCGCAACCAGCCTGGTCCCCCGAGCCTTTGTACTGAGCCACGAACCTGCATGATGCCATGTTAGCCGAACCATGCTGGGTGCTTTGGCCGAACCTTAGTGGAGCTCTCATAATTGGCAAACCTACTAGCAGCATGTGACCACCGAACCATTCTACCTTGCCGAACCCTTGGACCTCTCACCATGAACGAACCCTGTATACGTCATCTTCGAACGCTTATCGTATTCAAATCATAATAAATCAACATAGGTACTGAAGATACTTAATCTACAACCAACGAGCGTGCATATCTTTTGTGATTCATTGCATAACAACACAGGTGAGTTCATTGCCCCTTTTCTAAACATTTTTGTTTTACAAACGCAGGGCTGAGAAGCATGCGTAAATTATTTTCCTTGGATTATATTTACTTAAATGCTTTTACTTCATATATGTTTTACATGTCTAATTGTTATCCTAGATTTTGTCTAGGTAAACTGTTTGCAGGTTTTCAAAATGGGTTATTTATTCATCCTGAATAGATAACTATTTCAAATCAAAGAACTATATTCAACGGTTTGTTTACAAAGAACTAACGATCTAAATCAAAGAACTATTTTCAGCGGTCTGTTTTTCAAAGAACTAAAGGACTATTACGGAGAACTGTTTTCAACGATCTATTTTCAGAAGAATGTCTGGGTAATATTCAAAGATAGCATGTGCCAAAGAACTAACGAACTATACGAACAAGAACGAACTATGGACGATCTAGACGAACTATAAAATCCTATACATCAAAAGATGTCCTAGCTAGAATGATTGATTATAGGTCGCATGTTTGATGATATTTACAGATTTCCTCAACTACTAAGAACCTTGATTGCTAGACTAGTCTACTCGAGTATGACCAAGGCCCAATCTTTATGTAACATTTGTATATTTAGTCATGATAGTTGTAAACAGTGTTAGAACAAATGTGTTTCATATCAAATCAGTCAACGTGATTCATGTGTTCATAATGTGCTTGTGTGTTAGGATCTTTAGTATCTAGGAACAAGTATGTATTATTTATTTACAGTCGAGTTCGCTAGGCAAGAACAGTATCGTATTATATCGAAACAGTGGTGGGACGGCGTCAGGTACAGCAGGTAGCTGGAATCTGGGGTATGCCCTATACATACACTGCGTTCGGTGTAATGGGATACTGTTAGTGCGAAGTGTTGAGACGAACATTATGACAGTTAATTTAACAAGAATCGTAATACGTAAGCAAGACTGAGTAGAGTTATGGGTGACGATCCATAATAATACGAATGTTGAACTTATAATTATGATTAAACGCCTTAACATTTTATACGATCGAAAAACGTACGCTATTGCGGGTATACACGTAATTGTATCGTTTAACGATCCGTCAACACACGAAGAGTAAAAATAATTAAAATAATTATTTTACATTTTTACAATTTTGAAACTCATCAAAAAGATGAGAATAATAATCTTTTATTTTTAAATCGCGTAAAATGCGCGTTATGTTTCGGAAACGCGAACCGAGCAACCGAAACGGACCCGGACACCACCCGGGCTATAAAAGCCTTGAAAATGGCCATTTCTTTCATTTAATTCACCAACAACCCACTCTCTCTCTAGAATTTTCGTTCAACCCTTCTCTCTCTAAAAATCCAAGCTTTAAACGCTCGTATCTCGCTCGTTTCTCAACGGATTTCGGTGATTCTTGAACCCACGCGTAGCTCTCGACATTCCCTACACGAAAGTACAAGAGATCTGTGGATTTGCCCGGCTAAAAACGAGGTATGATCGAAAGAAAAATCTGGAAAATAGGGTTTCTTGTGTGTTTTGTTTAAACCCGACCCAAAGCCGGCTCTTGCACCATTATTTTGAGTTTTCGCAGCTACAACAATCATCCTTGATGTTGGATTAACTTGGATCAAGGTCTGGAACTAGAGATTAGATGCCGAGGATGGTGCAGTTGGACAGGTTCGTGGCTGGTTGGGGTTGCCGAACCCTCGTTTGGCAAACCTGTGTTGGAAATGAACCCATGGTTCGTTGGTCACAGCCAGACGACGAACCAATGGCACTCCAACGAACCCTCGGTCGCTGGGTGAACCCTGCATGGTTCGTTTCATGATCAGCCGAACTCTAGGGAACCTACACGAGCCTTGCATGGCTTCACGAACCTTGTTGCTGCACGTGGCGAACCCTTGCTGTTCCACGAACCTTATGCTCTAGCCGCAACCAGCCTGGTCCCCCGAGCATTTGTACTGAGCCACGAACTTGCATGATGCCATGTTAGCCGAACCATGCTGGGTGCTTTGGCCGAACCTTAGTGGAGCTCTCATAATTGGCGAACCTACTAGCAGCGTGTGACCACCGAACCATTCTACCTTGACGAACCCTTTGACCTCTCACCATGAACGAACCCTTGTGCTATAAGGGCCGAACCTTAGGCCGAAACCCAAAGAGGTTCGCTGCCAAGTGGGGTTAGCCGAGCTCCAACATGAAACTTCTTCTATCATCTTGGCTCAACCCAGATTTCATTCAGCCCATTATGAGCATAAGTGACCCAATTGATTGTTAACTTCGGCCCACAAAATGAGATCAAGCCTAATAGGACTCGAGGCCCAACAATTCACATGTGCAGTCCAACTCAAATCCATTTTACCCAAACCAATTCCTATAGGCCCAATTTAGTCTTATTTGGTCCACCATGATCTCAATTGGCCCCAATCTTATCCTTGGTGTTTTACTTAGCCCATATACATATTGTCGGCCCAATACCACATTCAATTGGCCCATAGTTGACCTAAGTGGCCCATGGTTTTGTTCAAGTCCTCATGGTTCCTTGGGGCTTAAGGCCCAATATGTGGTCCTCGACTTATGAAAATTGTGAATTGATCTTAAATAGGTTAAGTTTGTAACTTAACATAAACATGAAGATCAATTCATAATTCCAAAGACATAACAATTCAACATCAATTTCTGAAATACATGTTAATCAATGGTTTATCAAACTCTTAACCACATGTGATGTTGTACAAACAAGTTTGTGCATAAAGGAACATTACACATCTTTTTCATGGATCCAAGATCAAACAAGTAATTCAATCATGACTTTCAAGTTCATACAACACTTTCAAACATGAGAACGATTATTCAAGAGTTTATCAAGTTCAAGTTAACACAAGTAAATCAATGAATCAAAGTATATACAACTATAAATCTTATATCTTATGTATGATTACAATGATACAGGAACCAGTTAGAAGTCCTGTTTGCTACTTGCTAATTGTTATAGTTCAGAGTCTACTGCAGACAGGTGAGAACATTAGCCCCTCTTTTACTGTTTTATAACTGTTTTGGGGTGGAACACGTGATCAAACACTCTGTCTACAATCGTATTTCATTATACAAGATGTGCGTATTATTACAATCATTACAGGTTCATTTTACAAATCCAAGGGATTCATCAACTGTTTCAAGGAATTCATCAACTGTTTTAAAGGATTTATCAATTATTAAACTTTTCTTCTAAAAAGGTTTTATAAAGAATATTCGAACTGTTTTATAGCATATTTACTCAAATGGATTTATAAATGATAAACACTTTTAAATAATGGATTTTGTAACATCACTGTACTTTCGGTTGTCCGTACGTCCGTACATCCGTACGAATGTACTGTTACGACCGGAGATTTATTACTTATTAATGATTATGAATTAATGATATTCATTACTGATATTATCACTGTACTGGTATGCATGTTCATAATTTATTATACGCGCAAACCACGGAAAGTTTAGTTGTAATTCAACTTAACAGACCCGTAGTGTTTATCGCAGTTACCTATTATTGATGATGATGGATTAATGGTCTGAGATTGGATTTGGGTTAGAACTGGTAGTTATTTGAGTCTGGTTACTAAACGTAGTCAAGGACCCATGGTCATGGTTTATCGAAATAGCGGTGGGACGGTGGCTAGGGCAGTTGCGACTGACCCTTACATATGCCCTATATATATGCATATTTCGGTCCATCATGGATGTGTCATTGACTAGGGTTTAGTGGGTTTTGGTTTGGGAAATGATAATATTAAAGATGATAAATAATGAGAATTTATTACGCGATGGTGAGGTTACGGACATTATCTAAGCGCGAATATTAATTCAGAGATATTAACTTAATAAATGTATTCGCGTGGGTGACGATTCACACGAATATAATTATTAAGAATAATATACTGAAAGGATATTCCATAAATAATAATTCAAATCGAAATACAGTACGAGCATCGGATTCGCAAAGGTGACGATCTTTACGAATACGTACGCGAGTAACGTGTTTCGACGAGATAATTAAATATTATCAAACGATATTAATCTAATAAATGGAAACTAAGAATATTTATTAGGAATCACAACCTAAGATGTTTTCGAATAAATTAATTTATTTAAATAATTAATTAGCGATAATGAAACGAAAGCGATTTACGAAACAATTTATTTAAGCTTATTTTAATTAAACAAAACTAATTTATTTAAAACGATTTATTGTTTTAAATATGTTACATTAGAAAACCGAGCATGTTGTTACGTTCCACGCGTATTAAACGAGATCTGTTACGAGACAAAGTGTATTTAGAAATCATGATAATTAATGAAACCATATTATTATTTAAACACTTTATATTTAAATATGTTTAAACGAGAAAAACCGAGTCTTTATTTTGTTTTATCGTGATAAAAACGGGACCGAGCACACGGGGATTTCACGCGATATAAGAAAGAAGATGTAGCCTCTTCTTTCTCATTTCCATCTTCATCTTTCTCTCACTAACTCACAAAAACGCCCACCCTTTCTCTCTCTAACTTCTCTCTAACATTTCGGGCTCGTTTCTTGACGAAATCGGGAGATCTTGGCGCCCACGCGTTCGTGTGATCGAGGAGAACAAGGGGATACGAAGAAAACCTGCATTTGATCGGCAATTCGAGGTAGATCTTATGTTTTATTTCGGTTTCTTGCTCTAAGATGATTGGGTATATGTTTGGTTTGTATAATCCGAAATTATCACTTTAAATCACTAACTCGAGTAGTATAGAGGCTAGGGTAACGACTTTAACAGATCACCATGAAGGGTGCTCGGAATGGTAGCAATAGGATTCGGTGGTGGCTGAAGCAGGTCGACGAACCTGCATTCACGCGCAGGGATGGGCCGAACCTATAGGGTTCGTGGACCTAACCCTGAAAAACCCTAATTGCCGAACCTTGGTATACCCAGACGAACCATCCTGAATCACGACGAACCTAGGGATACTACATGAGCCACGAACCCTAGCCAACTCCCTTGAACGAACCTTAACCCATGCATGCAGCGAACCCTCACCCACGAACCATTGCTGAAGTAGCGAACCATAGGCCGAACCCTTGATCATTTTAGGGTCGAACCATGTACTAGCGAACCCTCATGGGCTGTACCTCACCTACGAACCCTGCATGAGCTATACACGAACCTTGCTTCTATTGAGGGCCGAACCTTGGGCTTTAACCTAAAGGGTTCGCTGCCCTATGGAGTAATACAACATAGTTTTATTTAATTAGGAGTTTTAGGATAAGTAAACGACATTATCAGATATATATATATATATACATGTACATGCATGCGTGAGCACATCAAACCATCACCTTTTCTCTCTCTAGATACAAGTTCTTAAAAACTATGAACTACACATGTATTGGATTTGGTGGGACAAGGCTAACACCTTACATAGATACTTTAAATACACTTTTATTTAAATAAGTAGATATAATGAATTGAGTTATGATGGTGGTTTGCATGGAGTCATGCATGTGAGTATAGGTATGTGTGATAGGATCATTAGCTTAACACGTACCTATTTATGAGTCCATACCAAGGACTTTAAGATTTCTCATCAATTGACAATAATAAAAGAGGTAACAAGTGAGTTAAACTTTGAGACAAATGTTAATAAAACCCTAAGGGTAACAACTTATCTTAGAATAAATAAACTAAGTTAATACTTAGTGATTAAAAGTTAACACTTATGGATAATTGGTTAGAATAAAACGCATATACTTATGATCACAAATACACAATAATCACAGATTGTTGAGTTGACTTGAGTTACGCACGCGAGCGCGCATAACAAGAGAACACATAATCTAAGGACTTCAGGTGAGTTCTCATAACCTCCCTTTCTTTAAACTATTTTAGTTTTAAAACTCGGAGGTGAAACATGTATACCGGTTTAAATATTATTTTGATAACACAAGGATAATACCTGTTTATCATTATGATATTCACTATTATGAATTATCATTATTATGGATTATCACTGATTATTATAAATCCGTGTAAACATTGTTATTGACTTCGGTTAATAACAAAGATTACATATATTGTCTCATACTCCGTGAAATCATTACTTTTAACTTCGGTTATTTGTTTTGACTTCATGTATTGTCACGTGGAGGGTTTCCACATCCGTGAAGTATTGCTCTTGACTTCGGTTAATTGCTTTGACTTCATGTATTGTCACGTGGTTAGCGACCACTCCATGAATCATGTAATTAACTTATGTCAATTACAAAATGATCATGTATAGTCACGAACATTATTTGAGAATATGATTGATGAGATTGGTTGATTAGTTTGTGGATTGATTAACTATATTTAATTATGATTATTTGTGATTGGCTAGGACTGATTTGGTTATGTGGTTATGTGATTGTGTATGTGTTTGATTGTTGAATTGATGGATGTGTGTTGGATTATCTCATACAGGTATTCATATGGATTTTCTCAAGAAGATCATAAGTTTTAAACTCGTTTTAAACAAAACATTTTATAAAACCATTTTTTAGCATAAAGTTTCAAACTCATTTTACTAAAACATTTTTAAATATAAAAACTTATGATTACTCACCAACTACTTTTGTAGTTGACACTTGATTTTCTTACATGTTTCAGGTGATGGAGACAAGTAGGAATGAAGAGAGGATCTCTTCTATTTTGGACATCATCATATAGGCTCTTGGACTTAGTTAATTAACTAAATTTCTGGCAGTTAGAGTTTAGTTAGTTTAACTAATTCTTTTGTGTAATTTATGTAACTGATTCATGCTGAACATGATTTTTGTGTAATTATGTTGTTTGCTTAAATGATATATGATGATTTGATTTAGATGCCCACGAGCTTTTGAACAATCTACACATCCCTCGTGGCATCCCGACGATTCCGCCGCCGGTCGGGGTGTTACAGATTGGTATCAGAGCCTGGGTTATAGGGAATTAGGTTACTAGAAATGGTTGACCTAGTCTATAACCATAGGATACCCTAGTATGAATTAATTTCATACACTAGTTAGTATACTCAGGATTTCATGCTTATGTGTTTATTACATGTTAACTGAACTTCTGATATACATCTGATTACATATGCTGCTTATTAATTTCTTGCTTACGTGTGCCCTAATGATTCGATAAGGACATGCACGTGGTGTATCGTAAAGGTGGTGGGACGTTGGCTACGGCAGTTGCGACTGACCCTTACATATGCCCTATATATATACCAATTACGGTACATTAGGTGGATGTCAGTATTGAAGAATGTGGGAACTACCCGTTTGGGTAATTATTTGCTTAGGAAATTAATTGTTTATGAATTGCTTGCCTTAGGAATTATCTGTTTGATCTATAAACTCCAGACAAGGACACACTCGTGGTATACTACAAAGGTGGTGGGACGGTGGCTGGGGCAGTTGCGACTGACCCCTACATATGCCCTATACATATACCATTTGTAGTATATTGGGGGTCTGTCAGTGTCAGGAACTTAGGATATTACTAGGAATTATTGTGAGATGGATGTTGATGGTCTGTTGGTTAAGGTTGGTTTGGATTGACACTTTGGATGATCACACTTGATAAACACTTATAAATTCACTTATAAAAAATACGGATTGGACACGTAGGGTGCATAGGATTAATGAACGGTATGAGCGATTAGTGATGAAATATGGACTTGGGTGATGATATAGACACTTGGTGGTAATATAAACGCATAGTGATGATACTAACAGTTAGTGATGGTATGGACACTTGATGAGAATAAACTATAGGGAGGATATGAACACTTAGTGACAATAAGAGCACTTTGTGATGATATGAGCCCTCATTGATGATTATTGACATTGGGATTGACATGGACTTTAGTGAACTTAGACAATTGGGGGAAACTTAATGTCAGGTGAACTTAGACATTAGGTGAACTTAGAAATAGGTAAACCTACATGTCAGGTGAACTTAGACATTAGGCGAACCTAATTGCCCAAGGGAACTAGAGACCACTTCACTCAAAATTATCCTACCAAGGATAAGGGTAGTGAAGTGAGGTTATGGTAAGATACATAACACACCCTAAATGCTAACAAGGGCATAATCGTGGTGCAATGGAACGGTGGTGGGACGGTGTAGGGGAGATTGCGATCTACCTCTGCATATGCCCTATATATAAGCTTGTTGCATTGCATTGGGAGGTTGTCAGTGTTAGTATAGGGTGAGGAATGTATAGGACCTAGGAATAGTTAGCTAACACTAGTTATGACCAACTAGGACACTTAGAATAATACTAGGCAAATTTATAGACATTATGAGTTTAAATAACAGATAGGAAATAAATATAGTTCCTATATGTAATCCTAACTGTTTAAAATAAACTCAATTGACCATTGTTTGTATGACTTACGTTGTAAACGGTAGTAACATGTTTCTAATTTCTCAGAAACATGCTGCCTCGCCGTCACAACGAAGATGACTCAAACAGTGGGGATGCTAACAACGGTAATGCCAACTCTGGCATACAAGAGTTAGCCACACTTATTTCTGGATTGGTGAGCCAACTGACTCAGGCTAACCAGAATATCAACCAGAACAGAGGTGGTGCAAACCAGACAACTTGCACATTCAAACACTTCAATTCCTGCAAGCCCCTGAAATTCACGGGTGCTGAGTCGGCCACTGGTCTGCTGCAGTGGTTCGAGAGTATGGAGAACACCTTCATCAACAGCGAATGTCCCAAAAATCTGAAAGTTCGCTATGCCACCAGTGTTTTCTAAAAGAGAGCACTGACTTGGTGGAATGGGGAAAAACGAACTAGGGGAGTGGATGCTGCCTTAGCACTGACATGGACAGAGGTCAAGAATCTGATGACCACTGAATTCTGTCCTAGAAGCGAGATGAGGAAACTGGAGACTGAGTTCTGGGAACTCAAACAAGATATTGGCGAGAACGTCATCTACAATACTCAATTCCATGAGTATAGTCTGCTAGTGCCTCATATGGTGACACCCTTGGAGAGGGCGATTGAGAAATATATCGGCGGACTGCCGGTGCAGATTCAGGATACAGTCTACGGGAGCAATCCCAAAACACTTGAGGCTGCAATCCGATTATCTGCAACTCTTACTGATAATCATGTGAGGAATGGAACACTCACTAGGAAAGGATACAAGAAGACTGACACCAAGACTGCTGCAAAGGAAGTTAAAACTGAAGTCAAGTCTGAAGCTGCTAGCTCATCCAAAAGCAGCAACAAGAAGAGAAAGACCAGAAACTTCATGGTCGCTACTCCTGCTGCCAAGTCTGCGCAGCAATCATCAAACAATTCAACTGCCAGGAATTTTACTGGGAACACTCCTCAGTGTAATACCTGCCGATATCATCACGCCACGAACTTGCCTTGTCGCGTCTACAATAACTGCGGCAAGTTTGGTCATTTTGCTAACGTCTGTCGGAGTACACCGCAAGCACAAAGGATGCAACAAGCACCGCTTGCACTACCAGCTCCGCATGCACAACCTATACCAGCGGTACCCGTTCGCCAGGTACCTCAAGCGCAGGCGAGCCTGCTATGAGTGTGGTGAAGTGGGTCACTTCAGAAATCAATGCCCAAAGTTGACCGGAAATAATCAAAGGGTGGCAAGAGGCCGGGCTTTCCAGTTGAATGCTCCAGCTGCTCAAGCCAACCAGGACGTCGTCAACGGTACATTTCTGATTAACAACTCTTATGCATCTGTCTTGTTTGATTCTGGTGCCGATAGGAGTTTCGTTTCATATGATTTTGAATGCTTGCTTGGTAGAACACGTACATATTTAGATAAACCGTTTAACGTGGAAGTGGCTGACGGAAACACTACTGATATTGACACTATTATCGTTGGATGTACGGTGAACTTAAATGATCACGTTTTCCCAATTGATCTTATACCTATGCATCTTGGTAGCTTTGATGTTATCATAGGCATGGATTGGTTAGCCACCCACAAGGCGGAGATTGTATGCCATGAAAAGTATATTCGTATTCCCTTACCTTCGGGTGAAACTTTGAGAATATTTGGAGAAACTGCTAGTAAAGGTCTTAAGCTGATGTCTTGCACTAAAGCACACAAGTACCTTAGAAAGAAATGTGTAGCATTTCTAACTCATATTGTGGAGAAGAAAGAGAAAGAAAAGAGAATTGAAGATGTTCCAGTGATACGAGATTTTCCGGAAGTATTTCCAGATGATTTGCCGGGTCTTCCACCAAAACGTCAAGTTGAGTTCCGAATCGATTTAGTACCTGGTGCAAACCCAGTCGCAAAGCTCCCTACAGACTTGCGCCTTCGGAGTTGCAAGATTTGGCGAGCCAGCTGCAAGAACTTACCGATAAAGGATTCATTCGCCCGAGCCATTCGCCATGGGGTGCACCGGTCCTGTTTGTCAAGAAGAAGGACGGGTCATTCCGAATGTGCATCGACTACCGCGAGTTGAACAAACTCACAATCAAGAATCGATATCCACTGCCGCGTATCGACGATCTCTTCGATCAGCTTCAAGGCTCGGCATGGTTTTCAAAGATAGATCTTAGGTCTGGGTATCATCAGCTTCGTGTACATGATGATGATATTCCCAAGACTGCTTTCATAACCAGATATGGCCACTATGAGTTTTTAGTAATGCCTTTCGGCCTTACCAATGCACCTGCGGTTTTCATGGACCTCATGAACCGTGTTTGCAGGCCATACTTGGATAAATTCGTGATTGTATTTATTGATGATATTTTGATCTACTCAAAGACCAAGGAAGAACACGAGAAACACCTTAAGTTGGTTTTGGAGATCCTAAGAGAGGAGCGACTGTATGCCAAATTCTCCAAATGTGAATTTTGGCTTAAGGAAGTTCAATTTCTGGGACACATAGTCAACGAATACGGTGTTCACGTGGATCCTGCAAAGATCGATGCTGTGAAGAATTGGAGTACACCGAAGACACCGACGGAGATTCGATCGTTCCTTGGACTTGCCGGTTATTATCGGCGGTTCATATCGAACTTCTCCAGGATTGCTGTCCCTCTCACTGCTTTGACTCAAAAGAATAGGCTATATGAGTGGGGACCAAAGCAAGAAGAGGCATTCCAGACTTTGAAGCAGAAACTTTGTGATGCTCCTGTCTTGACATTGCTTGATGGAAATGATGATTTTGTGGTTTATTGTGATGCATCCAACTTAGGTCTCGGTTGTGTTCTCATGCAACGGGGAAGGGTTGTGGCTTATGCATCAAGACAATTGAAGATTCACGAGAAGAACTACACCACACACGACTTGGAACTTGGTGCAGTCGTGTTTGCCTTGAAGATATGGAGACACTATCTTTATGGCACTAAGTGTGTAGTGTTCACTGATCATAAAAGCTTGCAACATATTCTCAATCAGAAAGAACTCAATATGAGACAACGGAGATGGGTTGAACTGTTGAATGATTATGACTGTGAAATTCGCTACCATCCTGGTAAGGCGAATGTAGTAGCAGACGCGCTTAGTCGCAAAAGTCAAGTTCAAATCCATAGTGTTCGAGTGCACAATAATCTCCGAAATGATGTTCTCACAGCCCAACAACACTCATTAGCTCAAGATGACTTGAAAAATGAGATATCCTGCGGGGCTGAAATTTTATTGGAAACTAAGGATGATGGTTTGATGTATTACTTGAACCGGTTGTGGATACCGAACAGGGGTGATCTCAGGATGGTGATTATGAATGAAGCCCATAAGTCTAGTTACTCAATCCATCCAGGTTCTGACAAGATGTATCGAGACCTTAGGGACTTGTACTGGTGGCCTGGAATGAAGAAGGAGATTGCTGAATATGTGTCTAAGTGCCTTAACTGTGCTAAAGTCAAGGCAGAACACCAGCGACCTTCTGGATTGTTAATACAACCTGAAATACCAATGTGGAAGTGGGAGAATATCTCCATGGATTTCATTACTAAACTCCCACGAACCGCAAACGGTAAAGATAGCATTTGGGTGATAGTTGATAGATTGACAAAGTCGGCTCATTTCTTACCGATACGCGAAACTTACCCTGTGCGGAAGTTAGCTCGTATTTACATTGATGAGATCGTTAGTCGACATGGTATTCCCTTAAGCATAATATCGGACCGTGATGCTCGTTTCACGGCACGATTTTGGGAATCACTTCATGAAGCTTTTGGAACAAGACTGGATCTTAGCACCGCTTATCATCCTCAAACGGATGGTCAAACGGAGCGAACGATTCAGACATTGGAAGACATGTTAAGAGCTTGTGTCATCAATTTCGGTGGCAATTGGGATAGCCATCTACCATTGGTTGAGTTCTCGTATAACAACAGTTATCACGCGAGCATTGGTATGGCACCGTTTGAAGCTCTTTATGGCAGGAGATGTCGGTCACCTATTTGTTGGACCGAGGTTGGCGATTCGCAAATCACTGGTCCCGAGATTATACAGGAGACGACTGACAAAATCCGCCAAATCCGCGACAATCTGTTAGATGCTCGCAGTCGACAGAAGAGCTACGCGGATAAACGAAGAAAACCTTTAGAGTTTGAAGTGGGAGATATGGTTTTACTTAAAGTGTCGCCTTGGAAAGGTGTTGTGCGATTCGGGAAGAAAGGAAAGCTTGCTCCGCGTTATGTAGGCCCTTTTAAAATCCTCGAACGGATTGGGAAGGTTGCTTACAAATTAGAACTTCCTAATGAACTTAGTAACGTGCACCCGACGTTCCACGTGTCCAATCTAAGAAAGTGCTTAGCTGATCAAGATCTTCAGGTACCACTCGATGACATTCGTATCGATGATACCATGCACTTTGTTGAAAAACCAGTGGAGATAATGGATCGTGAGGTTAAACAGCTCAAACGCAGTAGAATTCCAATTGTCAAAGTACGTTGGGAATCGAAGCGGGGTCCAGAATTCACATGGGAGCGGGAAGATCAGATGAAGCTTAAGTACCCACATTTATTTACTACGGTCACTCCAAGTTGAATTTCGGGACGAAATTCCTTTAACTAGGGGAGACTGTAACATCACTGTACTTTCGGTTGTCCGTACGTCCGTACATCCGTACGAATGTACTGTTACGACCGGAGATTTATTACTTATTAATGATTATGAATTAATGATATTCATTACTGATATTATCACTGTACTGGTATGCATGTTCATAATTTATTATACGCGCAAACCACGGAAAGTTTAGTTGTAATTCAACTAAACAGACCCGTAGTGTTTATCGCAGTTACCTATTATTGATGATGATGGATTAATGGTCTGAGATTGGATTTGGGTTAGAACTGGTAGTTATTTGAGTCTGGTTACTAAACGTAGTCAAGGACCCATGGTCATGGTTTATCGAAATAGCGGTGGGACGGTGGCTAGGGCAGTTGCGACTGACCCTTACATATGCCCTATATATATGCATATTTCGGTCCATCATGGATGTGTCATTGACTAGGGTTTAGTGGGTTTTGGTTTGGGAAATGATAATATTAAAGATGATAAATAATGAGAATTTATTACGCGATGGTGAGGTTACGGACATTATCTAAGCGCGAATATTAATTCAGAGATATTAACTTAATAAATGTATTCGCGTGGGTGACGATTCACACGAATATAATTATTAAGAATAATATACTGAAAGGATATTCCATAAATAATAATTCAAATCGAAATACGGTACGAGCATCGGATTCGCAAAGGTGACGATCTTTACGAATACGTACGCGAGTAACGTGTTTCGACGAGATAATTAAATATTATCAAACGATATTAATCTAATAAATGGAAACTAAGAATATTTATTAGGAATCACAACCTAAGATGTTTTCGAATAAATTAATTTATTTAAATAATTAATTAGCGATAATGAAACGAAAGCGATTTACGAAACAATTTATTTAAGCTTATTTTAATTAAACAAAACTAATTTATTTAAAACGATTTATTGTTTTAAATATGTTACATTAGAAAACCGAGCATGTTGTTACGTTCCACGCGTATTAAACGAGATCTGTTACGAGACAAAGTGTATTTAGAAATCATGATAATTAATGAAACCATATTATTATTTAAACACTTTATATTTAAATATGTTTAAACGAGAAAAACCGAGTCTTTATTTTGTTTTATCGTGATAAAAACGGGACCGAGCACACGGGGATTTCACGCGATATAAGAAAGAAGATGTAGCCTCTTCTTTCTCATTTCCATCTTCATCTTTCTCTCACTAACTCACAAAAACGCCCACCCTTTCTCTCTCTAACTTCTCTCTAACATTTCGGGCTCGTTTCTTAACGAAATCGGGAGATCTTGGCGCCCACGCGTTCGTGTGATCGAGGAGAACAAGGGGATACGAAGAAAACCTGCATTTGATCGGCAATTCGAGGTAGATCTTATGTTTTATTTCGGTTTCTTGCTCTAAGATGATTGGGTATATGTTTGGTTTGTATAATCCGAAATTATCACTTTAAATCACTAACTCGAGTAGTATAGAGGCTAGGGTAACGACTATAACAGGTCACCATGAAGGGTGCTCGGAATGGTAGCAATAGGATTCGGTGGTGGCTGAAGCAGGTCGACGAACCTGCATTCACGCGCAGGGATGGGCCGAACCTATAGGGTTCGTGGACCTAACCCTTAAAAACCCTAATTGCCGAACCTTTGTATACCCAGACGAACCATCTTGAATCACGACGAACCTAGGGATACTACATGAGCCACGAACCCTAGCCAACTCCCTTGAACGAACCTTAACCCATGCATGCAGCGAACCCTCACCCACGAACCATTGCTGAAGTAGCGAACCATAGGCCGAACCCTTGATCATTTTAGGGTCGAACCATGTACTAGCGAACCCTCATGGGCTGTACCTCACCTACGAACCCTGCATGAGCTATACACGAACCTTGCTTCTATTGAGGGCCGAACCTTGGGCTTTAACCTAAAGGGTTCGCTGCCCTATGGAGTATTACAACATAGTTTTATTTAATTAGGAGTTTTAGGATAAGTAAACGACATTATCGGATATATATATATATATATATATACATGTACATGCATGCGTGAGCACATCAAACCATCACCTTTTCTCTCTCTAGATACAAGTTCTTAAAAACTATGAACTACACATGTATTGGATTTGGTGGGACAAGGCTAACACCTTACATAGATACTTTAAATACACTTTTATTTAAATAAGTAGATATAATGAATTGAGTTATGATGGTGGTTTGCATGGAGTCATGCATGTGAGTATAGGTATGTGTGATAGGATCATTATCTTAACACGTACCTATTTATGAGTCCATATCAAGGACTTTAAGATTTCTCATCAATTGACAATAATAAAAGAGGTAACAAGTGAGTTAAACTTTGAGACAAATGTTAATAAAACCCTAAGGGTAACAACTTATCTTAGAATAAATAAACTAAGTTAATACTTAGTGATTAAAAGTTAACACTTATGGATAATTGGTTAGAATAAAACGCATATACTTGTGATCACAAATACACAATAATCACAGATTGTTGAGTTGACTAAAGTTACGCACGCGAGCACGCATAACAAGAGAACACATAATCTAAGGACTTCAGGTGAGTTCTCATAACCTCCCTTTCTTTAAACTATTTTAGTTTTAAAACTCGGAGGTGAAACATGTATACCGGTTTAAATATTATTTTGATAACACAAGGATAATACCTGTTTATCATTATGATATTCACTATTATGAATTATCATTATTATGGATTATCACTGATTATTATAAATCCGTGTAAACATTGTTATTGACTTCGGTTAATAACAAAGATTACATGTATTGTCTCATACTCCGTGAAATCATTACTTTTAACTTCGGTTATTTGTTTTGACTTCATGTATTGTCACGTGGAGGGTTTCCACATCCGTGAAGTATTGCTCTTGACTTCGGTTAATTGCTTTGACTTCATGTATTGTCACGTGGTTAGCGACCACTCCATGAATCATGTAATTAACTTATGTCAATTACAAAATGATCATGTATAGTCACGAACATTATTTGAGAATATGATTGATGAGATTGGTTGATTAGTTTGTGGATTGATTAACTATATTTAATTATGATTATTTGTGATTGGCTAGGACTGATTTGGTTATGTGGTTATGTGATTGTGTATGTGTTTGATTGTTGAATTGATGGATGTGTGTTGGATTATCTCGTACAGGTATTCATATGGATTTTCTCAAGAAGATCATAAGTTTTAAACTCGTTTTAAACAAAACATTTTATAAAACCATTTTTTAGCATAAACTTTCAAACTCATTTTACTAAAACATTTTTAAATATAAAAACTTATGATTACTCACCAACTACTTTTGTAGTTGACACTTGATTTTCTTACATGTTTCAGGTGATGGAGACAAGTAGGAATGAAGAGAGGATCTCTTCTATTTTGGACATCATCATATAGGCTCTTGGACTTAGTTAATTAACTAAATTTCTGGCAGTTAAGTTTAGTTAGTTTAACTAATTCTTTTGTGTAATTTATGTAACTGATTCATGCTGAACATGATTTTTGTGTAATTATGTTGTTTGCTTAAATGATATATGATGATTTGATTTAGATGCCCACGAGCTTTTGAACAATCTACACATCCCTCGTGGCATCCCGACGATTCCGCCGCCGGTCGGGGTGTTACAGATTTTATAAACTCTTTTGTTATAAACCGTGTTTTCGAAAGTAATATGTTATAAACCTTGTTACTATACAAGGTCACCATTTCATGGCATTCAAATTAAAGGATTCATTTCATGGTATCCAAAACAAAGGATTTAATACATGGGATTAAATCAAGATTTTCAAATCCTGTTATCAAATAAGGCATTAACACGCTAGTTTAAAGCAAGGTTCAAAAGCATGGTGTCCACTGTTGTAAACAAACTTATAAACGCATCAAGTTTCATATTCATTAGCGTTAGTACTGGGTGATCACAACAAGGGAAAGCGGACACACTGGTTCATACCAAAATGGAGTTAGCTTTTAAATTTGTTTTATAATCTAACTGCAGGTTTGGTTTGATTATGGTTTTATCAAAACTGTTGATGTATTTTCTAACTCCAAACGTAGTTTGGGACTTGATTATATGTTGGTATCATCAGTAAATAGTCGTGGACTGTTTACACACGTTTTTACATACTTGATGTTAGTTTGGGTTGCAGCTCATCCATGTGAATCAATTATTGCTTTAATATACCTATGCCTTATGTTACAAATTCATGTTTACAAATGATCAAACCTATTGTTCTCACCAACTACTTCTGTAGTTGACAGTTACTTTTCACGTGTTTCAGGTAATCAGGTGTAAGGCATTTTAAGGACAACTAAGGAGACCGATTAAGATAGAACAATATGAAGAAACATGATAGGATGGATATAGAAACACATTAAATCCTAATTGTTTAATTGTCTTGTTTGAAGTCTTATTTTGTAAACTATATTTTGGGTCTGTAGTTGTGATTATTTTGGTAGATAGTTGTCTGTAACTAAACGACTGTTTAAATATTATGAAACTTAGTAATCCATTGTGGTTTTTCTTATTCAATACTTGTGAATGATTCAACCGTTCATATCGTCACCGCGCCGTGGATTCCGCACGCGGCGCAGGGGTGTGACAGGTTGGTATCAGAGCCAAGGTTGTAGAGAACTAGGAAAAACCCAATGTTTAATGACCTAGACTATAACCTAAGCTACCCAATAGGACTAAGTGCTATAGGCTTGAGGATACTTAGGATCTAAGTAACTTGAGTAAGCATTAAGTCTACATTAAGCTTGAAAGATCTTAGGGATGTTTTTCTAAGATTAGATATCGAGTCAAGGAATTTGAATCGGAATTCTATAATTTTAGAAACCGAATTAAATTTCTCACATATATTCATTAAAGGATTTCAGAGGCAAGGATCTGTATTCTTAGTATCCTTGATCTGAAATTCTCACACAAAGTTCATTAAAGGATTCCAGAGGCAAGGATCTGTATTCATAGTATCCTTGATCCGGAATTCTCAATCAGAGCTCATTATAGGAATTTAGAGGCAAAGATATGTATTCTTAGTATCTTTGATCTAAAATCCTTGTCATGTTCATCATAGGAATTCAGAGGTCAAGATCTATAATTTTAGAATCTTGGATCTGAAATCCTTGTCATGTTATCATTATCGGGTATTCATTATCATAGGAACTTTATAACTTAGAATCTGTGTAACAGTATTCTTTAGTTGAAGTTCTCACAGGAGATCATTATACTCAGTACTGTAAGTATTGAGAACCTAGGTTAAGTAACCTAGGACACACATACTAGAACCCAAGGTTTTAATTTCAAGTAAATTAAGAACCAGGGTTTACACATTCATAACCATAGTCAATCAAGAGTTGGAATTTTAACTCCAAATACAAACGGCGAATTTACGCTGACGTGCTGAGGTAAGTGGTGTGCGGTGAGAGCTTGCCCTATATATAAGCTTATTTCGGTATGTCAGGGGGAATTCGGCGTTCGTATTTGAAGTGAAGATTCGGGAGCAACTGGAATCATTGAACATTAGTCAAACACATGAGATACAATCATTTGAGATACAATCATTGGTGAATCACATCATTGTGCTATTCAAACTTGGATGAGTCAAACATTGTGTGTGAATCAATCAAGTTGTGAACATTCTTTCAATGTAAACCTTAAGTGAAATACTTAAGTGATTACATGACTAGTACTTACTAACATAGGTTAACGGAAAAGTGTAGAGCACACGTATGAATTAGTCCTACATGTTAACAACTGTTAGTAGGTGCACACATAACACAATCATAATTCAATCATGGATTCAATCATAGTTCAAGTTGATCAAAGATCATGGGATTCTTAATCAATTTAACACACTTGGAAATCAGTACAAACATGTTGCCAAATGCTAGCAAGGACATGATCGTGGTATATCGAAGCGGTGGTGGGATGGCGTCTGGGCTGGCAGTTTGCTTGACCCTTTCGTATGCCCTATATATAAGCTATCTTCGGTATATTGGGAAAGTGTCAGTGTGTAGGTTTGGTGGAGTGAGATCATGGAACGTTATACACATTCATGTGAGAAGTATGCTAATGAGCTGATTGCTTATACGTGTACATGCTCATATTACAATTGAATGATAATACTAGTAGTATGGATATATTACTAATTTTATCATGCAAAATCAATTGTATCCTTTCTCATTACTAACCCACTTGTGGCTTCTATTCGTAGAATGCCTCCCCGACGTGATCCTAACGGAGGGGGTTCGACAAGTGGCAACGACGATGAGATCAACAAGATTGCCCGAGCCATCGCCATACACATGAGAGATGTCATTCCGGGCATGGTCACTGATATTATCCAAAATCTTCAGGGAAGTACTAGTGATTCAGCACATAACTCAAATGCTACCAACACTGGAACTGCTAACTTCACTTTTAAGCAGTTCAATGATGCTAAACCTCCTAAGTACGCTGGTACTGAAGGAGCTACTGGCCTACTGCAGTGGCTGGAGAGCATCGAGGATATTCTTGATTTCACAGGATGTCCTGAGAACCTGAAGGTCAAAATGGCCTCGAGCGCTTTTCACAAGGGCGCACTCACCTGGTGGAACTCTGAGAAGAACACCAGAGGACGGGAAGTCGCATTAGCTTTATCATGGGAAGACTTCAAGAAGTTACTTGTGGATAAGTTTTGTCCACGACAGGAGCTGAAGAAACTTGAGGTGGAAATGTGGAATTTAGTGCAAGACAGTGGAGAGAAGGCAAAGTATACAACTCGCTTCCATGAGTTGTGCACTCTGGTGCCGCACCTGGTTACTCCTCTATCCCGCAGGATAGAGAAGTACATCGAAGGCTTACCTCTGGTTGTCAGAGGAACTGTGATGGGGAATAACCCCACTACTCTGGAGGCAGCGATTCATCTTGGGGCTAGCCTTACTGAAGAATACGTTAAGTCTGGAGTGCTCACCCGAAAGGGGTACAAGAGAGCACAGATTGATGAAGGCAAGAAGCTTGAACAACAACAACATAAGAAGAAGAAGCAGAAGACAATCAAGAACTTTGCAGCCCTGACTGCAGCTACACCTACTCATGCCACACCCATTACTGCTATGCCTCAATCTGCTTCAGTCAGAAAGCCATATACTGGCCCGTTTCCACTTTGCACCAAATGCCAATATCATCACCTACCCAACACTCCATGCAAAAAGTGTCTCAAGTGTGGGCGGATGGGACACTTGGCAGCTACATGCCGATCTGCTCATCTTGCTGCTGCCACAACTGCTACCACTACCACTACTGCTACAGGTGGGAGGACCTGTTACAATTGTGGGGCAGAAGGACACTTCAGAAACCAGTGTCCAAAACTCAACAACAACACTGCTACTGCTCGTGCTTTTATTATCGGAGCTGCCGAAGCACGCGAGGAGCCAGCAGTTGTCACGGGTACATTTCTCCTTAATGGTCATTACGTTTCTATGATATTTGATACTGGTGCTGATAAAAGCTTTATCTCTGCCCATACTGCTTCTTTGCTTAACATAGAACCATCTATACTTACTGCTCCCTATACCGTAGAAGTAGCTGATGGTAACACCATACTTGTAGATTCTATAATACATGGTTGTGAATTAAGATTAAACGACCATCTTTTCCTCATCGATCTTATTCCTATGACACTTGGAAGCTTCGAAGTTGTGATAGGAATGGATTGGTTATCCAAAAACAATGTCGAAATTGTATGTTCGGAGAAACTTATACGGATTCCTTTACCGTCCAGCGAAACGATGAGAATCTATGGCGAGAAACCCTGCAGCGGATTGAAGATTGTATCGTGCATCAAAGCTAGGAAGTACTTGAAGAAGAAATACTATGCGTTCCTGGCTCATGTGGTAGAGAAGAAACCTGAAAAGAAGGCGGTTGGAGACGTTCCAGTCATCAGAGATTATCCGGAAGTATTTCCAGAAGACTTGCCTGGACTACCACCAGTCCGACAAGTGGAGTTTAGAATCGATCTCGTCCCTGGAGCAAATCCGGTGGCGAAGTCACCGTATCGATTAGCACCGTCTGAGATGCAAGAACTGTCTAGTCAGCTCCAAGAACTTTTAGACAAAGGTTTCATTAGACCGAGTTTCTCTCCATGGGGAGCTCCGGTTCTTTTTGTCAAAAAGAAAGACGGTTCATTTCGTATGTGCATCGATTATCGTGAGCTAAACAAGTTGACGATCAAGAATAGATATCCTCTGCCCAGGATCGATGATCTGTTTGATCAATTACAGGGAGCAACTTGCTTCTCTAAGATTGACTTACGATCCGGGTATCATCAGTTGCGAGTGAATGATGAGGATATACCAAAGACTGCATTTAGGACTCGATATGGACACTACGAGTTTGTGGTTATGCCATTTGGACTGACCAATGCACCTGCAGTGTTCATGGACTTGATGAATCGAGTTTGCAGGCCGTATTTAGATCAGTTTGTTATTGTCTTCATTGATGATATACTGATCTATTCAAAGACGGAACAAGAGCATGAAGATCATTTGAGGAAAGTCCTAGAATTACTAAGAGAAGAACAACTTTATGCTAAATTCTCAAAGTGTGAATTTTGGCTAAAGGAGGTTCACTTCTTAGGACATGTCATAAACAAAGATGGGATACATGTAGATCCAGCAAAGATTGAGGGGATTAAGAACTGGACTACCCCATCTACTCCGACAGAGATTCGTTCATTTCTGGGTTTGGCAGGCTATTACAGGAGATTCATTGCGAACTTTTCAAAGATCGTTTTGCCACTTACCACACTAACCCAGAAAAGTCAAGCGTTTATATGGGGACAGAAACAAGAAGATGCATTTCAGCTTCTTAAACAGAAGTTATGCAACTCCCCTATCCTTAGTCTTCCAGAAGGCAGTGATGATTTCATTGCCTACTGTGATGCTTCAAACCTTGATCTCGGTTGTGTACTTATGCAACGGGATAAGGTCATTGCATATGCTTCAAGGCAACTCAAGGTACACGAGAAGAATTATACTACTCATGACCTTGAGTTAGGGGCTGTGGTCTTTGCATTGAAGATTTGGAGACACTACCTGTATGGTACTAAATGTGTCATCTATACAGACCAGAAGAGCCTGCAACACATCCTTAATCAGAAAGAACTCAACATGAGACAACGGCGTTGGGTTGAGCTTCTAACTGATTACGACTGTGAGATTCGTTACCATCCGGGTAAAGCCAATGTGGTAGCGGATGCTCTTAGTCGTAAGGAACCAGTCAAACCAATTCGTGTCAGAGCCATGGAGATCAACACACAGCCAAACTTGAAGGATTTGATTCGAATTGCACAACAACAAGTAGTGACAGAAAATCAGCTGAAAACAGACTTAGACTGCGGGATTGAGAAGAAACTAGAACCTCGATCTGACGGGGTGTTATATCTCAACGGCCGCATTTGGATTCCAAAGTCTGAGGAATTGCGCACACTCATCTGTGATGAGGCTCATAAGTCGTGATACTCAGTTCATCCTAGAACAGATAAGATGTACCAATACTTGCGGACATCTTACTTGTGGCCAGGAATGAAGAAAGACATAGCACTGTACGTGGGAAAATGTCTTACATGTTCAAAAGTCAAAGCAGAACATCAAAAGCCTTCGGGACTTCTGCAGCAACCTGAAATTCCTCAATGGAAATGGGAACAAATTTCCATGGATTTCATAACCAAGTTGCCGAGAACTCCGCGAGGTTACGATTCGATTTGGGTGATCGTTGATCGACTCACCAAATCTGCTCATTTTCTCCCTATCCGAGAGGATTACAAAATGGAGAAAGCTACATTGTACATCAACGAAATCATTGCACGTCATGGTACTCCAATATCAATCATTTCTGATCGTGATAGTCGCTTCACTTCTCGCTTCTTGCAAATATTGCAAAAGGCTTTGGGAACTCGTGTTAATCTTAGCACGGCGTATCATCCCCAAACGACGGTAAAAGCGAAAGGACTATCCAGACACTCGAGGACATGCTGCGTTCTTGTGTGATTGACTTTGGTGGGAGTTGGGACACTCATCTTCCACTCATTGAGTTTTCGTATAACAACAACTACCATACAAGCATTCAATGTGCACCATTCGAAGTGTTGTATGGTAGGAAGTGCCGATCACCGGTCTGTTGGACCGAGGTTGGTGACTCACAGGTCGTAGGACCAGATCTTATCCAGGAAACATCAGACAAAATCACAATCATTCAATCAAGACTTAAGGCCGCACCAGATCGGCAGAAGAGT
Organism: Mikania micrantha; assembly: GCA_009363875.1. Classification (NCBI taxonomy): domain Eukaryota; kingdom Viridiplantae; phylum Streptophyta; class Magnoliopsida; order Asterales; family Asteraceae; genus Mikania; species Mikania micrantha. The sequence continues at coordinate 74,281,538 of CM018692.1, forward strand.
TATGTTGATCGACGTCGGAAACCGCTTGAGTTTCAAGTCGGTGACCGAGTCTTACTCAAAGTTTCTCCTTGGAAAGGCGTTGTCCGATTTGGGAAGAAAGGGAAACTTGCACCAAGGTACGTTGGACCTTTTGAGATCCTGGAAAGGATTGGTCCTGTAGCCTACAAACTCAAACTTCCAGTGGAGCTAAGCAATGTTCACGATACTTTTCATGTATCAAATCTTAAGAAATGCTTGGCAGATCATGATGTTCAGATTCCACTGGAAGACATTCAGATTCAGAACAACATGCAATTCATAGAACGTCCGGTCGAAATCATGGATCATGGGGTCAAGAAACTTAAACGCAGCCGTATCCCGATCGTAAAGGTACGATGGGAGGGCAAACGCAGTGCTGAGTTCACCTGGGAACGTGAAGACCAGATGAAGCTTAAGTACCCTCATCTTTTTACAGTACCTTCGGCTAGTTAATTTCGGGACGAAATTCCCTTAACTATGGGAGACTGTAACATTTGTACATTTAGTCACGATAGTTGTAAAAAGTGTTAGAACAAATGTGTTTCATATCAAATCAGTCAATGTGATTCATGTGTTCATAATGTGCTTGTGTGTTAGGATCTTTATTATCTAGGAACAAGTATGTATTATTTATTTACAGTCGAGTTCGCTAGGCAAGAACAGTATCGTATTATATCGAAACAGTGGTGGGACGGCGTCAGGTACAGCAGGTAGCTGGAATCTGGGGTATGCCCTATACATATACTGCGTTCGGTGTAATTGGATAGTGTTAGTGCGAAGTGTTGAGACGAATATTATGACAGTTAATTTAACAAGAATCGTAATACGTAAGCAAGACTGAGTAGAGTTATGGGTGACGATCCATAATAATACGAATGTTGAACTTATAATTATGATTAAACGCCTTAACATTTTATACGATCGAAAAACGTACACTATTGCGGGTATACACGTAATTGTATCGTTTAACGATCCGTCAACACACGAAGAGTAAAAATAATTAAAATAATTATTTTACATTTTTACAATTTTGAAACTCATCAAAAAGATGAGAATAATAATCTTTTTTTTTAAATCGCGTAAAATGCGCGTTACGTTTCGGAAACGAGAACCGAGCACCCGAAACGGACCCGGACACCACACGGGCTATAAAAGCCTTGAAAATGGCCATTTCTTTCATTTAATTCACCGACAACCCACTCTCTCTCTAGAATTTTCGTTCAACCCTTCTCTCTCTAAAAATCCAAGCTTTAAACGCTCGTATCTCGCCCGTTTCTCAACGGATTTCGGTGATTCTTGAACCCACGCGTAGCTCTCGACATTCCCTACACGAAAGTACAAGAGATCTGTGGATTTGCCTGGCTAAAAACGAGGTATGATCAAAAGAAAAATCTGGAAAATAGGGTTTCTTGTGTGTTTTGTTTAAACCCGACCCAAAGCCGGCTCTTGCACCATTATTTTTAGTTTTCGCAGCTACAACAATCATCCTTGATGTTGGATTAACTTGGATCGAGGTCTGGAACTAGAGATTAGATGCCGAGGATTGTGCAGTTCGACAGGTTCGTGGCTGGTTGGGGTTGCCGAACCCTCGTTTGGCAAACCTGTGTTGGAAATGAACCCATGGTTCGTTGGTAACAGCCAGACGAACCTTAATGGTTCTCACGAACCTGCACGAACCAACGGTACTCCAACGAACCCTCGGTCGCTGGGTGAACCCTGCATGGTTCGTTTCATGATCAGCCGAACTCTAGGGAACCTACACGAGCCTTGCATGGCTTCAAGAATCTTGTTGCTGCATGTGGCGAACCCTTGCTGTTCCACGAACCTTATGCTCTAGCCGCAACCAGCCTGGTCCCCCGAGCCTTTGTACTGAGCCACGAACCTGCATGATGCCATGTTAGCCGAACCATGCTGGGTGCTTTGGCCGAACCTTAGTGGAGCTCTCATAATTGGCAAACCTACTAGCAGCATGTGACCACCGAACCATTCTACCTTGCCGAACCCTTGGACCTCTCACCATGAACGAACCCTTCTGCTATAAGGGCCGAACCTTAGGCCGAAACCCAAAGAGGTTCGCTGCAAAGTGGGGTTAGCCGAGCTCCAACATGAAACTTATTCTATCATCTTGGCTCAACCCAGATTTCATTCGGCCCATTATGAGCATAAGTGACCCAATTGATTGTTAACTTCGGCCCACAAAATGAGATCAAGCCTAATAGGACTCGAGGCCCAACAATTCACATGTGCGGTCCAACTCAAATCCATTTTAGCCAAACCAATTCCTATAGGCCCAATTTAGTCTTATTTGGTCCACCATGATCTCAATTGGCCCCAATCTTATCCTTGGTGTTTTACTTAGCCCATATACATATTGTCGGCCCAATACCACATTCAATTGGCCCATAGTTGACCTAAGTGGCCCATGGTTTTGTTCAAGTCCTCATGGTTCCTTGGGGCTTAAGGCCCAATATGTGGTCCTCGACTTATGAAAATTGTGAATTGATCTTAAATAGGTTAAGTTTGTAACTTAACATAAACATGAAGATCAATTCATAATTCCAAAGACATAACAATTCAACATCAATTTCTGAAATACATGTTAATCAATGGTTTATCAAACTCTTAACCACATGTGATGTTGTACAAACAAGTTTGTGCATAAAGGAACATTACACATCTTTTTCATGGATCCATGATCAAACAAGTAATTCAATCATGACTTTCAAGTTCATACAACACTTTCAAACATGAGAACGATTATTCAAGAGTTTATCAAGTTCAAGTTAACACAAGTAAATCAATGAATCAAAGTATATACAACTATAAATCTTTTATCTTATGTATGATTACAATGATACAGGAACCAGTTAGAAGTCCTGTTTGCTACTTGCTAATTGTTATAGTTCGGAGTCTACTGCAGACAGGTGAGAACATTAGCCCCTCTTTTACTGTTTTATAACTGTTTTGGGGTGGAACACGTGATCAAACACTCTGTCTACAATCGTATTTCATTATACAAGATGTGCGTATTATTACAATCATTACAGGTTCATTTTACAAATCCAAGGGATTCATCAACTGTTTCAAGGAATTCATCAACCGTTTTAAAGGATTTATCAATTATTAAACTTTTCTTCTAAAAAGGTTTTATAAAGAATATTCGAACTGTTTTATAGCATATTTACTCAAATGGATTTATAAATGATAAACACTTTTAAATAATGGATTTTATAAACTCTTTTGTTATAAACCGTGTTTTCGAAAGTAATATGTTATAAACCTTGTTACTATACAAGGTCACCATTTCATGGCATTCAAATTAAAGGATTCATTTCATGGTATCCAAAACAAAGGATTTAATACATGGGATTAAATCAAGATTTTCAAATCCTGTTATCAAATAAGGCATTAACACGCTAGTTTAAAGCAAGGTTCAAAAGCATGGTGTCCACTGTTGTAAACAAACTTATAAACGCATCAAGTTTCATATTCATTAGCGTTAGTACTGGGTGATCACAACAAGGAAAAGCGGACACACTGGTTCATACCAAAATGGATTTAGCTTTTAAATTTGTTTTATAAGCTAACTGCAGGTTTGGTTTGATTATGGTTTTATCAAAACTGTTGATGTATTTTCTAACTCCAAACGTAGTTTGGGACTTGATTATATGTTGGCATCATCAGTAAATAGTCGTGGACTGTTTACACACGTTTTTACATACTTGATGTTAGTTTGGGTTGCAGCTCATCCATGTGAATCAATTATTGCTTTAATATACCTATGCCTTATGTTACAAATTCATGTTTACAAATGATCAAACCTATTGTTCTCACCAACTACTTCTGTAGTTGACAGTTACTTTTCACGTGTTTCAGGTAATCAGGTGTAAGGCATTTTAAGGAAAACTAAGGAGACCGATTAAGATAGAACAAGATGAAGAAATATGATAGGATGGATATAGAAACACATTAAATCCTAATTGTTTAATTGTCTTGTTTGAAGTCTTATTTTGTAAACTATATTTTGGGTCTGTAGTTGTGATTATTTTGGTAGATAGTTGTCTGTAACTAAACGACTGTTTAAATATTATGAAACTTAGTAATCCATTGTGGTTGTTCTTATTCAATACTTGTGCATGATTCAACCGTTCATATCGTCACCGCGCCGTGGATTCCGCACGCGGCGCAGGGGTGTGACACTTTAGGTCTTAGATTTTATTAAATGTTTATATATTTGTTTATTTAAGCATTTTAGTTAAATGTTTCTATGAATGCCATGGCTGTTCATATGTATATGATGAGCTTAAGGAATCAATGGAATTCCCACATTTTGTTGAAACTAACAAGAACTAAGATCTAAGAACTGTTGTGTTGATAAGGGGGAATGAAACGCTTAATTATCATTGAAAACAATATATTATGTAGTTTGGTATGTGGTGGGCTGGCGGCTGGGCTGGAGGTAAGCTTGACCCTACATATGCCCTATACATATGCATACTTGGCTGGATAATATACGTGGTTGTTGATGAAGTTAAGGTTGTCATTACAGATGTTCAGTGTTAACAATTTCAGGTTGTTTAATGGTTATGAATTGAATGTAAGGGATGAAACACATAGTTATCACTAAAAAATATATTATGTAGTTTGGTATGTGATGGGCTGACGGTAAGCTTGACCATACGTATGCCCTATATATAAGCATACTAAAGTAGATAGTATAGGTGGTTATTGGTGAGGGTGAGGTGGTCATCTGGCCAGGTGACGAACATGTTAACTAAGAAGTTCGTGCTATTGACTAGAATGCCCAGATAGAGGACCTAGTATTTTGGATGTGCATATTTTTGAACATCATTATACATATTATTTTGTATATCTTGTGTAGATACAAGATAAAAGAATTATGATGTTGATAGTAGATTTACATTGTTAAATTATGAACGAAACTGATGTAATTTAACTTTGTAATTCTATTTCATTTAGTATTTTTTTTCATTATATATCATGTGCAATGTAAACAATCTGATCATCACGATTATCATCCCGATATCACGCCTCGGGACCATTCCGCCCGACGGGACATTCGATCCGGCCCGCCGGCTCGGGGTGTGACATCCCTAATTAAACTAAACAACAGACAAACAATACTATGACAAAAACTAGTTATTTTAAAGAAATTCAAACAAACTACTACTTGATTAAAGTCTACCCGTTTGATTCTATCCAAATAAATTAAATAAAACAAAATATAAATTACAATTAACCTAAGCAGACTCTAAATTAAAATACAATCAAGATTAATCAATCAAAACAAGATTAGTGAGGTGGTGATGCAATGTGGTAAAAGGAAGCGGTTGTTCAAGTCATTACATTGACATATGAGTACAAAAAAAAAAAAAAGAAACTATGAACCTGAAATTGGAGAGTTTTGATGTGGCTCATGGATTAAGAGTTGATGGATTGGACCTGTTGCAACGTAAAACATAGTCAAAAATTCGTTTAACAATAAACGAATAGTCTACTCATTATGTGAACTACCATTGTATTACATTAATAGAACCCGCCGACCCATTAGAAATTTTTATGAATTAAAGGTACCTTAACCACGTAAAACCATTACGTGAATGGTCATTTTTATTACATTCATTTGACTCGTTCTCACATTCGCAAGTTATACGCATAAATAATGACCTTGACCAGTTGACCCATTAATAAAAAAAATAGTAGCATGTTTTTAGGAAATCGTAAATCACCTTTGTTTCTCTTATTCAAATTGACTACCAGGTTAACACAACATCCTCATTAAATAAATAGTGTATTAGAACTAAAAATTCAAACAGATAGAAAAAAAATTGATTGTAAAAGATCCTGGACAAGGTATGGTTGTTGCACAATTTTCATAGTCTAAAATTGAAATGATCCATGTATGGTTGAAGGAGTGTTGTACAATATAAGGAAACCAAATCACTTAATTGTTTCAAATGGTTGAACGGGCATAATGATGATATTCGGATTCAGTATTGTGTAATTAGACATTTAAACTAGAAGTTTTCTTTAAAAATATGTAACTAAACGGTTACCCACACTCCCTAATTAAACTAAACAAAAAGCAAACGATGCTATGACTAAACTACTTACTTTTAGGAAATTAAAACAAACTAGTACTTGTTTAAAGTCTACCAATTTGATTCTATCCAAATAAACTAAATTAAACAAAATATAAATTCCAATTAAACAATTGTGGTTCATTGCTTGAAACTTGATGCATTGGATCTGTTGCAACAACATACATAAACGAAGTGATTGTTCAGGTCATTACATTGACATATCAGTAACAAAAAAAAGGAACAATGAACATGAAATAGGAAAGCATTGATGTGGTTCATGGCTTGAGAGTTGATGGATTGGATCTATCGCAACAACATACATAATCAAAAATTCATGAAACAATTAAATAAACAAATTGTCTCGTCATTATACGGACTGCCATTGTATTACGTTAATTGAACTCGTCGACTCATTAGCAAGTTTTATGAATTAAAGGAACCCTAACCAGTTAAACCTGTTGTATAAATAATCATTTTTATTGCACTCATATGACTCGTCTGCAAGTTATATGCATAAATAATTACCTTGATAAGTTGACCATTAATAAAACGGTGCCATGTTTTTATGAAATCTGAAATCGCCTTTGCTTTCTTATTCGAATTGATTACCAGGTTGACGTGACATCCTCATTAAATAAACAATGTACTAGAGTAATAACAGATATAAAGTTAACTACATTCTGGTTGAAGAATATTGTTGCGCATATTTTGGGTGTCCGCTGCTGGTCAAATAACTTAGATTACTATTTGTTCATTTGTAGTCACTTGTATGTATTTGTATGTTGTTACACTGGGAACTGAGTCATTCGCAAGGGCATATGCGAATGAATTTAGTGTATATGGGTCCATTCGTACGAATGAGCTTACTAATGGCTCCATTCGTACGTATGGAATGCATGCCCTATAAACACCAGTTTCCAGTTCTTGAGAGTTTAAGTTTTTGAGTGTTCTAGGGTTTTGAGCACGAGAGGGGAAGAGATCATGCTCGATCTCTCCCCGGCAACACTATGTTCTTTTATGATATAAATTCAATCATGTAATCATTTGTTTATTCAATATACAATCGGTTTGATTCATACTCATGTTGTGTTCTTGCCCTAACCTTCCGTCCATTACAGAAATCGTTGGTCCTTAACGTTTTTTCAAATATCCTGAACCAGGTATGGTTGCTGCAGAATTTTCATACAATATAAAATTTAAAAATGATCCATGTATGGTTGGAAGAAAATTGCACAACACAAGCAAGCCACAACACTTAATTGTGTTAAAGTGCTGGGAGGGGCATATATCCTATTCAAAATTAGTTTCGTGTATTTATGACCATATATTTAACTTTTAAACCATATTAAAGAAATTCAAACAAACTACCACTTGATTAAAGTTTACAAGTTTGATTCAATCCAAATAAACAAAACAACACATAATATAAATTACAATTAACCAAAGCAAACCTTAAATTAAATTAAAATAAAATCAAGATTAATAAATCAAAACAAGGGAAGGGAGATGGTGATACAATGCAGGAAAATGAAGTGGTTGTTAGATCATTACATTGACATGTCAGTAACAAAAAAAAAACAAAGAAAATATGAACCTGAAATTTGAGAGCTTCGATGTGGTTCATGGCTTGAGAGTTGATGTATTGGACCTGTTGCAACAATAGACATAATCAAAAATTCATGTAACAATTAAATAAATGAATCATCTTGTCATTATGTGGACTACCATTGCATTACTTTAACTGAACCCGTCGATCCGTTAGCAATTTTTATGAATTAAAGGTACCCTAACCAGTTAAACCCCGTTATGTGAATGGTTAATTTTATTGCATTCATTTGGTTTGTTGACACATTCGCAAGTTATAAGCATAACATGTTGACCCATTAATATAAAGGATCCATTAATTAAAAGAGTAGCTTGTTTTTTTGCAATTATAAATCGGATTCAAATTACTTACCAGATTAACACAACTTCCTCATTAAATAAATAATGTATTAGAGTGATTATAGATAAAAAAATAACTAATTTCTGGATGAAGAATATCCTAGACCAGGAATGATTGCTGCATAATTTTCATATAATCTAAAATTTAAATGATCCATGTATGGTTGCAAGAAAATTGCACAATACAAGCAAGCAAGCCACAACACTTAATTGTGTTAAAGTGCTGGTAGGGGCATATTGATCACATTCAGAATTAGTATCATGTATTTATGACCTTCTATTTAACTTTTAAACCAGATTAAAGAAATTCATACAAACTACCACTTGATTAAAGTTTACAAGTTTGATTCAATCCAAATAAACAAAACAAAACAAATTATAAATTACAATTAACTAAAGCAACCCTTAAATTAAATGAAAACAAAATCAAGATTAATAAATCAAAACAAGGGCATGGAGGTGGTGATACAATGCAGAAAAATGAAGTGGTTGTTAGGTCATTACATTGACCTATCACTAACAAAAAAGGAACAAAGAAACTTTTAACCTGAAATTGGAGAGCTTCGATGTGGTTCATGGCTTGATAGTTGATGTATTGGATCTGTTACAACAATAGATATAATCAAAAATTCATGTAACAATTAAATAAATGAATCATCTTGTCGTTATGTGAACTACCGTTGTATTACCTTAACTGAACCCTTCGACCCGTTAGCAAGTTTTATGAACTAAAGGTGCCTTAACCAGTATGGTTATTTTTATTGCATTCATTTGACTTGTCGACACATTTGTATGTTATAAGCATAACATGTTGACTCATTAATATAAAGGACTCATTAATTAAAAGAGTAGCTTGTTTTTTTTGCAATTGTAAATCTAATTCAAATTACTTACGAGATTAACACAACTTCCTCATTAAATAAATAATGTATTAGAGTGATTAAAGATAAAAAAATAACTAATTTATGGATGCAAAATATCCTAGACCAGGAATGATTGCTGCATAATTTTCATATAATCTTAAATTGAAATGAACCATGGTTGCAAGAAAATTGCACAATACAAGCAAGCCACAACACTTAATTGTGTTAAAGTGCTGGAAGGGACATATTGATCATATTCAGAATTAGTATCGTGTATTTATGACCTTATATTTAACTTTTAAACCAGATTAAAGAAATTCAAACAAACTACCACTTGATTAAATTTTACAAGTTTGATTCAATCCAAATAAACAAAACAAAACAAATTATAAATTACCATTAACTAAAGCAACCCTTAAATTAAATTAAAATAAAATCTAGGTTAATAAATCAAAACAAGGGCAGGGAGGTGGTGATACAATGCAGAAAAATGAAGTGGTTGTTAGGTTATTACATTGACCTGTCAGTAACAAAGATACTATGAACCTGAAATTGGAGAGCTTCGATGTGGTTCATGGCTTGAGAGTTGATGTATTGGACTGTTGCAACAATAGACATAATCAAAAATTCATGTAACAATTAAATAAATGAATTGTCTTGTCATTATGTGGACTACCATTGTATTACCTTAACTGAACCGGTCGATGTGTTAACAAGTTTTATGAACTAAGGTACCCTAACCAGTATGGTTAATTTTATTGCATTCATTTGACTTGTCGACACATTCGCAAGTTATAAGCATAACATGTTGACCATTAATATAAAGGACCCATTAATATAAAGGACCCATTAATTAAAAGAGTAGCTTGTTTTTTTGCAATTGTAAATCTGATTCAAATTACTTACCAGATCAATACAACTTCCTCGTTAAATAAATAATGTATTAGAGTGATTACAGATAAGAAAATAAGTAAATTCTGGATACAGAATATCCTATACTAGGATTGATTGTTGCATTATTTTCATGTAATCTAAAATTTAAATGATCCATGTATGAAATTGCACAATACAAGCAAGCCACAACACTTAATTGTCTTAAAGTGCTGGTAGGGGCATGTTGATCATATTCATAATTAGTATCGTGTATTTATGACCTTATATTTTACTTTTAAACCAGATTAAAGAAATTCAAACAAACTACCACTTGATTAAAGTTTACAAGTTTGATTCAATCCAAATAAACAAAACAAAACAAATTATAAATTACCATTAACTATAGCAACCCTTAAATTAAATTAAAATAAAATCAAGGTTAATAAATCAAAACAAGGGCATGGAGGTGGTGATACAATGGAGGAAAATGAAGTGGTTGTTAGGGCATTACATCAATAAATTAGAGTGAATCGTCCTGACTCTGTGGATGCCTCATTGACCTTCCGATATCAAAGGTCACCTCCTCATCATAAACTCTAGGTGTCAGTTTGCCCGAGCAAACATCAATGAGGGCTCTAGCAGTGGCTAGGAATGAACGACCAAGAATGAGAGGCACATTGTTATCTTCATCCATATCAAGAATCACAAAGTCCACACGAGACACAAATCGATCAATCTTAACCAACAAATTCTCAACTATACCTCTCGGATATTTGACTGATCGATTGGCAAGCTGGATGCTCATTCAGGTTGGCTTAAGTTCCTCAACATCAAGTTTATCAAACACAGCATAGGGCATTAGATTGATGCTAGCACCCAAGTCAGCCAATGCATTGCTGACTGACAAACTTCCAATCAAGCATGGGATAGTGAAATTCCCAGGATCATTCATCTTTTGAGGAAGTTTGTTTTGAAGGATGGCAGAACACTCCTCACTCAATGCAACACGAGATAACTCCTCCAACTTCTTGTTGGTGAGGATGTCCTTCAAAAACTTGGCATACTTAGGCATTCGAGCAAGTGCCTCAACAAATGGCAAATTGATGTGCAACTGCTTGAACAATTCCAGAAATTTACCATAGTGTTCCTCCAATTTCTGCTTCTTCAGCCTGCTGGGGTATGGAACAGGAGGAGTGTAGTCCTTGACTGGTTCCTTTGCTTGTGCTGTACTTGCTGGGCCTGGCCTGGAATGCACCTCAGCAGGAATCTCAGTTGCAACCTCCTCAATCACCAGCGGAAGAGAAGAAGAAGCGGAAGCTGGTGAGGGAGTGGTGGATTTACCACTCCTCAATGTGATGGCCTTAACATGAGCATTAGGATTCAGCTCAGTGTTACTCGAGAGGCCACCTTGTTGCCTTTCGGATAGCAGCTTAGCAATTTGTCCTACCTGATTCTCGATGGTTTGCATTGATGCTTTTTGGTTCCTCAACTCTGTCTCATGCTTATGGAAGCGGTCTTCCATATACTGATTCGGTTTCTAAGCCAACTGGATTTGGCTCTCGGAGTTAGCTAGCAACCGTGCAACCATGTCCTCCAAATTTGATTGCTTTTCAGGAGCGGGCTGTGACCCACTTCTAGAACCTTGATTTTGGAACTGGTTCTGTGGAGGACGAATATGTGGGGACAGAACGTGAGTCTGATTTTGGAATGGGGGATGCGGATTGAATCCGGGTGGTTGCTGGTTTGTAGTACCAGACTTCCAACTGAAATTTGGGTGATTCCTCCACCTCGGATTGTAAGTGTTACTGTAGGGATTATTTTGAGACTGAGTTTGGTTGCCCATGTAGTTAACCTGCTTGTGAACGGATCTATCCCTAATCGAACACTCCCCACTATGGTGTGCTCCTCCACATATCTCATAACAATATTGGACTTTGTTCACAGACATCTGCTCGATTTTGATGGAAAGGACCTCCAACTGTGCAGTCAAAGCAGTATAGGAATCAACCTGATGGACACCCTGCTTGGGTGCCTTGGCTCTCGGGGCCTGTTGGGAATAGCTCATCCTAGCTGCTTTCTCGAGCAATTCAAACGCCTCTCGCGGTCGCTTCACTCCAAAATATCCACCCGCATAACTGTCAAGCCACTGTCGTCCGCTTACATCGAGACCATTGTAAAATGTCTCACACTGCCTCCATAGCTCTAACCCGTGATGTGGGACCTTTCTCATTAGATTTTTAAACCGCTCCCACGCCTCATAGAACGTCTCACCATCATCCTGCTGGAACGAAAGAATATGAGCTCTCAGCTTCCCTGTTTTCTCGGGAGGAAATTATTTTTCCAAGAATTTTTCAGACATCTGATTCCAAGTGGTAATACAGCCCAAGGGAAGGGAAATCAGCCATGCCTTGGCTTGGTCACGTAGAGTGAATGGGAATAACTGAAGCCGAATGGCATCATCAGACGTGCCATTGATCTTGAATGTGGCGCAAATCTCAAGAAATCCCGCGATATGGAGATTAGGATCCTCATGATCCTTCCCGTCAAACTGATTAGTATTCTGAACCATTTGAATGATACTCGACTTGATCTCGAAATTGTTAGCTTCAACAGTCTGTCGGGTAACGCTTGGCTCTAATCCTCCCAGTGATGGTTTCGCAAAGTCAGAAATCGTCCGGTCATCATCTTGGTCTGCCATGTTCGTGTCTCCCGTACCAAAGATGTTGTCGGTTTCTACGTCTCCTTCCATGGTATTTACTACAACGCGAGACCGCTCCCACAATCTTTGCCGAAAATACCGCTCCGGTTCCGATCTAGGCTCGACAACGTCCGGCTCAGGGGTTGAGGACATACACACTTAATGCATAAATGAGTTACCAAATCAAACCTGTTAAAAATAAAAATAAAATAAAATAAAAATTTGAAAAATAAATAATAATAAAAAATAAAAGTCAAAAATCAAACTAGTGAAATAAAAAATTTTTTACACTATAAACTAGCTAAATCACCAACTCTGATTTTTCTTGAAATCACTGTGTCCTCGGAAACGGCGACAAAAACTTGATGTGCGTGAAACTATATATTTAATATAATGGATTTTTCACACAGATTTTAGTTTTAAAAGGGTTTTCACTAAGAACTAAATCATACACAATAGGCAAGTGTACCTATCGAATAGTAATATAGCTAATGGTAAGAACTGGATATCAATCCGTGGACACGATATCTCTCAATACTAAACCTCGGTCAATGTTTAACAAAAACATGAAGAAGTCAAGTTTGTGAATTTTTCAAAAATAATAACTAATTAACTAGATTTTAAAATAATCCAAAGTCTAAGGAAATTGCTTAGATTATATATTCACTTAGTCTAGTGATGTGATTAATATGAATTGGTAAATCAAATGTTGACTAGATTTCAGTCAAAGATATCTAATCCTATAATCTTTTGGAAAATCGAAATGCAAACACATTCTAATCACCTATGATTATTCTATGAAGCTAAAGTCAAGGTCTATGTCAAGATTTAATCAAGAATTCCTCATCCGTCAAGAATCTTAATTCTACAACTTAAGGAAAACTAATATGACTTATACACACTAATCACCCTAAGTTGCATAAATTCAACAAAATCAAAATTTCTTCCAACTTACAATCTATGAACACAATCATGCAAATGAGGTCATTTGGCCATAATTTCCTAACTTACATGTTAATCATATTCAACAAATCATAATATCACCATGGTTTTTCCAAACTCTAGTGAAAGAAAGTATACTTATGCAAGTTTCATAATATTCGAGAAACCAATTATCATTCCTAATCTCATGGCAAAATCTTAAAAACAAATTGTAAGATTATAAACAAATGTTTGATCATGGTTTTCCAACATATTATGACTAAACATTCATCATTCTTGAAAATTAATCAGCCTACACAAGTATACAACATCATTGGAACAAAATCATAATCTCATCTTGAATCTCGACATAAACCATTTTTACCAATTCATAAAAATCAACATCACATTAACATAAGTTTCATCATATTCTAAACAATAGAGTAATTAGCCCATAAGGCTTACAAGAACAACAATAAAGTAGGTCAAATTAACAAGAAACATGATGAAAATAACAAATTCAAACCACTAGCAAGCAAGGATTGGAAACAAAATGGTGTTGGATGCTTCTTGGATCTTCAAGACCTTCAAAATCTCCCTTGGAAAGCTTGGAAAATTCTGATCAGTGGGTGTTTTTGCTCCAGGAAGTCCAGCCCTTTCAAATGAGGAGAAAAACTCAATTTATAGAAAGTGTGGGATTTGGCACGGTCGTGCAAGGTGATACAGTGCTTCACTTTTGGTCTGTGACGGTTATCGAAGTTGCCATTTTCAGATAAGTCTTGAAAATCGACTCGAGGTGTCAGGCACGGTCGTGCCAAAAGCTGCGCGGTCGTGCGCGAGTCAACATGGCCGGCACTACCTCCCTTTGGCCCGGCACTGCCTTGCCTTGGCCCGTCACTGGCTAGCTTGCACGGTCGTGCAAGGCTTATGCACGGTCGTGCATGGGCTAGCACTACCATGCATGGCCCGGCACTACCTGGTTGCACGATCGTGCAAGTTTATGCATGACCGTGCATAGACTAGCACTACCATGCTTGGCCTTGGCACTGCCTGTGTTGGGTCCGGAGTAGGGCTGCACTGCCAGTGCAAGATTTGGCACAGTAGTGCACATATGGGGATTTGCTCAGAAATTGCTGAAACTCCATATAAGGCTTGATTTTCTTCTGAGCAATGTCGTTTATCCTGCAAATTCACAAAAACAATAATTAGGACTATTTGTGAATGTATTTCCTTGTTGTTAACGTTAAAACCGGGGGGAATTATGTCAACTAATATGTTTAATTTAACGTATATCAATGGACTACCATTGTATTACCTTAACTGAACTGGTCGACTTGTTAGCAAGTTTTATGAACTAAAGGTACCCTAACCAGTATGGTTAATTTTATTGCATTCATTTGACTTGTCGACACATTCGCAAGTTATAAGCATAACATGTTGACCATTAATATAAAGGACCCATTAATTAAAAGAGTAGCTTGTTTTTTTGCACTTATAAATCTGATTCAAATTACTTACCAGATTAAAACAACTTCCTCATTAAATAAATAATGTATTAGAGTGATTATAGATAAGAAAATAAGTAAATTCTGGATATCCTATTCCAGGAATGATTGCTGCATAATTTTCATATAATCTAAAATTGAGATGATCCATGTATAAAACTGCACAATACAAGCAAGCCACAACACTTAATTGTCTTAAAGTGCTGGTAGGGGCATATTGATCTTATTCAGAATTAGTATCGTGCTTTTATGACCTTATATTTTACTTTTAAACCAGAATAAAGAATTTTAAACAAACTATTACTTGATTAAAGTTCACAAGTTTGATTCAATCCAAATAAACAAAACAAAACAAATTATAAATTACAATTAACCAAAGCAGCCCTTATATTAAATTAAAATAAAATCAAGATTAATAAATCAAAACAAGGGAAGGGAGATGGTGATACAATGCAGGAAAACGAAGTGGTTGTTAGGTGTAACATCCCAAATTTTTCTAATACACGTTATTTGAATTTACACATGCGTGACGGATAATATACGTGTAGGGAAAATACGAAAGAATAAAACAAGTTAAGACCCAAAAACGTGTACTCGAACTCAATTTCGAGTACACATGTTCTCGAAACTGTGGTGGTCGAAATCCCAGTTTTCGAGTACAAGGACACTGCCTATAAATAGGAGTGCCTAGGGAAACGTGACAGACTTTGGCTGGAAGCTCATCTGCTCTCAAGTGCTCGAAGCAGATTTCGAGAACATCAAAAGATCGAGCTTTTAATCGATCAAACGGAACAGGAAACTCACAACGATCTACAGGAGTGCTCACCTATCTTCAAGTAAGTGATTTATATATAAAATTTAGGATTTTTATACAAAAGTTAGGATTGTTATACAGAAGTGAACTCGTGCATAAAGCTCGCACCTTTATGCATAAAGTTCGAAACTTTGAGGTTCCAGTGTGTTGGTAACAACCTAAGGAACCTAGAACTAGCTCCCCAAAGCCTTAAATGAATTTCTGAGATGTTTAAAGACGAAAGTGATGAGTCCACGAAATCATGCACAAAGGGTACTCGAAATCATGCTTAGAAGTAAATACATGTTCGAGTTCGATGTCGAATACAAAGACGAAACATGAGCAGCACGTCAGAAAGATCTTGGAGCTATTGAAAGAAAAGAAACTCTATGCCAAATTCTCCAAATGTGAATTTTGGCTAAGAGAGGTTCAGTTTCTGGGTCACGTAGTCAACAGCGAAAGGATTCATGTAGATCCTGCCAAGATCGAGGCAATAAGGAATTGGGACACTCCGAAGTCACCGATGGAGATACGGTCTTTTCTGGGATTGGCAGGTTATTATAGAAGGTTTATCTCAAACTTTTCTAAGATAGCCTTGCCACTCACCAAACTAACTCAGAAAAACGAACCGTTTGTCTGGGGGCAGAAACAAGAAGATGCTTTCCAGACATTGAAACAGAAATTGTGTGATGCTCCAATTCTATCTCTCCCAGAAGGCTGTGATGACTTTGTTGTATACTGTGATGCTTCCCATCAGGGACTCGGTTGTGTGTTAATGCAACGGGACAAAGTCATAGCCTATGCATCAAGACAGTTAAAGGTTCATGAGAAGAACTACACTACTCATGATCTTGAACTGGGAGCAGTAATGTTCGCACTGAAGATTTGGAGACATTACTTATATGGCACCAAGTGTACCATATTCACTTATCACAAGAGTCTGCAACACATCTTTGATCAGAAGGAGCTCAACATGCGACAACGCCGTTGGGTTGAACTTCTGAATGATTACGATTGTGTGATCAAGTACCATCCGGGAAAGGGGAATTATCTACTATAAGGATCGAGTATGGATTCCTGCGGTAGATGAATTGAGGAAACTCATCTTTGATTAAGCACACAAGACAAAATATTCTGTTCATCCAGGCGCTGATAAAATGTAGCAAGACTTGCGTGGATTTTATTGGTGGCCGGGGATGAAGAAAGACATAGCCGAGTATGTTGGCCAATGTCTAACGTGTGCGAAAGTAAAGGCGGAACACCAGAGACCGTCAGGTCTACTGGAACAGCCTGAAATTCCACTCTGGAAGTGGGAACAAATAGCTATGGATTTCATTACCAAGCTACCCCGCACTTCCAGTGGTCATGATACAATTTGGGTGATCATTGATCGTTTAACAAAATCTGCTCACTTATCGCCTATGCGTGAGACTTTCACGATGGATAAACTGGGAAGATTGTACATAAATGAGATAGTGGTACGCCACGGTGTGCCATTGTCTATTATCTCTGATCGAGATAGCAGATTCACATCCAGGTTCTGGCAGTCACTGCAAAAATCTCTAAGGACACAGTTAAATCTGAGTACAGCTTATCATCCACAAACGGATGGTCAAAGCGAACGTACTATCCAGACCCTAGAGGATATGTTGCGGACCTGTGTATTGGACTTCGGTGGAAACTGGGACTCCCACTTGCCACTGATCGAGTTCTCCTACAATAACAGTTACCACAACAGTATCGGATGTGCACCATTCGAGGCTCTCTATGGCCGGAAATGTCGATCACCGATCTGCTGGACTGAAATTGGAGACAACCGAATAACTGGGCCAGAACTCATTCAAGGAACCACTGACAAGATAGCTCAGATTCAAAGAAGACTACAAGCAACAAACGGCGCAAGCCGTTGGAATTCCAAGTGGGAAACCGTGTAATGTTGAAGGTATCCCCATGGAAAGGCGTTGTACGCTTTGGAAAGAAAGGCAAATTAGCACCACGATACGTGGGACCGTTCGAGATCATCGAGCGTATTGGTCCTATAGCTTATCGACTGAGATTACCGGATGAACTCAGTGGTGTGCATGACGTGTTTCACGTCTCAAACCTAAAGAAATGCCTTGCTGACGAGTCTCTCGTCATTCCGATTGAAGAAATTCAAGTAGACGAGCAGTTACATTTCATAGAAGAACCTTTAGAGATTATGGATCGAAAGGTTAAACAACTGAGGTAATGTTTAAGTTTAAACTCGGTTTTATAGGGTTTCACGAATTCAAGTAACCTTTGCTATGATAATCGATATTAAACACTAGTAAACACTTAGATAACTCAAGTGATCGACTAGAAAGAGGGTAGGAATGGTGTTGTAACAGATTTGGACCAGGAAAGGAACGAAGTTGCAGGTTCGCAGGGCAAAGGGGCTGATCGAAGATACAGGTTCGCTAGCCGAACCCTACACGAACCCACATGATGCAGCCGAACCTGCATGGTCTGCAGCGAACCTGTGTAGCCACCTGCACCGAACCCTTTGTCCACGAGCCTGGAATCTTTGGCGAACCATCCTTGGCCGAAACATGGGTGATCACGAACCTTAGGGCGGCGAGCCTTTAAGGTTCGTGGGAATGGAGGCATGGCCGAACCATGGCCATGCAAAGCTCTCGGCTACCGAACCTTGGGATTGAATCAAGCTGCGAACCTTCTATAGTCGAGCTAGTACACGAACCTATGGATAGTTAGAGATGTAACCGAACCCTACAAACTGCCCATCTAGCCGAACCTTATGACACTAGGACCAGCCGAACTTTAGGTATTTTCTTAGAAAGGTTCGCTGCCCTATATACCATACCGAAAGTTAAAGTGGATTAATTGGGCTAATATGGAACTATAACCATCAAGACTAGTGTTAATAATCGAAGGAATGGCTAGTTTGTCATTAATCAAAGTTATAATGACGAATGGATCTCATATGTTGAATGCATGAATAGAATGATATGTGTGTGCATGAGTTTGATATAAGAGCTAGTTATAAGTCATGAGGAATCATGAAGTTCATATGTGGGGTAGAAATTTATAAAACTAAGGTCATTCACACATGTTAACAACTTAAAATGAGTCGTTAATTTGACTAACTTGGACATCTATGTCATATGGTTCGAACAATTGTAAACATTGATCAAGTAAGAATCAAGAGTTGTTATTGGGCTTAAATGGGCCCAATGGGACTTGATTAAGTCCATCAAATGTTAAACACTTAATTAAATTTAAATAATGATGTTTTAATATTGAAATGAAAATGTGTGAATGTTTTCAATTAAAATCTTGTTTAATTTGAATTTATAATTTTCATTGGGTTCTTTTAAATTAGTTAGTTATAAAAGTTGAATGTAATATCATCGATGGGGATTTTCTTGTAAAATAGACAACATAGTTGTCTGGAATTGCTCTAAAAACAAAGAAAACTCTGCCGAAATTTTCTAAAATATAAAAGTAAGTTATTATAACTAATCATGGGAATTGGGATCATAAGAAGGGTAATTAAGATAGATTAGAATCTTAGATACACTTATTACTAAGACACTTAGTTGCACACACCTCAAGACCAAGCTTAGGCACAACGACTATTACGCGTACTTATTATATTCGAATTCTTATAAAATAACTCAGGAACCGAAGAAACTTAGCTTACATAGAGGACCGCGCATTTTGTGTTAGATCAAATTACATAGCAGCACAGGTGAGTTCATTGCCCCTTTTCTAACATTTTTGTTTTAAAACGCGGGGCTGAGAAGCATGTGTAAACTGTTTATTTAAACTGTTTAGTTAAATGCTTTTAAATTTATATGTTTTACATATATATAAATGTTATCCTAGACCATGTCTAGGAAGATTTTATGCAGGTTTACTAACTGATTTACTTATAAATTAAGTGAATAATCAAGTTAAACAAAACGTTTCAAACAGATTAAAACATTTCAAAAGAATCAAATCAAACATTTTGACAAAACAAGTGTGGGAGTTCAATGAATCAAATCAAACATTTTGACGAAGCAAGTGTGGGATTTCAACGAATCAAACGAAACAATCTTTGCAAAGACAATATTCAATGTTCTACAAATCAAGTGTTTGTTGAACTATGAATCAAGTGTACATTTTGATCAATGAATCTAGTATTCTACGATCAACGAATCAAGTACATCTTGTAACAGAATCAGACGAATCAATCAATCATTTTCAAGGGAAATTCCTGGGAAATATCAGAGATAACATATGCCAAAACAGACGAAATAAAAACCCTACATTTCAAGAAGTCCTAGCTAGACCATTTGACTTGTAGGTCGTATGTTTGAGGATATTTACAGATTCCCTAACTACTAAGTACCTAGATTGACAGACTAGTCTACTCGAGTATGACCAAAGGCCCCAATCAATAGGACTTAGATTTTATTAAATGTTTATTTATTTATTTAATTAAGCATTTATAACTGTTTATACAATTACTGTAGTTGATCATAACATGTGATGAACTTGTGGAATCAACATGGATTTCAAATGATTGTAAAGACAGGGAAAACAAACAAAAGAACTTATGGGATTTTGTTAAGGGTAAAAATGCTTAATTATCATTAACAGCAGTGTCATATGCATATTAGTATGTGGTGGGATGTTGCCTAGGGCTTGTCCCTTACATATGCCCTATATATAAGCATACCGATGTGGATATTACATGTGGTGTTAATGAGGTTAG
This sequence comes from Mikania micrantha, assembly GCA_009363875.1. Taxonomy (NCBI): domain Eukaryota; kingdom Viridiplantae; phylum Streptophyta; class Magnoliopsida; order Asterales; family Asteraceae; genus Mikania; species Mikania micrantha. Next base: position 74,301,998 of record CM018692.1, read on the forward strand.
GGTCTTTACCAAAGGAGGCTTCAAATCATTTCAAATCATTTTCAAACATTAAACAATATGAACTCACCAACCATGTGTTGACTTTTATTTTTGCATGACTTCTCAGGTGACGAACAGGTTAATTAAGAAGTCATTTCTTTTGGACTAGGACTTCATATAGAAGACTAGTATTTTGGACCTGCATACTTTTGAAGACATCATTATACAAATTATTTTGTATATCTTGTGTAAATACAAGATAGTCATTTATTGATGTTTACAATAGATTTACATTGTTAAATTATAAACGATACTGCTGTAATTTAACTTTGTAATTCTATTATATTTAGCATTTCTCATTTATATCATGTGCAATGTAAACAATCTGATCACTTCGATTATCACTCACGATATCGCGCCCCGGGAACCTTCCGCCCGTCGGGGAAACCCGATCCTACCCCGCCGGCTCGGGGTGTGACAGATTGGTATCAGAGCCATGGTTATAGAGAAATATAGGTCACTTATTTAAATGGTTTGGCCTAGACTATAACCTAGGAACCCTGCATTTAGAGAACATAGGAATTAATATTTATTTGCATGTTGTCTTCTGTATTCGGTCATTGCACTAACCGATAACTCTATTGGTTATGATCAGAATGTCGCCGCGAAGACAACCTCCCTTGATATAGCTACCACCTCGAGACATGGCTCCACACTCCTCTACACCGTCTCCGAATGACTCTCCACCACCACCTCCTCCACCTCCTCCTCCCCCTCCTCCGTTGATTACTCAAGCATCTGGTTCGGGCACAACACCGACCTTGGATCCTGCTACTGTCGCCTTAGTGACGTTACTGAGTAGCCAGATTACAAACCAGATGAAAGAAGCCATACCGGAGATGTTCCTTCGTCTTCGTAATGAGATCCTCAACACTGGCAACACATCAGGAGAAGCTAGTGGAAATACTGGAGATCCATCTCATTACTCCTACAAGTCCTTTGTAGGATGTAAACCACCCAGTTTTAGTGGGTCTGAAGGCGCTGTTGGATTAATCCAATGGATTGAGAAGATCGAGACAACTTTGGACCTCTGCAGCTGCCCTGAACACCACAAGGTCCGTTACTCAGCTGGAACATTCAACAAACAAGCTCTGACCTGGTGGAACGGTCAGATCAATGCCCGAGGAAGAGAAGAAGCCATGGCCATGGCATGGGAAGATTTCAAGACACTGCTGCGAACAGAGTTCTGCCCTAAGAACGAGTTGCAGAAGCTGGAGGTTGAGTTATCCAACCATGTGATGAAGGGGGCTGATCACATGGGGTATACAACTCGTTACCATGAGTTGGTTGCTTTGGTACCTGACATGGTACCAACATTGGAGAAAAGAATAGACAGATATGTGGGTGGACTTCCCGCCTGCATTCAGGGCATGGTTGTTTCGGCCAACCCTACTACTGTCGAATCAGCAGTGAGACTGTCTGGAAAACTCACTGATCTCATGGTAGCCTCTGGAGTTCTAAAGAAGGAGACTGAACCCAGTAAGAACAAAGTTGAGTCTTCAAAGAAACCCTTACAGCATCAGAAGAAGAAGCAGAAGACCATCAAGAACTACATGGTGGCCACACCTCTTCAACAAGTAGCAGCAGCACCACAGAACCCAAACCGCAAACCTTACACTGGCACGTTTCCTCTGTGTGCCAAGTGTCAGTATCATCACCCTGCTGACACTCCCTGCAAACAATGCACGGGATGTGGAAGAAAGGGTCATTGGGTCCAGTACTACCGGATGGCACCCAATCAAGCAGTCAACAATGCTGCTTTGGCTCTCCCTCCACCAGCAAATCAGAACCATGGAGGATGCTATAACTGTGGCGAACAAGGCCACTTTGCGAAGAACTGCCCGAAGAAGGCACAACCAGCAGTTCAAGCACCCCGTGGATGAGCCTTTGCCATCGGAGCACCAGCTGCACGCCAAGACCCAAATGTGGTCACTGGTACGTTTCTCTTACATGACTTTTATGCATCTGTTCTATTTGATAGTGGTGCGGATCAGAGTTTTATCTCTACCGACTTCGCATGCCAACTAGATTCCATAGAGGAACAGTTAGACTCCCCTTACATTATAGAAGTAGCTAACGGGAAACAGATCACAGTTAGTACAGTTTATAGGAACTGCCCATTGACACTTAATGGTCATACATTCACCATCGATTTGATACCGATGGAGTTAGGCAGTTTTGATATCATTGTTGGAATGGATTGGCTTTCCTCAAATCGAGTGGAAGTCATTTGTTCTGAAAAGCTACTTCGAATTCCCTTGCCGAGTGATCGCGTGTTGGAAGTTAAAGGGGATCAAGCGAAACGAAATGTCAAAATCATTTCGTGTATAAAAGCGCGTAAGTGTTTACAGAAGCGGTGCGTTGCATTTTTGGCTCATGTGGTAGAAAAGGAGAAGGACAAGAAAAGGATTCAAGATGTACCGGTGGTGAAAGAATATCCTGAAGTATTTCCTGAAGACCTACCAGGTTTGCCACCTGTGCGACCGGTAGAGTTTCGTATTGATTTAATTCCTGGAGCAACCCCAGTTGCTAAATCTCCTTACAGGTTAGCACCTTCAGAGATGCAGGAATTGTCTAATCAGTTACAGGAGCTATTTGACAAGGGTTTTATCAGACCGAGCTACTCACCTTGGGGAGCTCCGGTTTTGTTCGTGAAGAAGAAAGACGGATCGTTCAGAATGTGCATAGATTACAGGCAGCTGAACAAACTAATCATCAAGAATCGGTATCCTTTGCCGAGGATTGATGATTTATTTGACCAACTGCAAGGAGCTCAATACTTCTCAAAGATTGACTTGCGGTCTGGATATCATCAACTGAGAGTTCAAGATGAAGACATACCGAAAACGGCCTTCCGAACAAGATACGGGCACTATGAATTTTTGGTGATGCCCTTCGGATTGACAAATGCACCAGCAGTTTTCATGGACCTCATGAACCGAGTGTGCAAGCCGTACTTGGATCAGTTTGTCATTGTTTTCATTGATGACACACTGATTTATTCCAAGACCAAGACGAAACATGAGCAGCACCTCAGAAAGATCTTGGAGCTGTTGAAAGAAAAGAAACTCTATGCCAAATTCTCCAAATGTGAATTTTGGCTAAGAGAGGTTCAGTTTCTGGGTCACGTAGTCAACAGCGAAGGGATTCATGTAGATCCTGCCAAGATCGAGGCAATAAGGAATTGGGACACTCCGAAGACACCGACGGAGATATGGTCTTTTCTGGGATTGGCAGGTTATTATAGAAGGTTTATCTCAAACTTTTCTAAGATAGCCTTGCCACTCACCAAACTAACTCAGAAAAACGAACCGTTTGTCTGGGGGCAGAAACAAGAAGATGCTTTCCAGACATTGAAACAGAAATTGTGTGATGCTCCAATTCTATCTCTCCCAGAAGGCTGTGATGACTTTGTTGTATACTGTGATGCTTCCCATCAGGGACTCGGTTGTGTGTTAATGCAACGGGACAAAGTCATAGCCTACGCATCAAGACAGTTAAAGGTTCATGAGAAGAACTACACTACTCATGATCTTGAACTGGGAGCAGTAATGTTCGCACTGAAGATTTGGAGACATTACTTATATGGCACCAAGTGTACCATATTCACTTATCACAAGAGTCTGCAACACATCTTTGATCAGAAGGAGCTCAACATGCGACAACGCCGTTGGGTTGAACTTCTGAATGATTACGATTGTGTGATCAAGTACCATCCGGGAAAGGCGAATGTTGTAGCTGATGCATTGAGCTGGAAGGACGGGTAAAACCCATACGTGTCAGAGCAATGGGAATAACCGTGCAGACCAGTTTAAGTGACAAGATTATCCAAGCACAACAAGAAGCACTTGATCAAGGCAATTTGAAGAAGGAACTTGATTGCGGAGCGGAGAAACATTTTGACACGAAGCCTGATGGAATTATCTACGATAAGGATCGAGTATGGATTCCTGCGGTAGATGAATTGAGGAAACTCATCTTTGATTAAGCACACAAGACAAAATATTCTGTTCATCCAGGCGCTGATAAAATGTAGCAAGACTTGCGTGGATTTTATTGGTGGCCGGGGATGAAGAAAGACATAGCCGAGTATGTTGGCCAATGTCTAACGTGTGCGAAAGTAAAGGCGGAACACCAGAGACCGTCTGGTCTACTGGAACAGCCTGTAATTCCGCTCTGGAAGTGGGAACAAATAGCTATGGATTTCATTACCAAGCTACCCCGCACTTCCAGTGGTCATGATACAATTTGGGTGATCATTGATCGTTTAACAAAATCTGCTCACTTCTTGACTATGCGTGAGACTTTCACGATGGATAAACTGGGAAGATTGTACATAAATGAGATAGTGGTACGCCACGGTGTGCCATTGTCTATTATCTCTGATCGAGATAGCAGATTCACATCCAGGTTCTAGCAGTCACTGCAAAAATCTCTGGGGACACAGTTAAATCTGAGTACAGCTTATCATCCACAAACGGATGGTCAAAGCGAACGAACTATCCAGACCCTAGAGGATATGTTGAGGACCTGTGTATTGGACTTCGGTGGAAACTGGGACTCCCATTTGCCACTGATCGAGTTCTCCTACAATAACAGTTACCACAGCTTTATCGGATGTGCACCATTCGAGGCTCTCTGTGGCCGGAAATGTCGATCACCGATCTGCTGGACTGAAATTGGAGACAACCGAATAACTGGCCAGAACTCATTCAAGAAACCGCTGACAAGATAGCTCAGATTCAAAGAAGACTACAAGCAAAAAGGAGTAGACAAAAGAGCTACGCCGACAAACGGCGCAAGCCGTTGGAATTTCAAGTGGGAAACCGTGTAATGTTGAAGGTATCCCCATGGAAAGGCGTTGTACGCTTTGGAAAGAAAGGCAAATTAGCACCACGATACGTGGGACCGTTCGAGATCATCGAGCGTATTGGTCCTGTAGCTTATCGACTGAGATTACCGGATGAACTCAGTGGTGTGCATGACGTGTTTCACGTCTCAAACCTAAAGAAATGCCTTGCTGACGAGTCTCTCGTCATTCCGATTGAAAAAATTCAAGTAGACGAGCAGTTACATTTCATAGAAGAACCTTTAGAGATTATGGATCGAAAGGTTAAACAACTGAGGCGAAGCCGTATTCCTATTGTAAAGGTTCGATGGAATTCACAGCGCGGACCCGAATTCACTTGGGAACGTGAAGATCACGTGAAGTTAAAGTATCCCCAACTGTTTGAAGAGGAAGCTGTACCCGATAACAACTCTTAAATTTCGGGACGAAATTTCTCTAACAAGGGGAGACTGTAACGTCAGTGCCGGAACCGTCACCGGAACAGTGATCTCTACAGTGCACGAACAGTAAAACAGGTACGAATCTTATATACTTCAGTAAGTTTCACATCCATATCATTATCATTTTGTGTCGTCATAAATCAAATTCAGAAACAGTTAACAGAAACACAGTTCAGAACATTGGTTCTTAAGTCAGATAATTATCTGGCAGCATAGAACCACCATAGGATTAATTGTTAGGATAGTATTATGTATAAACGTATGTGAGGCTTTAAAGAACAAAATACACGAATATTGTTATGTGAATGCTAAATTGACGGGTTATTCGTATAGGTGACAATCTGTATGAATACATCAGAAAGTTTAACGTTCTGAATGATATTCTATACTTAGAAAACAAGATTGAAAAGTATAGTTATCGTCGTGTTCGTAAGAGTGACTATTCGAACGAATACGCGCGACAACCGTACATTTCGATTGAAACAGTAGATTAATATTTTAAATTGAAATAAATGAGAAGATATTAGTTAATTTATTAGGAATCACAACCTAAAATAATTAAATAAATTTTAGTTTATAAATCGGGCCGTTTCGTCTTGAAAACTACGCGAAACGGCTATATACGCGAAACCGAACGAGACTAAACTACCTGGTATGTGTTAGACATTAAAGGGCATTTAATTTCCCCATCTACCACCACCAAACCTTTCCCACCATCACCATTTTCGTTTTCCCCTTCCTCTCTCTAAAAAGAAATTCATCCAACTTCTCTCTACAAGTTCGTGACCATTTCTCGTCGGATTCAAGCTATTTTGGTTTCATTACAACCCTCTCATCATGTAGATTTCAGAAGTACAACTTGTTCAAGCTTTCGTCCACGGAAATTGAGGTAATGTTTAAGTTTAAACTCGGTTTTATAGGGTTTCACGAATTCAAGTAAGCTTTGCTATGATAATCGATATTAAACACTAGTAAACACTTAGATAACTCAAGTGATCGACTAGAAAGAGGGTAGGAATGGTGTTGTAACAGATTTGGACCACGAATTCAAGTAAGCTTTGCTATGATAATCGATATTAAACGCTAGCCGAACCCTACACGAACCCACATGATGCAGCCGAACCCTGCATGGTCTGCAGCGAACCTGGGTAGCCACCTGCACCGAACCCTTTGTCCACGAGCCTGGAATCTTTCGCGAACCATCCTTGGCCGAAACATGGGTGATCACGAACCTTAGGGTGGCGAGCCTTAAAGGTTCGTGGGAATGGTGGCATGCCCGAACCATGGCCATGCAAAGCTCTCGGCTACCGAACCTTGGGATTGAATCAAGCTACGAACCTTCCATAGTCGAGCTAGTACACGAACCTATGGATAGTTAGAGATGTAACCGAACCCTACAAACTGCCCATCTAGCCGAACCTTGTGACACTAGGACCAGCCGAACTTTAGGTATCTTCTTAGAAAGGTTCGCTGCCCTAGATACCATACCGAAAGTTAAAGTGGATTAATTGGGCTAATATGGAACTATAACCATCAAGACTAGTGTTAATAATCGAAGGAATGGCTAGTTAGTCATTAATCAAAGTTATAATGAAGAATGGATCTCATATGTTGAATGCATGAATAGAATGATATGTGTGTGCATGAGTTTGATATAAGAGCTAGTTATAAGTCATGAGGAATCATGAAGTTCATATGTGGGGTAGAAATTTATAAAACTAAGGTCATTCACACATGTTAACAACTTAAAATGAGTCGTTAATTTGACTAACTTGGACATCTATGTCATATGGTTCGAACAATTGTAAACATTGATCAAGTAAGAATCAAGAGTTGTTATTGGGCTTAAATGGGCCCAATGGGACTTGATTAAGTCCATCAAATGTTAAACACTTAATTAAATTTAAATAATGATGTTTTAATATTGAAATGAAAATGTGTGAATGTTTTCAATTAAAATCTTGTTTAATTTGAATTTATAATTGTCATTGGGTTCTTTTAAATTAGTTAGTTATAAAAGTTGAATGTAATATCATCGATGGGGATTTTGTTGTAAAATAGACAACATAGTTGTCTGGAATTGCTCTAAAAACAAAGGAAACTCTGCCGAAATTTTCTAAAATATAAAAGTAAGTTATTATAACTAATCATGGGAATTGGGATCATAAGAAGGGTAATTAAGATAGATTAGAATCTTAGATACACTTATTACTAAGACACTTAGTTGCACACACCTCAAGACCAAACCTTAGGCTCAACGACTATTACGCGTACTTATTATATTCGAATTCTTATAAAATAACTTAGGAACCGAAGAAACTTAGCTTACATACAGGACCGCGCATTTTGTGTTAGATCAAATTACATAGCAGCACAGGTGAGTTCATTGCCCCTTTTCTAACATTTTTGTTTTAAAACGCGGGACTGAGAAGCATGCGTAAACTGTTTATTTAAACTGTTTACTTAAATGCTTTTAAATTTATATGTTTTACATATATATAAATGTTATCCTAGACCATGTCTAGGAAGATTTTATGCAGGTTTACTAACTGATTTACTTATAAATTAAGTGAATAATCAAGTTAAACAAAACGTTTCAAACAGATCAAAACATTTCAAAAGAATCAAATCAAACATTTTGACAAAACAAGTGTGGGAGTTCAATGAATCAAATCAAACATTTTGACGAAGCAAGTGTGGGATTTCAACGAATCAAACGAAACAATCTTTGCAAAGATAATATTCAATGTTCTACAAATCAAGTGTTTGTTGAACTATGAATCAAGTGTACATTTTGATCAATGAATCTAGTATTCTACGATCAACGAATCAAGTACATCTTGTAACAGAATCAGACGAATCAATCAATCATTTTCAAGGGAAATTCCTGGGAAATATCAGAGATAACATATGCCAAAACAGACGAAACAAAAACCCTACATTTCAAGAAGTCCTAGCTAGACCGTTTGACTTGTAGGTCGTATGTTTGAGGATATTTACAGATTCCCTAACTACTAAGTACCTAGATTGACAGACTAGTCTACTCGAGTATGACCAAAGGCCCCAATCAATAGGACTTAGATTTTATTAAATGTTTATTTATTAATTTAATTAAGCATTTATAACTGTTTATACAATTACTGTAGTTGATCATAACATGTGATGAACTTGTGGAATCAACATGGATTTCAAATGATTGTAAATACAGGGAAAACAAACAAAAGAACTTATGGGATTTTGTTAAGGGTAAAAATGCTTAATTATCATTAACAGCAGTGTCATATGCATATTAGTATGTGGTGGGATGTTGGCTAGGGCTTGTCCCTTACATATGCCCTATATATAAGCATACCGATGTGGATATTACATGTGGTGTTAATGAGGTTAGGGTCTTTACCAAAGGAGGCTTCAAATCATTTCAAATCATTTTCAAACATTAAACAATATGAACTCACCAACCATGTGTTGACTTTTAATTTTGCATGACTTCTCAGGTGACGAACAGGTTAATTAAGAAGTCATTTCTTTTGGACTAGGACTTCATATAGAAGACTAGTATTTTGGACCTGCATACTTTTGAAGACATCATTATACAAATTATTTTGTATATCTTGTGTAAATACAAGATAGTCATTTATTTATGTTTACAATAGATTTACATTGTTAAATTATAAACGATACTGCTGTAATTTAACTTTGTAATTCTATTATATTTAGCATTTCTCATTTATATCATGTGCAATGTAAACAATCTGATCACTTCGATTATCACTCATGATATCGCGCCCCGGGAACCTTCCGCCCGTCGGGGAAACCCGATCCTACCCCGCCGGCTCGGGGTGTGACAATTAAGGGGGCTAGTAGGCTATGAGGACTTAGAATAAATTCTAAGTCTAAGAATGTGATGTAAAATAATGTAATGAGACGAGGTAACTGATGTAGGTTCTTAAGTCTTGGCTAAGGAGTTCGGTCAAGAACATCAGGAACTACTATCAGGTGAGTTCTAGATGCCCTGTTTCACATTTAATGTTTTGAGCTGGCATACATGCTTGTGTTATGTTATGATGCTATGTGCTTACGTATGACGATGAACGAATGAGGATATGCCGTGATTATGTATGCATGTATATGTGTTATGCATGATGAATATGTATGGAAAAATGCTATGTATGACGAACGAATGTTACTGAACTATGATGACCATATTTATGATGATAGTCATAAGATAACATGCTATGATGAATTCCTAAGCAGTTAGGATAATATGACATGATGATAAAGATTTGTAGCGTGAAATGTTATGGTATGATATGTGCCTTTGTTGTTAGAACAAAATGTTATGATGATAAGATGCTAGTATGAAAAGTTCATGAATGCCAGAATGTATGATATGATGATATGATGATAGCATGATATGCATTCATTGCTAGGAGGTTATGGTGATATGATGACATGATACTGGCATGACATAATATGACGAGTCCTATGATATTGGGACAAAGTGATGATGTTATGATGATAAGATGCTAGCATGAAATGTTATGATGTTATGATGAATACAGTGAATGATGATATGATGCTAGTATGTCTTGAATGATGAAGGAATGATGTTCCTATACGTGTTATAGGAAAATGTACGAATGATAGTCAACCACGACTATAACTGGGTATGATAATCAACCACGACTATAACTGGGTATGGTAGTCAACCACGACTATAACTGGGTATGGTAGTCAACCACGACTATAACTGGGTATGGTAGTCAACCACGACTATAACTGGGTATGGTAGTCAACCACGACTATAACTGGGTATGATAGTCAACTAAGACTATAACTGGGTATGGAGCCTTGGGCCGGCATAAGCCCACTGTTCGTATGGTGACAGTGGAATGTATGATGATGATGTTCAAGATGTTATGTGCTAAGGTTATGGATTGTATGTACATAATGATGTTATGTTAAGTCTATTTAATGTTGTTTTATGAAAACTAGAACTCACCAGCGTAAGCTGACTTGATTTAGCTTGTAAGTCAGGTTAAGGTTAAGGCGAAATGATGCATGGAGCTCGGGGCATCAAGATAGAGAATCCGATGGTTTTGGCAATTCGATATGTTTTTGATACAGACACTTTATTGTATTCTGTTTATCAAACTATGTTTACATTTCCGCTGCATGATTATGAAAGTTTTTAGTTTAAGAGCTATGTGTTATGAAGAAACCAACCTCTGTGGGGTCGCTCGGTTACGGGGCCTCACAAGTTGGTATCAGAGCCATAGTTTGAGAGATCTTGGCATCCCAAATGCCAAGACTTAAACTGAGAATGGGATTAAATGATGCGAATTGCCAACCATGGATGAACGGATGCCACGAGCTGAATGTTATGTACGAGTTAAGATGTGGATCTAAGGTTAGAAAGGTAGTTAGTGTCATGCACATTGAGGAGATGGGATGGGAAACGTTTAGAGCCTATGAGTTGGGTAAATGGTTAATAACACCTGATCAACGTCATTACCGATTTACAAAGCTTATTTCGTGCTAAACTAATTCCTGTACTAACCCATCAATTGTTGCATCCTGTAGATAGTTAGATGGCTGGAAAAAAGGGTAGACCACGTAAGCAACCATAGGAATCCAAAGAACCACGTGTCGAGAATGAAGAACCCGTCAATGAGGACAACCACGAGCACAACGAGCAACCAGAGAATGAAGAAGAGTTCACTCTTGAGCCTATCGTGGTGAGGGCTATTTCTGATGAGGTCTGCAAGATAATGGATGAGAAGCTACCAGCCTTGATTGCTAAGGTACTGAAGGATGCTCTTAAATACAAGTCTGAGGGAACTAAGGAAAGCTCTAAGGAAGATGAGGATGTTGTGATCGTCGAGACAAAGAGCAGTGATTCTATGTCTGGGAAACTGAAGGGTTGTGATTACAAATCCTTCAAGGGATGTAACCCACCGACCTTTGATGGGAAGAAGGATGTTGTGGCCCCCTGCCACTGGATTTCTGCGATGGAGGCTGTTATCTCCATCAGTGAGTGCCGAATTGATCAAGCTGTCAAGTTTGCAGCTCACTCCTTTGTCGAGGAGGCACTACACTGGTGGAACACCATCAAGCAATCTAAATCTATAGCTGATATAGAGAAGATGACTTGGGATGATCTCAAGGAACTGGTTACTAGACAGTTCTGTCCCAAGAACGAGCTGGATAAAGTTGAAAGGGAATTTCTGGTGCTGAAAGCTGGGAGCTTGAATCACAGGCAGTACACTTCACGGTTTAATGAGATGGCGAGGCTTGTGCCTCATTTGGTTTCTACCGAGGAACGCAGGGTGAAGTTGTACATAGAGGGTTTTCCTCCCAAGGTTCGGATTCATGTGAAGGAGAATGCTCCCAACACTTATGATTCCACTGTGGAGCTCAGTGGAATAGTTTGGGACGATGTTATGTCAGCCGAACCAGCCAAAGATGAAGCAAAGGTGAAAGAGTCTTCTGGGACTAAGAGGGGTCGAACAGACCAACGAAAGTTTTCAAGCAAGAAGTTTAAATGTGAGGATGCGAACCGATGCAACAACTGTGGTAAAACCCACACTGGACAGTGTCTGGTGGGCACTAACTTATGTTTTCGGTGCAGGAAGACGGGACATTTTTCCGGCAATTGCCCGAGTGCCACCAGATGCTACAACTGTAACGGGTTTGGACATTTGTCTAAAGATTGCAGGTAACCACGGGTCGATGGTTCGAGCTCGGGTAAGAAAGAGGAGAAAGGAAAGGAGAAGCAGAAGGCTAAAGCACAAGCCTTTACGGTGACGAAGGATGATGTGATCGAGGACCCCGATGTGGTCACAGGTACCTTTTCTATCAACAATATTCCTACTTCTGTATTGTTTGATTCTGGTGCCAGTATGAGTTTTGTATCTTCTACTTTCTGTGATGGGTTATCTGAGAAGGTTAAGAAGATAGATCGGGTAATTGATGTAGAGACGGCTATTGGTATGATGACCAGGGTGACTGAGGCTATTGATGATTGTTATGTTGAGATAGAAGGTCATAGGTTCCCTGTCCGATTGTTTCTGATAACCTTAGGAGGCTTCGATGTAGTTTTTGGTATGGACTGGTTAGCCAAATATGAGGCTAACATTGTATGTCGACGAAAGATGATATGTTTACGTGCGATGGATGGGAGCTCTGTGACGGTTTATGGTGATAAAGCGATGTATGCGCCGAAAATCATTTCGATGATCAAGACTGATGATATGATGAGGCGGGGGTGTGGTACCTACTTGGCCTATGTGATTGAGGAACGTAATGATACGAGGACGATTGATGATGTTCCTGTGGTGCGTAACTTCCTCGATGTATTCCTTGAGGAATTGCCTGGATTACCACCTGAGCGGGAAATTGAGTTCTAGATCGACTTAGTGCCTGGGGCACAACCCGTTGCCAAAACACCTTACCGTCTAGCTCCAACTGAGATGAATGAAATGATGACCCAGCTACAAGAACTCCTTAATAATGGTTTTATTCGACCGAGTGTCTCTCCGTGGGGAGCACCGGTGCTATTTGTTAAGAAGAAAGATGGAAGTATGCGTATGTGTATCGATTACAGGGAACTGAATAAGTTGACCGTAAAGAACATGTATCCTCTACCTAGAATTGATGACTTGTTCGATCAATTGCAAGGTGCAAGCTGGTTCTCAAAGATAGATCTCCGATCCGGTTACGATCAGTTGAAAGTTCGAGAGCAGGATATTCCAAAGACTGCTTTTCGTACGCGTTATGGACACTACGAGTTTCTCGTTATGTCATTTGGATTGACGAATGCTCTGGCAGCATTTATGGATTTGATGAACAGGGTATGTCGACCGATGCTGGACCGATCGGTGATAGTGTTTATTGACGATATTTTGATTTATTCAAAGAACGAGGGAGACCATGCTTGCCATTTACGAGAGGTATTGGAGATCCTGCGGAAAGAGAAACTTTATGCTAAGTTCTCCAAATGCGCCTTCTGGGTACGAGAAGTACAGTTTCTGGGTCTTATGGTGAACCCAGATGGCATTATGGTAGACCCAGCTAAAGTTGAAACGGTTATGAAATGGAATCCTCCAAAGTCACCGACGGAAGTACGTAGTTTTCTTGGTTTGGCCGGCTACTATCGGAGAATTATTCAAGATTTCTCCGAGATAGCGACGCCACTGACGAAGCTCACGAGGAAAGATGTAAAGTACGAATGGGGCCCGAACCAAGAACATGTGTTTTCTGTGCTAAAGGAGAAACTTACCCAAGCTCCTATTCTAGCACTGCCGGATGGAAATGATGATTTTGTTGTGTATGCTTATGCATCACGACAAGGGTTGGGATGCGTACTGATGCAAAGGGAAGGGTGATAGCTTATGTTTCGTGCTAGCTAAAGATTCATGAGGCTAACTACCCAACCCACGATCTTGAACTCGCTCTAGTGGTCTTTGCATTGAAAATATGGAGGCATTACCTGTATGGAGTAAAGAGTACCATCTATACCGACCACAGGAGCTTGAAGTATTTCTTTGAGCAAAAGGATTTGAACATGAGGCAGAGGCGATGTCTTGAGCTGTTAAAGGATTATGATTGTGATATTTTGTATCACCCGGGAAAGGCCAATGTGGTGGCAGATGCCCTAAGTCGCAAGACCGAGCATCCTGCCATACGAGTAAAATCGTATAGTTTGGTGATAACGCCAAACTTTCTGAATGAGCTCAAGTAGGCACAACAGGAAGGACTGAAAGAAGAGAATATGGGTTATGAACGTGTCTTCAGACCAGTGAAGAACCTGGAAGACAATGATTACGGTATAAAGATATGATTCGGTCGTATGTGGGTGCCCAGAAATGGGGACATACGATCGAGGATTTTAGATGAAGCCCACAAATCACGTTATTTGGTGCATCCCGGTGCGACGAAGATGTATCAAGATCTTCGAAAGAACTATTGGTGGCCGGGTATGAAGTTTAGCGTGATGCAGTATGTGAACCGGTTCCTTACTTGTGCGCAAGTGAAGGCTGAACATCAGAAGCCCTACAAATATGTGCAACCTCTTGAGGTACCGGAATGGAAGTGGGAACACATCACTATGGATTTCATCACCAAGCTACCAAGAACAGCTAAACGACATGATACCATATGGGTTATTGTGGACCGACTGACGAAGAGTGCAAACTTTCTTCCTATCAGGGAAACGTATACGTCCGAAAGGTTGTCTGAATTGTTCGTGAAAGAGTTTGTGACCCGACATGGAGTTCCTATCTCCATTGTGTCAGATCGAGATACGAGGTTTGCTTCCAGATTTTGGAAGCAGTTTCATGATGCTATGGGAACGAAACTGAACATCAGTACTGCCTACCACCCTCAGACAGATGGACAGTCAGAAAGGACTATCCAAACGTTGGAGGATATGCTTAGGGCGTGCATTATCAATTTTGGAGGTAGCTGGGATGACCACTTGCCATTGGTGGAGTTTTCGTATAATAACAGCTACCACTCTAGCATCAGAATGCCCCCTTACGAGGCGTTGTACGGAAGACGATATAGGACCCCGGTCTGTTGGGGTGAAGTTGGACAGAAAGAGATGGGAAACAAGGCTGCCATAATCGATATGGCAGAAAAGCTACGGGTGATAAAAGCACGCATGAAAGCTGCACAAGATCACCAAAAGTCCTACGCTGACAAGCGCCGAAGACCGATCGAGTTCAATGTTGGCGATCAAGTGTTGCTAAAAGTATCACCATGGAAGGGAATCATTCGGTTCAGAAAGCGAGGAAAGTTGAGTTCGAGTTACATCGGACCGTATCGGATAGAGGCAAGGATAGGGAAAGTCGCGTATAGACTAGACCTACCAGAGGAGCTGAACGCAATTCATCCTACCTTCCACGTGTCACACCTTAGGAAGTGTCTGGTAGACGAGCAAGCACATGTTCCTTTGGATGACATTGAGGTAGATGACCGACTGAACTACATTGAAGAACCAGTCGCCATTATGGATACGAAGGAAAGGAAGCTACGGAATAAAACGGTTCGTCATGTCAAGGTTCATTGGAAGCTCCGAAAAGGTTCAGACACGACATGGGAGACGGAAGATGAAATGAGGAGTTGTACCCTCAGTTGTTCGAGTAGTAGACGAGTCTGGTTTCGGGACGAAACCTATTGTAAGGAGGGGAGACGTGTAACATCCCAAATTTTTCTAATACACGTTATTTGAATTTACACATGCGCGACGGATAATATACGTGTAGGGAAATACAAAAGAATAAAACAAGTTAAGACCCAAAAACGTGTACTCGAACTCAATTTCGAGTACCCATGTTCTCGAAACTATGGTAGTCGAAATCCCAGTTTTCGAGTACAAGGACACTGCCTATAAACAGGAGTGCCTTGGGAAACGTGACAGACTTTGGCTGGAAGCTCATCTGCTCTCAAGTGCTCGAAGCAGATTTCGAGAACATCAAAAGATCGAGCTTTTAATCGATCAAACGGAAGACGAAACGCACAAGGATCTACAGGAGTGCTCACCTATCTTCAAGTAAGTGATTTATATATAAAAGTTAGGATTCTTATACAAAAGTTAGGATTGTTATACAGAAGTGAACTCGTGCATAAAGCTCGCACCTTTATGCATAAAGTTCGGAACTTTGAGGTGTCGTGGTACGAATGGAGATTCTCGACCCTATGTATCATGTGAACAGGGTCTCCCGAATGAACTCCCATAAAAAGCATGTCATGCGATTGAGAGATCCATGCGAAGGAGGGTGTCACCCAGTGGAAAGCTCTATTCACCCCTAGGGTTTGCTTCGGTCCTTACATTCATTCGGCCATGGGCGGTCGTGCGAATGGGTTCCCATTCGGCTCTTGGAACTGGATCATTCGGCTCATGGCCATTTGGCCGTGCACCTCATTACCACCATTTCCAAGATCTAACCCATATCCAAGTGTTCTCCAGGTTCTTAACTTCTTCTAGTGCCCTTTCTATGGGTTTTATACGTTGGACATCGGCTCAAACATAGGGGATCGAGTGCAGGGAGAAAACCCTAAAATCGTGACTTATAACTTGATTTTACCTCGATTCTAGTGGTTCCAAGCTCAGATTTCTTGTACTTTCATGATCTACAAGTTGTTGTGGTTGTTTTGACACTAAACTTACTCAATTTGGTGAAGGATTGAAGCTTCTAGGGTTTGGGGTTCTAGAGAGAGAGTTTAGAGAGAGAAAGTGACAAAAATGGGGGAAAGAAATGGGTAGGTGGAGGAGGTTAATGGCATTTAATGCCATTTTGATCTCTTTAACGATCTGAAAAATTTCGAGTTCATTCGGTTCCGCTCGTTCTCGCGTAAAAGTGTCGGTTTTCGGTCGTCTTCGTAACGAAACGTTACGGTTTTAAAAATAGAGTTTATTAAATTAAATTAGGTGGTAATTCCTAGTAAATTATCTAATATCTTTTGTTTATTTTAAAAATTTCTGAAAACGTTTAAGTTTAACTGTTTAATCAAATTGTACAGTTGCCGTGCGTATTCGTTTGGATCGACACCCGTACGAACATGATGATAACTACACTTATCGATGTGATTTTCTAATTATTGGACATCATTCAGAACGTTAAACTTTCAGATATATTCATACAGATTGTCACCTATACGAATATTCCGTCAATTTAGCATTCACATAACGACATCTGTTATTATGTTGTTCTGTACAACCTCGCATACGTATATACATAATAAAGTCCTAACTAACATTCATATAACAGTTTTGCGTCGTCTGATGAAATTATGACTGTTAAACCATGGTTTTGAATCAAGTTTCTGAAATGAATGTGTAATAGTTCTATGTCAAACATCAATTGATAATAGTTTACATGTAATACACATAGTTCGTACCTGAGTTACTGTTCAAGTCACTGTTCCGGTTACGTTTCCAGCACTGATGTTACACCATCTAAAAGGGTTTATCTCCACCGAGAACACGAATTTAGTTTGGTGGACCGAGAACTCGATTGTTGAGTTGTGTTATTGTGTTTTCGGTGAATGAAAAAGAAATTCTCAATGAAAATAATTGGTTTATCAATTCCTTTTTGTGACATTGATGTTGTGTTGAAACTTACTGTAAATTTATGATTTCAGGGAATGGCAGCTTTAAAATTTGTGCCTGATGACAATGTAGTGGCCTTACTGTTCAAGTCACTGTTCCGGTTACGTTTCCAGCACTGATGTTACACCATCTAAAAGGGTTTATCTCCACCGAGAACACGAATTTAGTTTGGTGGACCGAGAACTCGATTGTTGAGTTGTGTTATTGTGTTTTCGGTGAATGAAAAAGAAATTCTCAATGAAAATAATTGGTTTATCAATTCCTTTTTGTGACATTGATGTTGTGTTGAAACTTACTGTAAATTTATGATTTCAGGGAATGGCAGCTTTAAAATTTGTGCCTGATGACAATGTAGTGGCCTATCTGTGTGATCCACCTCGACTACACATGGAGTTTTAATCATTTATCATTGGGCTGAACACGTGCAAGATTGCGTACACACTTAGAACAAATCCAGTTATCTGCGAAAGAGCAATCGGAGAATTCTGGGGATCTTCGACAATCAATGGTCAGAATGGACAGATTGAAGCCAATGTTCAAGCATGCAAGATCCCTGTGACAGAGGAAATTATCATATCAACGTTTTTATTTGGAGATCATTCAGACCATCCTATATCCTATTCAAATGATGCAGTTGTCAGTGTACTGATGAGAAAAGGATACGAGGGAGAATACCCTCCTCTTGTGAAGAAACTCCTTCATCTTTATTGGATACTGTTAGCACATATGGTGCAGATGGGAAATTCTGGAAACAAAGGAGGAACAGATGTCCTCGGAGTGGAACTAACTTCTGGTATTATGGCGTTAACCATGTATTGGGATTTCAATTGGTCCAGGTTGGTGTTCGAAGATATGAAGAAGAATCTGAGAAGGATGAAAAAGGAAATCTTCTTGATGTATCCTAGGTTTGTTCAGATGATTTTGGATGCTCACTATCCAAACTTAGTGAAGACTGTGGTTTCGCTGGATATCAAAACCATGGGACTAAATGTTTTCGGTTTGCTTAAACAGACAAGAAAGGGAGCCCAAGTTACTTTTAGAGGTTTGAGACCATTAGAGAACTTTGGACGATTTGGAGAAGTTGATGGTGCTGATCAAGGGAATGTGCCAAATGTGATCGTAGCAGAGGAACACGATATTCAACCTCAAATGGAAAGACCAGAACATGATCAGGCAAATCCAGAGACACAAATCAATGCAGTTGATGAGGCTATGGTAGAAATGATTGATCAAGAGTTTGATTCAACCTTGAATGAAGCAGAAGTCTTTGAGAATCTCACTCCACGGAAGAGATCTAGACGAGATCCCTATCCTGAACCACGTTCAGTAGTGTGCCTGTTACTGGAACTTCTTCCTCAGGACAAAAACCATAAACAGAGAATATGGTTGACTCAGCACATGAGAAAGAAACTGAACCGTAGAGATTAATCAGGGATGCAAGCAAAGGAAAGGGAATTGAAGAAGCTCCGGTTGATGTGCATGTGCTACAAGAAATAGTGTTTGTATTGGAGCAACAGCTAAATGAGCAAGTGTTGCAGTCAGTGACAAAAGACATCCTCATCAATGAGCTTCAAGAAAATCAAGTAGCTCAGAATTT
Organism: Mikania micrantha; assembly: GCA_009363875.1. Taxonomy (NCBI): domain Eukaryota; kingdom Viridiplantae; phylum Streptophyta; class Magnoliopsida; order Asterales; family Asteraceae; genus Mikania; species Mikania micrantha. Next base: position 74,321,038 of record CM018692.1, read on the forward strand.
GAAGATTTAGACTTTGGAAGCAAATATGGGGTATTTCACTGCATTATTCATGGATCTTAAACAACAATTGAACAGAGATGATGACAATGGTGGTGTTCGAGAAAGAAGAAATGATGGTGGTGATAATGAAGGTGGATCGAGTGGTGGTGACTTGAAGAAACAGCAAGACTCTGAAGTTGACAAGAGAAATGATGGTACAGGTGAAGAGTGCAGTGATAAAAATAAGGAGTCTAGAATGAAACAAGGAGAAGCTGGTCCTAGCCAACAAGAAGAAGATCGACTGATGTTTGATGTTGATGACTTGGAAGAGAATGTGGTGTTGACTGAGACAGAAGACTCGGGGAAAGGGAAAGTATCTTCTTCAGCTGAGTATGATTATTCAAATGTTGATAAGTGGGTTGCTGGAAGGAGAGTGGATACATCTGAGAGACTGATAATTCCAAGTGTTCAACATAAGGATTATTTCAAGCAACAACAGGACTTGCCAGAGAAGTATGTGGTTACAACCGGGAAGAATTATTATGATAAGGTTGGTGATCGATCAGGGATACACTCATGGCATTATGATAGAGACAAGAAAATGTGGGTAGTGAAGCGAAAAAGTGGTATTGGAATATTACAAGAGTCCTTTGGATTTTTAGTCGTGGACTCGTGTGGAACTTGATGAGCCTCCATTTTACAATCGATCAAATGATTCAAGAGGAACAGAGTTTTATGACTTCCTTCATGAAGAAGTATGCTTGAATTTCAAGAGAATGAACACGGCTGAGTCTAAAGTAAAGAAGCATAAAGGAGTCAGAGATGGTCGAATGGGGAAAATGTTTACATTGATCAGTTGGCCACCAACAAGCAAATTGAGAAGTATTCCTATTCCACAGAGATCCCCTGATGGATGTCTATCTAATTTTGTTATGTGGGCAATCGATTCTGAATCTTCTGAAGCTGTGATTAACTGTGGAGATCATGAATACCGTATACTTGATAAGAATGTTTTGTTGAGATTTGGAGAGCATGATATAAAGATTTTGGCTAAGCATCAAATCAAGACTGATCTAGTGTTCGAAGTACATGTTAAAGACTTTAGTTCATTGGCTGCTTTAACTGTAAGGACTAAACTTTGGGCAGGATCTAAAGTAATGCAGACTCTTCCTACTGAACCTTGATGATTGTTGATGATATCATAATCCTAGGGGAAGATTGTAAGGGATAGTATTTGAAGGATTGTGATATCAAGAAGATGTATTTTCAGTGACTTAATGTGTTCTCGGTTTCACTTATTGGTTCTGAGTGGATTGAGGTTCTTGGTGGTGTCCGGTGATTTTGTTTTTAATTTGGTTTGATTCTCGGTCATGTTTATTTGGATATTAATACATGTTTTCATTTTAGAAATAGTTTAAGCATTCATTCTGTTTTATCAGAGAGAGTTCTTCTTCTTCTCCTATTTTTCATTGTTCTTGTATCAGACGAGTATTTCTGGTTTAATCAAAACTCGTTTGCAAGTTTATGAATTTTTGTCTTGTTTCTTGATTAACTAATTACTGATTTCCGCTCATTAGTTAGTATGTTTTGATATCGATTTGTTAAGATTCACATGTTAGGGACTTACAGGTTGACTCTCATACCCTGTTATAGTCAGGTTGACTCTCCTACCCTATTATATTCAGGTTGACTTTCATACCCTGCTATAGTCAGCTTGACTTTCATACCCTGTTATAGTCTGTACATCCCTGGAAACTCGACGGTTCTGTGCGGATTCTGTTCGACAGCCCCTCAAATAGTGCAGAATCCTTTTTGGAGGTTTTCCAATCGAAAAACCAAGCTCCATGTGGTGAACCGATGATAAGGAATCAACGTTTTGCGTGAAAACGATCACCACGTGTCAAGAATCGAATTTGGATGCAGGGAGGTACACTGAAACCTTGGAGATGTGATAGGGAATGAGCTGAGGTTAGAAAAGTTAATTAAACATTCTGATTGCAGGGAATATATAGCCTGTTATCATTCGGTCGTATGAGTTGTGCGAAACACTCATTTGGGGCGAATGGGTCAGACGAACGAGCTAGGTACACAAATGACTCATGCGATTGACTCATTCGAGCGACCCAGTCATTCACCAGCGTTCATTACGAACGAATGGACACATTCGTAGGTCTCATTCGGATGAATGGGCCTGTCTATATAAATTCAATGTCAAACAAGTTAAACTCAATTTAAACATCAACAAACAAAATATAATACTTGATTTCATTTAATATAAACTTTGTGCAATCACAACCGACTACTACATAGAACTAGGGACATTACATGCATCAACAAACTCCCCTTGGATGTACTTCTCTAATTTATCATCATTGGTCTTCAAAAACTTCTCGGAAAGAGCTTTCCAGTCAGAGCCGGCATTAATATCAAATGTGAAGCACAGCCAGATGACTCTCACAAACTACAGCGCCTACTCCATATCTTCGATTTTAAAGAAGATATGACATCTGTATAAGATCTTTACATCTTTGATTGGCATGTTGGTAGCCACATGGGATCAAAAACATGAAGAATATCCCATTTTTCTTCTCTGCAAAGAACTATAACAACCTTAGTGGTTCTACAATCTTAATACCACCAACTGAAGCTGTCTGAAAAATCTTGAGGCATCTTCCGTAACGGAATCTTCTTCACGATTTTAGGAGGCAGCCACTTCAGGATAACCTTATGTTTTCTGGATTGAGCATAAATTTCTGGTAGATAGTAACGTTCTAGTTGCTATGGCTGGAAGTTCACCCACTTATTTCTATACTCGAACTGGATTTGCCTAGCAAACCTGGACGATAACCCCGAATCTTCACAATATAACATCTTCAGATGAGCCAGCTGGTTTACCTCAAAGATGGCAGCGTCTTGAAGTCATGTGGAAACTAGAAGTACTGGATTCCTCTTTCTCTCTTGACATCATAACATTGCAAGTCGACAAAGCACGCCCAACTCAAAATTTAACCTCTAGACTTGTATCCTTTGGTCCTGTAAACTTTGGTGTGAGGAGTTGGCATAGGGGGGATACTGCTTTTCTTCAACACTTTCCAGTAAGCAGCCCATTCTTCTTTTCTATTATGAATGTCTTCTACAGAAGATTCACCGCCGCTAACCTTCTCGTCTATCTTCCTGTTCAGTTCCCCCTCAAAATGTAAACCAAACAGATCAGCAAAACTTGGCAGTTCCTCTTCAACAGAAGTATACTTGACGTTTTCTTCTTCATCAAGATCCTCCAAAATAACTTCATCTATGTCATCAAAGGCTTTTGGGATAGGAAGATCGGAAGCAGGAACAGTAGGGTCATCCAAGACAACTTCATCTGGATTTAACCTGAATAGTTCAGCGATCTGTTCCTTGGTAAGGCAATGAATGATCTCTCCCACTTCCTTGTCATAGCTCACCAAGTGCTGTATAATGCCCTGAGCGTCTATAATCATGGTCAACTTGTCGTCCAACCAAGGGCACAGCCTCTACTTCCTCGGTAGCTTTTCCTTCGTTGGCTGGTTTGGAGGATGCCTCAGGAACTTTGTCATGTCTCTTCTTTTCCTTCGTTGGATAAACGCTCATTATCAATCTCTAGAGCGAGAATCCTCTCATTATACCTATAAGCTATCAGAGAAAGCTGATTGTGCTCATCTGCTGACTTAAGCAGACGATCTTCAAGTTCAGCATTGTGGGCTCTCAAGTCAGCCCTCTGATTAGCAGCCTGTAGAAGTAGACCTTCCTGCTCAACGACTCTTTGTTTCAGCTGGCCTATGGCTTGATAATGCTCATGATTCCTCTCCATCAGTTGAAGTACCAAACTGTTCAGAGAGCTAAGCTGTTTAGCAACTGAAACAGTTGGTATGTAAGGATCTCTACATGTAGTGGAAGGACAGAGGAAGCAACTGTGAATATAGCAGTAGGAGTAGAGGAAGTCTGAGGGAAGGAGGTCGTATGACGTGCAGAAACAGCCCTAGATCGAGACAGAGAGGAAGTCATCACTGTTGCAGCAGGTACAGCAGTAGAAGCTGCAACATAGACTGACTATGTTCTTCTCTGCAATACAAAACGAGCCATCTTCTTCTTGATGGCTGATGGGGAAGATGTTTGTGCAGCAGTGATAGCAGTAAAAATGGAGGTGCGAGGAGGTGGAGGAATATCAAACTCTAGAACAAATGAAGGATCCTCCCTCTCCTCAGAACTTATGTCTTGTTCCCTCAGCCTCTTCCTGATCCATATAACCTGAAATCTGAGGCTAGTAGTGACACACTCAGTCTCAGGTTTAGTCTCTTCTGAGTCTGAGTCATCTGTAAAAGCATAGTCATCTTGATTGACATCCTTTGTATTGACTAGCAGGGCCTCATCAGTAGAGGCAGTAGATGCAGGCACACTGATCTTAGTGGATACAAACACAGTGGCAGTAGTAGTAGAAGGAGAATCCACATCATGATCTCCACCATCGAAAACATCATCATCATTCTCATCACCTTCGGGGACAATCATATCCTCGATTTCTTAATCTGAGTCCTCGTGCCTCCACCTCCTCCCTACAGGTGCAACGTAGTCAGGATTGAGGAGGTGTCCAAAGATACGACGAGTCGGAGGCTTTTCATCCTTTCCCCAGTATGAAAGAGCTCGGTTGAGCGTCACGTTCGACATGTGCTCCAGGTGGATGATCTCTGAGTTGATTGTAGGACCAAGAAGGAGCCCGGAAACAACACGGTTTCAATGGAGATCTGCTCGACAGCTCTGGAATAGTGCGGAATCATATTCCAGGGTTTTCCAGTCGAAACAAACGGCACCCGTGGTGATCCGAAGGTGAAGGATGAACGTTTGATGCAAGATAGAACACCATGAGATTAGAATCGAACTTGGACAGGCAATAACCGCTCAAAACTTCTAGGGTTTAACACTAGAGTGCTCTGGGAAGAATGAGGGCTCGGGAAAGTTAGGTTTGAATCTGTTTGAACTAGTATATATAGACTGTACTCATTCGGCGAATGGCTCAGCCGAATGAGCAAGGTCCATCGAATAAGTCATGCGGGTGACTCATTCGATCGCCCTAGTCATTCTGTAGGCGTTCATTCGGCCGAATGACCTCATTCTTAGGGATATTCGCCCGAATGGGTCTATATGACTTATAGATTCAAAGTTAAACATAATCAAACACAAATAAACTAAAATAAACATTAACAACAATATAGCAATACTGATTTCATTAATGACATAAACTTTATACATCAAAAAATCATACAAAACTGAACTAGGGACATTTCATGCACCAACATACTCCCCCTTGGACCTAGTTCTTCATTTTGCAGCATCCTTCTTGACATATTTGTCTGAAATGGCCTTCCAGTCTGAACCAGCGTGAATCTTGAATACTCTGCAAATCCGAATGACTCTCATGTATTGAAGAGCTTGTTCCATGTCTGCAACATCGAAGAATATCTGACATCTGCACAAAGTATTGACATCGTTGAGTGACAGATTTGTCAACCACATTGGATCAAAAATACAAATTGAATCCCACTTCTTGTCTTTGCATAACACTACCACAACCTCTCTAGTTCGCCCATCAGAATACCACCATCTGAAGCTGTCCGAGAAGTGTTGTCGCATCTTCCTTAACGGAATCTTCTTCATGACTTTCGGAGGCAGCCAATTCACGATAACCTTATGCCATCAGGTATCTCAACTGATCTTTGGCTGGTAGTATCTCTCAGGTTCCTGAGGCTTGAAGTTAACCCACCTGTAACATCAGTGTCGGAACCGTCACCGGAACAGTGATCTCAACAGTGCCATGAACAATAAACAGGTACAAACCACACATATTTCATGCTATTTCATATTCATATCAATAGTCAAAGTCATTTCGTGTTATCAAACCACAAGTTTGTAAACAGTTAACAGAAACCAAGTTCAGAACAATGGTTCTTGAGTCAGAGAATTATCTGGCAATATAGAACCATCATGGGATTATTTGTTAGGATTTATTATGTATAAACGTATGTGAGGCTTTACAGAACAAAACAAAAGGATGTTGTTAAGTGAATGCTAAATTTACGGGTTATTTGTATAGATGACGATCTGTATGAATATATCTGAAAGTTTAACGTTCTGAATAATATTCAATAATTAGAAAACAATATTGAAAAGTATAGTTATCGTCGTGTTCGTACGGGTGACGATTCGAACGAATACGCGCGACGACCGTACAATTCGATTTAAACAGTAAATTAATATTTAGAAAATTGTTAATAAATAAAAAGATATTAGTTAATTTATTAGGAATCACAACTTTGAATAATTAAATAAATTCTATTTTTATAAACCGTGTCGTTTTATCGCGAAAACTACGCGAAACCGGCATTTTACGCGAAACCGAACGAAACCGAACGACCGAATATTTTTCCTAAGCCTTTAATGAGTCATTATGGCACAACAACCACCACCAAACTCACCTTTCTCTATCATTTTCGTTTTTACACTCTCTCTCTAGAAAGAGTTTTTCTCCACCTTCTCACTAGGAGATCTCTTGTGAATCTTCATTGTTTCAAGTCTATTTGGTGTCAAAACGTTCATCTCTTCACGTAGATTGCGAAAGTACAAGGAGTTCGAGCTTACATCCAGTTATTTCGAGGTAAATCTCAGTTCATAATCCGGTTTTTAGTGAAAATGTCGACCCCTAATATCCTTTGATGTCGGACCCAAACAAACACTCATAGGCATGCACATCAACACATATGTACGATTAGGAGAGGGTAGGAATTTCTTTGTAACAGGTCTGGATAGTGGAAGGAAGTAGCGTTGCAGGTTCGTGAAAGTGGAAATGGGTAATTACAGGTTCGTGGGTGAAGTTCCTGATGGGGCCGAACCTTTCTACACTAAGTCGAACCTCTTGTTCATGTGGCCCAACCTTTGTGGACTGCAAAGCGAACCTGCAGCTACCCTGCACCGAACCTGTTGCATCAACTAACCATGGACGAACCCTCCTTAGCCAGCCGAACCCATAGGCCTTGCCGAACCTTTTCTACCTGCTGGCCGAACCCTAGCAGCGAACCATATTACTCACGAGCAACAATGGAATGCTACGAACCTAGGACAAGTAGAAGATGACCAAACCTTTGGAGAACCCCGTAATCATTCATGAACCTAGGGACTTTTAAAGAAAGCAACGAACCTTAAAGGCCGAACCCAAATGGTTCGTCCAGCCCTACTATGGCCGAACCATAAAGGTTGTGGGAGATGATGTCTTAGCCGAACCCTACACTACTCAAGCCAACCGAACCTATGGGATAGGCAATAGGTTCGCTGCCTAATGTGGACACCAAGCCTAGGACTATCAAAGACCATAGTTTTATCGTGCATGGGGGTGTATGAACTTGTACATGCATAATATAAGTTGTGTGTGTGCATGGGGATGACTAAGAGGAGCAAATTTCATGCAAACATACTTTAAAATGAACTAAGACCTCATTATCAAACAACAAGGATGTTAAGGGTTGGTGTTGGGTTAGTTATTGCCACTAACTTAAGAACAATATTTATATGGATGGTCAACCTAGACAAATTGATTCACTATAACATATTACTTACTGATTTTAAGATAAGAACATGGAGATTAGGGTTGGTTTAATCACTAACGCTACCTTAGGAAAAACAATAATATGGATAGAAGGCTTAAATGAATAAATTATCTATATCAAATTGTTCAAAGGACTTGAATTACAATCAAGTGTCAATCAAATATAATCACCGGGCCTAAGTGGGCCTAATGGGCTTGTTTAAGGCCGTCATGTGTCAAATGTCATGAAAATTCAAGTAATAACATGCTTTATAAACCTATTAAATTAGAATTAAATGATTTTCTAAATCTTACTAAGTTTAAATGGAATGTACTTATAAGGGTGGAGTCAAAGATTTATTATGATTATTTTGTTTGGGAAATTGTTGTAAATGGACAATATAATTGTCTGGATTTGAACAGAAAACAAGGGAAACTCTGCCCAAATTTTGTAAAAATTTAAAAGGAAGTTACTAAAATTAAACATAGGAATTGGGGTCATAAAAGGGTAACTAAGTTACATTAGATCATAGAATCACTTAGTAAAGTAGGACACTTAGTTACACACACACCGTCCAAACCTTAGACGCGACGACTATTACACATACTTATCGTATTCAAACTCTTATAAAACAACTCAGGAACTGAAGAAACTTAAGCTACGACAAGAGCGCGCATTTTGTGTTAGGTCATTTACATAGCAGCACAGGGGAGTTCATTGCCCCTTTTTCTAACATTTTTGTTTTAAAACGCGGGGCTGAAAAGAATGCGTAAACTGCTTTATTTAAATTGTTTACTTAAATGCTTTTATTTAACATATGTTTTATATGTAAATTGTTAACCTGGAATCATGTCTAGATGAATTTTATGCAGGTTTACTAAATTCATCTACTTATAATTTAAGTGGATAATTGGGTTAAACTAAACATTTTCAATAAATCAAACGAAACATTTTGACGAAACAAGTGTGTCATTTCAACGAATCAAATAAAACATTGTGACGAATTAAGTGGGTGATTCCAACGAATCAAGCAAAACATTTTGAAAATTCAAGTGTGTGAGTTCAACGAATCAAACGAAACTATTTTGACAAAACAAGTGGGGAAGTTCAACGAATCAAACGAAACTATCTTTGCAAAGTTAGTATTCGATGTTCAACGAATCAAGTGTTTGATGAACAACGAATCAAGAGTACATTTGATCAACGAATCTAGTATTCCATGATCAACGAATCAAGTACATCTTGTGACAGAATCAGACGAATCAATAAATCATTTTCAAGGGAAAGTCTGGGAAATATCAGAGATAACATATGCCAATACAACGAATCAAGAACGAAACAAGAAATCCTACATTTCAAGAAGTCCTAGCTAGACCGTTTGATTTGTAGGTCATATGTTTGATGATATTTTCAGAATTCCCTAACTACTAAGTACCTTGATTGACATATTAGTCTACTCGAGTTGAGCAAGGCCCAATCATTAGGACTTAGATTTTATTAAATGTTTATTATTTATTTAATTAAGCATTTATAACTGTTTTTACAAGTGCTGTGGTTGATCATATTGTGTGATGAACTTATGAAATCAATATGGATTTCAAATGATTGTAATTACAGGGACAAAGAACAGAAGGATTTTTGGGTTAAATGAGAAGGGTAAAAATGCTTAACTATCATTAACAACAGTGTCATATACGGATTAGTATATGGTGGGACGGTGGCTAGGCGGGCGGTAAGTTCGACCCTACATATGCCCTATATATAAGCATACCGATCCGGATATTACATGTGGAGTTAATGAGGTTAAGGTCTTTACCGAAAGAGGTTTACAAATCATTTTCAAACTTTAAAATATATGAACTCACCAACCATGTGTTGATTTTATTTTTGCATGACTTCTCAGGTGACGAACAGGTCAAATAGGAAGCTTATGTTTTTGGACTAGGACTTCAGATAGAAGACTTAGTATTTTTGGACCTGCATATTTTTGGAACAACAGTACACAATTATTTTGTATATCTTGTGCAGTTACAAGATAGATATCTTATGATGTTTTTATGATAGATTTACATTGTTAAATTATGAACGATACGGATGTAATTTAACTTTGTAATTCTAATCTATTTAGCATTTCTCATTTATATCATGTGCAATGTAAACAATCTGATCACTTCAATTATCACTCACGATATCGCGCCCCGAGAACCTTCCGCCCGACGGGGACTCCGATCCTAGCCCGCCGGCTCGGGGTGTGACTCCACCTCTTTCTGTACTCGTATTGAATCTGTCTAGAGAACCAAGCAGACATCCCCGAATCTCCACTGTATAACATCTTCAAACGTGCGAGCTGATTGACTTCAAAGCATGGCAACGTCTTGAAGTCGCGGGGGTTCTTGAAATAGTGGATTCCCTGTCCTCTCTTGACAACATAGCACTGAAGATCGTGGAAGTATGCCCAGCTAATGATCTGACCTCCAGCCTTATAGCCTTTGGTCTTGTAAACTTTAGTGTGAGTTGCTGGAATCTTCACAGTGCTTTCCTTCTTTAGTATCTCCCAATAAGCCTTCCATTCTTCCTTTCTCTGTTGAATGTATTCTGCTGATGACTCACCACCACTGACCTTTTCTTCAACATTTCTGTTCAGTTCCTCTTTAGTGGCTTGTCCAAAAAGGTCAGTAAATGTATGTAGCTCGTCCTCAGCTGAAGTGTACTTTGTAGTTTCTTCCTCAGTGATGTCCTCCAAGATAACCTCATCAATGTCATCAAAAATCTCAGGAGAAGGCACATCAGAAACAGGAGCTGAGGTATTATCAATCACAACCTTGTCAGGGTTCAACCTGAACAGCTCTGCAATCTGCTCTTTGGTTAAGTAGTGAATAATCTCTCCCTCCTCCTTATCATAGCTGACTGAGTGTTGTATAATACCTTGAGCGTCTAAAATCATAGTAAACATCTCATCCAGTCGACGTCTCAAAGGCATAGCTTCGACTTCCTCAGTAGCTTTTGGATCATCTGTCTGAGTAGGAGGAGATGGAGGGGGAGCTTTAGCACCCTTTTGTGCCTTTTCTTGGTTCGGATTTCCGTGGGAGGGGACTGTTCAGCTGCTGCACCTGATGAACTAGCAGACCCACTCCCAGAACCATCATCAGAATCATCCTCTTTCTCTGAATTTTAATAATCTACTTTCTCCTCATTAGACTCCTCTTCTTTTTCTTCATCTTCTTCTTCATCTTCTTCTTCATCTTTGTCTTCATCTGAATCACTAGAGTGAGCCTCAGTAACCTCTATCCTGGGAGTACCCTCCCTAAGACTCTCAACCTGCTCTATAAGTCTGGCATTCTCTGCTTCAAGAGTCAAGATCCGGTCATTGAAACCAGCTGCAGTAAAGGCCAGCTGGTTATGCTCATCAATGTATTTGAGCGGATGCTCCTCTTGTTGAGCAGATCTAGCCCGCAAATCTGCACGCTGGTCAGCAGCCTGAAGAAGTAGAGCATCTTGCTCACTGAGCCTCAGTGTGAGTTGGACAATGGCCTCCTCCTATTGATGGTTCTTCTCCATCAACCTAAGTAATAAACAGTTCAGTGTACTGAGTTGTTCAGTCACTGAAACAGTAGGAATAATCGCATCAGCTCGTGTGGTGGAGGGACCAGTAGAAGCAGTAGTGAAAATGGGAGAACGAACAGCAGAGGATGTTAGAGGGGCAACAGTAGAATGTGTAGGAACAGCCCGTGACCTGGTCAGTGAAGAAATTGTAACTACTGCTGCTGATGTAACAGTAGATGCAGCAGCAGTTGATAGTTCAGACCTCCTCTACAGGACAAACCTTGTCCTTCTTCTCTTGGCCAGTGGGGAAGATGTAGACTGAGTAGCAGCAACTGCAGATATAGAAGTCAAAGTACGTGGCGGAGGAGGCAAATCAAACTCAGGAATAAAAGACAGATCATGAATCTCTTCAAGCTCTGGTTCACTTCTTCTCTTCCTTTTCTTCACCAGTTTTCCTCCTACCCAAACACTCTCAAACTCGTCAGGAGTATCCTCAGAATCTGAGCTCTAAGGGCCTTCTTCACCTCTAGCCTCACCACCAGCATCACCTGATTCCTCTGAATCATCTCTATCTTCAGCTGAAGTGCTGACTGTCATCTCTAGTGGTGTAGATGCAGTGGCTTGAGTAGTAGCCATAAAGTCCAAGTCTAATAGTGCATCTACATCCACTTCTCTTTCACCACCTTCAGAACCTCCCACATCTGCACCAACACTGGAACTAACACAAACTGCACTCACACCAGCATCACTAACACCTGTCTCACCAACACTAACTCTAGCATCATCACCACCTACATCACCAGCATCATCATCTCCATCATCAACACCATCATCTCCTGGCACAACAATGTCCTCTACATCTGAATCCGAGTCATCATGCTTCCACTTCCTACCACCAGGAGCAACATAATCTGGTCTCTGAAGATAACCCAATAAAGCACGAACAGGAGGCTTCCTCTCCTTTCCCCTGTATGACATCACTCTGTTGAGAGTGATATCATTCATGTGCTCGAATCGAATGATATCTGTGCTTGTCTTCGGCAGGTTGGGCACCTGAGCATCAAAGATTTGCTGGAGGAATCGAAGATACATTAGAAACTTCTTGCCACCCTTCAGCATGACGTTCTCCTTCAGATGGGTAAACACCATCTCAGAAAAGTTGAAGGGCAGGTTCAGCACCAAAGCTACAAACGCACACTGAATAGTCTCCATAGATCATCAAATCCACCTCGCCTCGAACCCAAGCAATGAAAAAGTACATGTGCAAGGTACTTGAAATGTGGAGACAGAAAATCCTTGTTGAGAATCCCAACTCCCATATCACCGTCATACTTGCATCGCATAAAGCATCCATGAACTAGATAGCGATCAAGAAGAATAGGCTGGTCCGGTGCATCCTAAAAACCACATATCCTCCTGATATGTTCAGCAGAAACAACTGCACCTTTCCCCTGATAACTGGTGGCTCAACCTCGCAATCAATATCAGCATATCTCTAGAAATCCTACTGATGTGACTGATAGGGCACATACATAGTAGATATAGCAGTAAAGATCCTGGAATGCCTAAGAAATGTAATAACCTCTCTGAAGTGCACGACATTGTTGGTAGCAAGGTCCAAATGTGCGCAGATGTTGTTCTTGGTCACCGCCTTATAATCAGCCATACTAAAATACAAAGAAATAAACGTTTCATTGCAAATCAGTTAAACATTTGAATCAAATCAGAAAATTTTACAAGGATAACACTTGAACGAATGAGACCAATTTGACCGAATAACCCTTGGGCGAATGAGTAAGTTGACCGAATGAGCTCAGTCAATCGTATGACCAGCGAATGAGAGTAGAGACCGAATGATGTTCATTCAGCCGTATGACTCCATTCGATCGCTGAGTTCATTCGGTTGGGTCCTTAGAGCCGAAAGAAGTCATTCGGTCGACCGAAAAACATTCAAATTCCATGTATTCAAAATCCCAAATCAGTCCACAAAAATTGTACCAATACATTCAGAACCGACTGATTAAGATATTTATAAAAGACATTAGGTGATATTAAGTTCAATTTAACCAAATATTGAAAAGCGATTGTTATGAACCCTAAAACCCTAAATCCGGTTCTGTTCTCAACAAATCCATGGACAAAAGTTGCTCATCTTGGATCCACAAGTACCTGTGATGATCACAAGAAGAAATATCAGCAAAAGAAGTGGTTTGATCCAAGAAAAATCGAAGAACATTAGAGAGTGTGTGTTTCGAGTGAATGGAACACACAGTTGGGCGAGAGAATCAGTTTGTGAGAATGAGGTGGTTCGGCCGAAAGAACCACTTAAATAGAAATATTCATTCGGCGAATGACTCAATCGAATGAGTTACTTCGCCCCAATTTCATTCGGCCGAAAGTGCCTTTTAATAAAATTTCATTGGCGAATGAAACAACCTACTGAATTACTTCGGCCCAGGTTGATTCGGCCGAAAGACTCATTCGCTGGAATGATGTCATTTGGTCGAATGACCTATTCTGTTTGTTCATTCGCACGAATTAAAACTCTGCACTAACCAAACACAATTTAGTTTCAAACTTTATCATTTTGATCAGCTAAATGAGTGCAATTATGAAGAATAGTCTGGTATGTGATGGATTCAGAGATGATTGAATAACCTAACACACAAATGATCATCTAAACAAATTTGAAAATATAAAATCTTTTTGTATTTTTCTGAAACAAAATACGACTGTACAACTTAACAACTAATCAACAAAAAAAAACACATTTTTTGTGAGAAGTCTATCAAGAAACTAACACATACACCTAATCACATCAAATCAGCATTACTGAATGTTTCACTTCAAACACATTTGTCTTGTGATATGATTACTGATATACTTGTCCACTTTAAGCCGGACAATACATCACTTCTTAACCAATTTGATGATCACCCATATCTTCTGACTGAGTTACCCATATTATTTAACCAACAAAGATCAAAATCAGTTTGTAACTCATCTCTGTATAATTAGTACCTAAAATCAAAAATTCCATAAGGTTCCAATTTTATTATCTTTTTGTATTTTTCTTTTTGATTTGTCTCTCATGTTCAACACATTCTCATGGACGGCTTCAGCTAGGTCTTTACAAAGCAATATGGCACGTATACAGAATTGTGATGACACGATTAACTTGTTCTATCCAAATGGACGGCTTCAGCTAGGTCTTTACAAAGCAATATGGCACGTGTATGGAATCGAACTTATTTTATTTTTGTATTTTCCAAGCTTAATACCATCTTGATGTTTTTTTATTTTCTTGTGATTCAATCATTCTCATCTGAATGGACGGCTTCAGCTAGGTTTTTACAAAGCGGTATGGCACATGTACAGACTTGAATTCATGAATCATTGGAAACCTTATTAGATCCTATGATGACAGGTGTATGCCTGATTTGAGTCAAAAACTATTTATCACTTAGCTGGTTTTCTAAAACGGATCCCACAAACCAGACTTTCCAAGCTGTCACATGTAACATCAGTGCCGGAACCGGCACCGGAACAGTGATCTCAACAGTAACGTGAACAGTAGTCAGGTACGAACTATATGTGTTTCATTGCTTATCATACTCATATCATGTTTCATTATCATTTCATGTCATCAACGAACAAATTCAGAATCAGTGCAGAAAACAAAGTTCAGAACTATGGTTCATCAGTCAGATAATTATCTGGCATTACAGAACCATCATGTGATTATGTGTTAGGATTTTATTATGTACAAACGTATGTGAGGCTTTAAAGAATAAAACAACAACGGATGTCGTTACGTGAATGCTAAACTGACGGATTATCCGTATAGGTGACGATCTGTACGAATACATCCGACAATTTTAACGTTCTGAACGATGTCCAATAATTAGAAAACCATTTTGAAAAGTGTAGTTATCGTCGTATTTGATCGGGTGACGATTCGAACAAATACGCGCGATGACTGCGTGATTCGATTTAAACGTTAATTAAATATTTTTGAAATTTAAATAAATAAAAGATAATTAGCTAATTTATTAGGAATCACAACCTAAAATAATTTTTATAGATCTTATTTTAAATCCGAGTCGTTTCGTTACGAAAACGGCGAAAAACCGACGCTTCTACGCGAAACCGAGCAAAACCGAACGAACCCGGGAATTTTCACCTCATTTAATGAGGCATTCAAGGCCTCAACTACCACACCAAACCAGCCCCACCACCCCATTCTCGTTCATCCCACTCTCTCTCTACTCTCTCTCTAGAACCCACATCATCTCTCTAAGATTTCTCTCTAGTTTCTTCACGAAATCTTGCATACTTGGTGTCAAAACGACCCTTGCAACCCGTAGGACACGAAAGTACAAGGGATCTGAGCTTATATCCGTTTGATTCAAGGTAAAAGTCGATTTTTGGTTCGGTTTGAGGGTGTTGAAAACCCTAGGTTCGAACTCCTATAGGACCGGTTTTTAACCCACTTTAAGCCATAGGAAACATATCACAACACTATAGAATGAAGTAGGAACAAGCGATACACCTTTGGATGAGCTTAAATCTCGATTTTTGGTGACTGTATCTGGGTGAAATCGTGCGGCCGAATGAGCGCCTACCCTCGTTCGTCGAAAGGGTATCCAATCCCATTCGCCGAATGGCCAAGGGGCGAAGCAGGTTCCTTCGGTCGACCCCTTATTCGGACGGCTACCCATTCTATCGGACTAACTCCTCATTCGATCGTCCTGTTGAGCCGGCTAATGACTCATTCGATCTGTGGAGCTATTCGGCCAAGGTGATCTCATTCGGCCAGAACCTAGTCGGCCCTCATTCGATCAGGGCTTGAGTCAGATTTAGTTTTTTAGGCATGCATGAAAAGGGTGACGTACACCATGCATGGGATGACATTAGGGTTTCCAATTGCATGCAAACAAACTATGGGTAAACGTGGGTTTCATCATGTGACATTAACTAAGGAATAATCATAGTAACAATGGGGGTTAACTTTAGACATGAACGGGTAATGAGATACGAGTGCATGTTAAGGAAACAAGGAATTTGGGTTGTCAATAATAAGAAATTTTCATGACATAGGTTATCATCTAAACAAAGGTTGTCAACTTTGAAATAGGGATCAAAACAAGAACCTAAGGGTTATGGGGTTGACTTAAATGTTAACACCTAAACCATCGGAAATCTATAAAAACATGTTACTAACCTAAATGGTTTATTGAAATTATCAAGGATTAGTTAAGTAAAGAACTAACAAGAAATCGTTAGAAGTGCAAAGTCTAGTAATGGGCCCGAAGTTGGCCCAATGGGCTAAACCAAAGCCCAACATGTGTAAGTTTAAATTTCATAAATCACTTATGTTTTAATAAAAGAAATTAAATGGTGAGCTCTTTCAAAGTTAAATAAAGGATCTTTATAATTAAATGTTCACCTTAAAATGTGTTAACTTAAAATAATTGAATAAATACTTATAATTAATAATATGGGATTGGGGATCAATTATGGGGAATGTCTTAGACTAGATAGAAGAAGTTTTAGAAGCAAATTAGTAATTTAGGACACTTAATCGCACACCGAGACCAAGCCCTAGACACAACGTCTATTATAAATACTTATCGTATTCAAATCTCTTAAAACAACTCAGGTGCTAAAGATACATAAGCAACCATCAAAGAGCGCGCATTATCTTGTGATTCATTTGCACATCAACACAGGTGAGTTCATAGCCCCTTTTCTAACATTTTTGTTTTAAAACGCAGGGCTGAGAAGCATGCGTAAACTATTTTATTTAAATCGTTTACTTAACTGCTTTTAATTTGTATATGTTTTACTTGTATAACTGTTAACCTAGACTTTTGTCTAGGTAAATTGTTTATTGGATTTACAACGAGTTATCTATTCGTCATGAGTAAATAACTCTTCAAATCAAAGAACTATTTTCAAAGAACTAAAGACCTAAAACAAAGAACTATTTCAAAGATCTATTTCAAAGAACTAACGATCTATTTCAAAGAACTAACGATCTATTTCAAAGAACTAACGATCTATTTCAAAGAACTAACGGTCTATTTCAAAGAAGTAACGGTCTATTTTCAAAGAGCTATTTTAAGAGGGTGTTGACAAAGATCTAACGATCTATTTACAAAGAACTATTTCAAGGGTCCAACTGGGAAATATCAAAGATAGCATGTGCCATTCTCAGGTTTGAAAGATGCCCTAGCTAGACTGATTGAATATGAGACGCATGTTTGATGATATTTACCGTATTCCCTAACTGTTTTGAGGAACATCTGGGAAATGCTCAAAGATAACATGTGCCAAATAACTAAAGAACTATACGAACTATGGACGGTCTAAAGAACTATAAAAGCCTATATATCAAAAGATGTCCTAGCTAGACTGATTGATTATAGGTCACATGTTTGATGAGGTTTACAGATCTCCTTTACTACTAAGTACCTGATTGCTATACTAGTCTACTCGAGTTGACCAAGGCCCAATCATTAGGACTTAGATTTTATTAAATGTTTATTTATTTATTTAATTAAGCATTTATTTAATTGTTTCTACAATTGTTGTGGTTGATCATAATTGTGTGATGAACTTAAGGAATCAATAGAGATTTCAAATTGTTGTATTTACAGGAACAAAGAACTGAGAACAAATGGGTTAATGGTAGGGGTAAAATGCTTAATTATCATTAACAACAATGTCCTATCTGGATTAGTATGTGGTGGGATGGCGTCTGGGCGGGTTGTAGGCTCGACTCAGGGGTATGCCCTATATATAAGCATACCGATCTGGATGATACATGTGATGTTAATGAGATTAAGGTTGTTACCCGAGGGTTTAACAAATGTTTTGAGTGTACATTAGAACTATAGTGGAATGGAAGTGTATGGTAGGTAAAAATGCTTAATTATCATTAACAACAGTGTCATATGCGTATTAGTATGTGGTGGGACGGCGCCTGGGCGGGTTGTAGGCTCGACTCAGGGGTATGCCCTATATATAAGCATACCGATGTGGATATTACATGTGATGTTAACGAGGTTAGGGTCTTTACCGAAAAAGGTTTAAAAATCATTTTCAATTACTAAACTATATGAACTCACCAACCATGTGTTGACTTTATTTTTGCATGACTTCTCAGGTGACGAACAGGTCAATTAAGAAGCTTATGCTTTTGGACTAGGACTTCAGATAGAAGACTTAGTATTTTTGGACCTGCCTACTTTTGGAACATCATTATACAATTATTTTGTATATCTTGTGCAGTTACAAGATAGATATCTTATGATGTTTATGATAGTTTACATTGTTAAATTATGAACGATACGGATGTAATTTAACTTTGTAATTCTATTCTATTTAGCATTTCTCATTTATATCATGTGCAATGTAAACAATCTGATCATTCCGATTATCACTCATGATATCGCGTCCCGGGAACCTTCCGCCCGACGGGGACTCCGATCCAACCCCGCCAGCTCGGGGTGTGACATCACAAATAGTCTATAAATTTTGTAAAGTCGGCCTATCAGCACATCAATTCACAATTTTCATGTGTTTTCAGTTTATGCATTCACCTTAGCTTTTAAGACATGATAGGTTAACACATCACTTTTTTCAAATAAGACTTTCTCATTTTTATGATTTTTTAAATGTTTTTGTATTTTTCAAAATTTTCAATTGTTTTTGGTTATTCAATTAATCTACTTTTTCTCCCACTAAAAACCTAAAACAACAAAAATAAAGCAATAAATCTAACTAAGAAAAACGATGATCATTTGTTTGTTTCAGATGAAGAAATGACTTTATCCTTTTGAAAAACACCATTAGCCGATAACATATATAAAAATCTGGGTTTATCAAAAGCTTTTGTATAAAGATCGGCTTTCTAGTGATAGGTGTGTATTTTAACAACATCGACGAGTTTGTTGTCAAAACAATCACGTATAAAGTGATATTTGATGTCGATGTGTCTGGTTTTCGAGTGTTGGACTGGGTTCTTAGTGACAGCAATGGAAGCAGTATTATCAACATAGATAGGAATGTTAGAAAAATGTAACCCATAGTCCTTGAGTTGCGGTTGTATCCAGATAATTTTGCGAATAGCAACTAGCAGCAGCAATGTATTCAGCTTCGCATGTTGAAGTAGACACCGACGTCTGCTTCTTGCACTGCCAGGTAACTAAACGGGTCCCAAAGAACTGACATCCAGCTGATGTTGATTTGAAATCCCTTTTACATCCGCCATAGTCTGAATCACTATATGCAGTAAGCTCAAAGTTATCATCATTAGGATACCATAAACCAAGATCAGGAGTACCCTTCAGATAATGCATAATCCTCTTCACAGCAATCAGATGTGATACTCTTGGTTTGGACTGATAACGAGCACACAAGCATGTGGCGAACATGATATCTGGCTGAGAAGCAGTAAGATACATGAGAGACACAATCATTACTCGGTACAGAGTGGCATTGATTAACTCCCCCTTTTCGTCTGGTGTAATTCTGTGATTAACAGCCAGTGGGGTACCAGCAGGTTTTGCATCTGACATACGGAATTGGCTCAAAATGCCACCAACATATTTGGTTTGATGAATAAAGATCCCTGCCTCAGATTGATCCACCTGCAACCCAAGGAAAAATTTCATCTCCCCCACTGAGCTCATTTCAAACTTGTCTTTCATGACCTTCTCAAATTCGTTGCATAGACTATCATTTGTAGAACCGAAAATGATATCGTCCACATAAACTTGCACCAAGAGTAAGTCACCATCCTTTTCTCGAGTAAACAGTGTGCAGTCAATGACACCTCTTCTGAATCCGTTGTTCAGAAGGTGAGTAGATAGTGTCTCATACCATGCTCGCGGAGCTTGATGCGATCCATATAAAGCTTTGTCTAGCTTGTAGACTTGGTCATGATGCAATGGATCTTCAAACCCAGGAGGTTGATTGACATACATTCTTTCACTGATCACATCATGAAGGAATGCACTCTTGACATCCATTTGATAGACTTTGAATTTCTTGAATGATGCATATGCCAAGAAGATACGAATTGCTTCGAGACGAGCAACCGGTGAAAACACTTCATTATAGTCAAGTCCTTCAATATGTCTGAATCCATGGACCACCAAACGTGCTTTATTTCGCACAATAATCCCATGATCATCTCTTTTGCAACGAAGAACCCATCTGGTGCCTATTACCTTTGCACCTTTCGGTTTGTCAACAAGTTGCCAAACACCTAATTTCTTGAATTGCAGGAGTTCTTCTTGCATTGCATCAACCCATGATTCCTCTCTCAATGCTTCAGTTACTGTTCGTGGTTCAACCTGAGAGATGAAGCAAGAATGGGCACAGTAGTTCACATCAGCAAAGTCAAGCATATCATCAAGGCCTCCTGAAGATAGCTGATTTCTTGTCTTAACCCCATCAAGTGGACTTCCAATAATGTTCTCCTGAGGATGAATGCGATTAATTCTTCCAACAGGATGAGCAGGAACCTCAACCTGTGGATCAAGGTTGTTCAGATTCAAGTCCTCAAGTCCAGGTACAAGATTGTCAACATTTGGTTCGGGGCAGATGGCTGAACTGGATTATCATATGTGTCTGAGCTGTCATCATTTATCTGTACTGTGGGAATTGAAGTTGATGAAGGTTGCACAGGTTCATCAGGCGCATTCTGTGCATCATACATCATTTGAACAGCAACATCTTCATCTTAGTACATGGGAGGCATATTGAATGAGTCGAAAAGGTCTGAATAATCAAACATCCAGTTTGGACCTTTTCCAGGTGGGGGCATAGAGTGTCTCTGAACATCAACATGGTACCACTCCTCCACATTCTGAGTTGATCTGTTGTAGACCCGTTTATTAGGAGTGTTGTATCCAAGAAAGTAGCATTCTTCCACCTTCTCATTGAACTTGCCCTGCTCATGTTTCTTAAGCATCGTGCATGGAGCACCAAAAGGTTCAAGATACTTAAGATTAGGCTTTCTGTTGTGGAGCAGTTCAAAGAAAGTCATCCCATGTCTCTTGACTATCAATACTCGGTTCAGTGTGTAGCAAGCATTAGCCACAGCTTCATTCCAAAACTGAACTGGAAGTGATGAATCAGCAAGCATCGTCCTAGCAGCCTCAATCAAAGTTCTGTTCTTTCGCTCAGCAACTGCATTCATTTGCGGGACATATGGAGCATTAAATTGTTGAACAATTCCACGTGCATTACAAAAGTTCTCTATGTTGTGATTCTGAACTCTGTCCCGTTGTCTGTTCTGAGCATACGAATCTTGAGCTTATAAAGAGATTCAAGCTTAGTCACCAACACTTGAATGCACTCAAATGTTTCAAATTTCTCCTTTAGAAAGAAAACCCAAGAGTATCTGGAATACTTATCAGTGATGACTAGACAGTATTGATCTCCAGCTATACTCTTACGGTTTACTGGACCAAATAAATCCATATGGAGAAGCTCAAGAGGAACAGTGATGGAATGAAACTTTTTCAACTTGTGAGACTGCTTGGTCTGCTTTCCTTTCTTGCATGAGACACAGATATCAGACAGCTTACAATTCTTCAGACTGACCCCCTCTACTAAGTCATTGTGTACCAGATGGTTCATCTTTCGTAGACTCAAATGGCCAATCCTCTTATGCCAAAGAATATAATCTTTCTCAGCGGCCTTTGACATAAAACATGAAGCTGTGGAGGATGTTCTGGAAGCTGTGGCCATGTTGAGTACATACAAGTCCTGCTTTCGGGGAGTTGACATCAAAATCCAATCTTCAGGAATCATAACACCTTGCTTAAGTATGTAGCAGTTGGAGTCATCAAAAAGGAATTTGTACTCTTTGTCACAAATCTATGATACTGAAAGAAGATTGTTCTCCAACTGCTTGACATATCTGACTTTGTCAAAAGAAACTTGGCCATTTGACAGAATACCCTCTCCCATAATGAACCCACCTTTATCACCAGCAAATGATACATAACCACCTCGAATAGAATTGACATTTGTGAGCAGCGATATATCTCCATCATGTGCCTTGAAGCCACACTATCAACAATCCAAGAACTATTAAGAGCAGCTGTTGGGGCAACCTAATCTGACTGTGAGGTAGCAGTAAAAGTAGCAGATGTGTTGACCATCAAAGCAAGATCAGCATCATAATCTGCTTGAGTGTTTGAGTTTGAAATGCTTTCTGACTTTGAACAAGATGTTTCTTCTAGAATGATCTTAGATTCTTTTTCACTTGACTCATCAGTCTTCTGAATTTCAGCAACACAACCTTTATCCAGTTGCACCATCAATGCTTTGTTTGCATTTAAAGAACCATCTGAGCAATAGAATCAATGGGTACAAGTCTTCTCTCTGGATTTGATGCAGAAGATCTATGATGCTGAAAAGGATTCTTGTTTCCTGACTTCTTTGGTTGTTTGCACTGTCTTGCAAAGTGTCCCTTCTCTCCACAATTGTAGCAAGTGACAGATTCCATGTCAAAACCAAATTTAGAATCCTTATTCAGGTTGATGTCTTTGCCCGTCCTTTTCACAAAATCCTTTGCTCCTCTAACAGCACTAGCCAGAGCCCACATGATATCAATCCTTTCCATATCATCTGGGTCAATCTGAGAATAATCATCATTAGTTAAGTAAGGATTGCCAATCTGTCCTGCTACTAATCCATCATAGGAGCTAACAAGAGTAGACAGAAGACCCATATGCTCCTTTGCAACCTCTACAGTCACTTTATCAAAGTTATATGTCTTCAGACTGGTGACTGGTTGACTACTTTCTTTCTGAGAGCTGGATGATAAAGATGATTGACTGAAATGAATATGATTAGAAGATGGAGCTTCAGTAGTCTGAGAGACAAAAGCAGTCTTCAGTGCAGCATGAGAAGAGGCTCTCTCTACTGTAGGAGTAGAATAATACAGTGAAGGGTCCTGAACTTGAGCAACTCACTTAGCCTTCCACTTGTTCTCATTTCCTGCTCTTTCAACTTCTGGATGAAATCATTTATGTCCATGTTTGCGATCATCTCATTCTGCTTTAGAACCATAAGAAATGGCTCCCACTTTGGAGGTAGAGCATCTACTAAGCACTGAATCTTCTCCTGAGTTGTAGTCTTGACCTGATGATTAAACAGCTCACTCAGAAGATGATAAAATATTGCAATCAGATCATCCAGTGACTCGTTTCCCACATACATGAAGATATTAAACTCCTTCCTTAAAACTTTAGACTTGATGTTCTTCAGTGCATCATTGCCTTCATATCTCTGCTACAAAGCATCCCACAAAAACTTAGAACATGTGAACTGTCTGAACTGATGAAAGATATCTCGTTGCAATGGACGGGACATAATAGTATAAGCTTTCTTCTCATAGTCATATAGCTTCCTCTGTGGTTCAGTCATCCGTGTGACTAACATAGGAGTTCCATCTTCATTGCAAGGTCTCAGATAACCACTCTCAATCATCATCCACAAGTTGGTATCAACTCCATTGATATGAATTTCAAATCTGTATTTCCAGTGGGGATAATCATCTAATGAAAGTAGCTTGGGAGCTTATTTGAGTTCCCTGTTTCAGTCTCAGTGAGCAACAGTGTCTGAATACGATGATTCTGGTTCGCCATCAAAGCTAAGTCCTCTATAAAGTCAAAATCAAAAGAGTCCAACACTTAGAAAATCTGAAAATTGATAGCCGAATGTCAACACTTAGCCGAATGTCGGGGACCAAATGTATTTGATATTGGCGAATAAACTATATTTGGAGAATGACTGAGCAGAATGGATTGTCGACCGAATGAGAAAATCAGAATGACAACTGGAGCTATCCTGCAAAAGAGTGAGCCGAAAGAGAGTTATTCGGCGAATGAGGCTTATTCGGCCGAAAGAAGGTGATTCGGGCGATCTATTTGGTCGGGCAGTTCATTCGGACCATCTGGGGTTTTCAGCTGCAAAAATCGCAATAACTTTCAATCTAGATCAAATCTAAGAATCAAATTTCGTACAGAACATCAAGACATGATTACCAACCAATTGGGATGAACTTTTTGACAAAACACCCACAAAACCCAAGGATTTTCAATGAAACAATGACTTGAAGGGTAAGAAACTTAGGGTTTTTGCAAATCTTGAACACCCAATCTCTGATTCAATGATTTGGAAGGAAATCGAGCAGAATCAAGAGCCAAAGCTCTGATACCACTTTGTTGG